>VDFB02271358.1:121883301-121976689 GCA_007258455.2 Sequoia sempervirens
GATAATCTAAGTCGGACCTAGTTAAGGAAACTCCACATCCAAGTTTATTTCTTTACCGACAGAGTGAATACTTGACTAACACAATGTCTTGTACTATAAGTTCTAGCTCTCTTCATTGCTCCATAATCTTTTGTTATATTTTATGACAATCGTGAGTATTGATTGGTATAGACTCACTCTAATATAATCTCATCATATTTATGTAATAGCTGTAAAAGTATTGTGGCTACATATTATAGTCCCAATTTCCCCATTTTTGCCATCTTTGGATGGTCAATCCTCCATAAATAGGAAGGCATGCGTAGAACAAAGTTTGCAGAGTAACACAATATAATACAAGTTGGACTGGCCATAAACATTGCCCCCTCTATTGTTTGCAAGATAAGATATGATTTTTTTGACATTCTAATACCTTTTCTTATAACTCTTGCTGTGCTATTCAAACCCATCTTATGGAGAATTGTACATGGTTACATCCTTGAAATATTTATGGCGTGTTGAGCGTCGATGATAATTGAATACCAATTAATTGATGAGCTTTTAGTTTAATCAAATGATAAGTAGTTATGTTTGACCAATAACTAAAAACATCTGAAGTTGTGGATGAAAATCCAATTCTCTAGTCCATGATTTTTGTTCCATTTATTTTCTTGATCTTTCTTTGCTATGCTTCCATTGAACTTAATTGATTGGTTAGAGGAGAGTGATTGTGCTTATTTGTTCATCATGGAAAAGACAGTTGGAAGCTAAGTTTTGTAAATGCATGGTATCCCACTTTCTATATAGTGCACATTAAGATAGTAGATTGTTTCATACCTACTTAAGGGGAGAAGATTTGAGACAATTTCACAATACATGTTGCATGAGAGATGGTAAGTTATCCCTTGCAATGAATTTTCGATTAGATATTTGAATTGTCATTAAAATTTTGTCAACTAATTTTGAGATTTGATAGATGATAAATGACATGGCTTTTGGAAACAAAAATGTTTTGAAGATTTTTGCATCAATGTCTCAATTCATGCTTTGTGATCTCTTTTCATTTTTCAAGTGATCTACAATGAGGATGTAAGAATGTCTTTAACAATTCACCCCCTCCAAGTAATTTACTCATCATTTCACGTACTGTGAAAACCTTATGATCGTAGATAAAAGAGGTGGATCTTTTTATTTTAGAAGTCATGTTTTTTCTTCAGTGAATAATCTGTACAAGAAGCTGACTTAACAGATCATTACATTTTGATAGAAAGATGGCGGCAGTTAAAAACATGTTTTGTTTATAATACCACTCACTTTCACGTCAATCCTCATATAAGACTTTTGAGTGCAAAGACGGAATAAATTCGATTGACCATTCATATCTTAATTTAATACAACTAATATTATCTCTCGTGCTTCAAAATATATGCATTGTGTAATGGTTTTCAAGAGATTTGTCATCCATAGAGTTTTGCATATGTTTTATCTAGTAAATTTTAGCATTAATAACACTTAATATGTAGTATTTTTTTATTAAATTGAGTTCTGCATATGATTTAACTAGTACATTTTAGCATTAATAACACACAATTAATATGTATTATTTTTTTATTAAATTAATTTTTGGTTTCGAGATAAGAACACAAGTCTCTATTGGGGGTGTTTTTTAAGTTTGCATTGTTAGAATTTTTGCAGTTGACAAATACTCATTTTTGTTGTCAATATAGCCACCACGGAAGTGGATAATTATATCTTGAGGTTAAGAGTAAGGTTGCCTTAGAGAAGTTTCCATTTTGCAAACCCTCTTTCAATTAGCCTCATCATACTCTCTTTTACAAAAGGACTTTTAGAAAATCAAATGCGGTTTGAGGCATTTTTTAATAGATTTTCATGAACTTCAATAAACCTAGGTGGTCTAATTTTTACATCTTAATTTATAACCAACATTATTTTTGAGTATTAAATGATTATAGCAATAACAACAAATTTTGTCTTGTTTGATGTAAATCATTGAATAACTTCATTTGTTCAAATACTAACTTATTAGTTAAGGGCAATTTAGTTATTGACCATTCATCTGTCAAAAGATCCACAAAGTGATCCTCCTTTCAATTGCCCCCTTAGTAGGTATTCACTTTGATTTAGATATGCATTGTTCCACATGACATCAACCTCCACTACTCGTGCATTGTGAGGACAATCTCTCCTAGAGTACCCTTCTATGCAAAAGGTAATGCACCATATTGCCAGCATTCCAAATTTGTTCCATCCCATTTTTTTGTTGGGTGCTACATTTCTCCCTTTGTTGATATCCCATTTTTTAGTCTTAATTATGCCAAGTCTTGTTGAAATCTTGTTAGTTCATTTTTCATGGCAAAACCAATCTCTCTAATCTAGGATTGTACTTTCATTCAACCTATTGGAAAATCCCAATACTTTTGAAAAAGCATTAAATTCCTTGCCATCTATTAAGACTCTAAGTATGGTAATATCCCAAAACTTATCCATTCTATTCTTTATTTTTATTTAGCGACTCCAACTTTCACAACTACCTTGAACCTCTTTTCATAGCTCTTTATTAGTTCACCATCCTTTCAAATAGTTTCCTTATCTTACTTGCATTTCTTTTGGGTACTTTTGGGTAATGGGTCATTTTTTACAAGCTGTTGCCAATTTTATCCAATATATACTACACCTAGGGCTCACTTGTAGCATTTAATTCTTGCATCGTGCAAAGTCACAACAAAATTATATATTTTAACTTTAGGATTTGATTCCATGGGTCCTATACGACAAATCCAATATAAATAAGGTTCCTTTAGTGTATTTAGTATCCCTTAGAACTAGAGGGAACTTCATTCTTGTGCTTACACATGCCTTTTGGATTCATGTGTGAACAATTAGTCTTTCTTGATCTTATATTATATATTGTCATGGGTCTAGATATATATGATGCCCATACACTCTTTCTCGTCCAATGAAGGTCTAACCTCATGTAACACTAGCAAACTTTAGTCATGACTCTCGTTGCGAACAAGCCCTTTCTAATTCCTAGATTACATTTCCAATACTCAAGTGCCTAACACTTGATGTAACTTCACACACACCTCATGGAATGGTGGTGCATGTGGATCCTTCTTCGATGTCCTTGGCACTCCTCTTTCTGCCCCTAGCATACTCACCTTGCACCATGTGCAACCTTGTCCACTGCATTGGACTATTGTTGTGCCCTTGCAAAACTATTCTTGGTCCTACCAAGTTATTGCCCTTGTGTCCCCCATAAGACAGGCTCCTTGTGGAACTCCATGTCCTCACCAATTCAGTATACCACCATGGTCCATTCCACTCCATGGCATACTCCTTGAGTACCCAAGCCAAGCTTTTAGACCTAGCAGTGGATTGGACTCCTTGTATCAACCTTTGTTGTTTTG
Source organism: Sequoia sempervirens (assembly GCA_007258455.2). Classification (NCBI taxonomy): domain Eukaryota; kingdom Viridiplantae; phylum Streptophyta; class Pinopsida; order Cupressales; family Cupressaceae; genus Sequoia; species Sequoia sempervirens. The sequence continues at coordinate 121,886,712 of VDFB02271358.1, forward strand.
CTCACTTTGCACACACCAAGTGCATGCCCAACACTTCCTTAATGTTGGCCTCCCATTTAGGTCCACTTAGTTCTTTGAACCCCTCAAGCCACTTTCCTTCACCATGGGATGACTAGTCTTCTTGAGCTAGCTTCTTGTTCATCTTTGTAAGTTCTCCTCAAACTAGCTCCAAGTTGATGTCTACATGACCTCATTGGTGGACCTTGTTCCTCATGCAGCTCATGCATTACATCCAACTCCATGTAGACATCCAAATCCAAGCTCCTTGGACTTACCTTCCTTGCACGCCTACTTGAGCTCCAAGCTCCCCTTTCCATGATCCAATATTTGTCATTGGACTCATCTCCAATTTGATAGTGCTCTTGGAGCAACATGCTTATGGACGATCTCCTTTATTTCGACCATGCATCTCAACTCACCTTAGTTACCTATTTAGACTTGCCTCATGGCTTGGTTCCATTCCAATCACTCAACTTGTGAACCTGTCCTCAATGCCATCTTGCCCCACAATTCCAAGGGACTTGGGATCCTTGACCCTAATGCAACATCTGATTTATCAAGGAAACTTGGGGGTGTGCCCAACACATCACTCCACTCAATCCATTATCGTGGATTCCAAGTTTTGCATCACACTCACATAGCTCGCCTAACTCTTGAGCTCAAATGTATTGACATAAACAAACATCATGTTGGTCATCTCCCCACAATGGGGCCTGACTACTCCACTTCATTAGTAAACCTCGCCACAAAGTGAAGGAAAATCTACTCTTCTTCACTCCTAAAATCCATGTAGAACACCTAGCATCGCTCAATTGTAGATGGTGGGAATACTCTTCATCCTTGGGGAGGATTCCTTGGTCACCCCATTGGCTTCCAAAACTCTTGAACATCTTTGTGCACTCTTAGCACTTGGGCTACTTCAACCAACACTACCCCCTTTAATACCTTTTCAGTTGTTCCCCAGACAAATGTAGATTGATACATTGGCTGGTCCAACCACCACACATCTTGGTTTGGTCCACTACCCCAACTTCTAGTTTGGGCCACTACAATGTTTGGTATGGAAGAGTTCAAATACCCAAGCCTTCCTAAGACTTCCAAACTTTGCCTCTGAAATCCCTACTTCAATTGTACTTCATAACTTTGGACTCCAAGCCCTGACTCATCTAAAGCACCCTATTGACCATGTCACTTGTCCCAGTTGTAGCCCCATTTCTAGACCTTGCTTTTTAGAACACTTTTTTGGCATGCTAATACCACTTCCTAACACCATGGACTCCAAGTCGAATTTCTACTCCAAAATCAACTCACCCTCATTTTGGCTCTTTTTGGGAACCTTGTTTCACGCTGGCCCCTTGCATACTTGCTGCACCCCACTTTTGGGACTCTTGAGTTCGAAACCAAATTCTGCACTTTGGGAGCACTTTGACCCTATTTTGGAGCACTCTATACTTCTTGTATACCAACTTAGAACACCCATTTCTACTTTTGGGTCCAACCTTGTACCTCTACTGGAGCACCTAGTTCCGATCCTTGGAACACCTTGACACTCTGATTTGGGACACCCTGGTCCACTTTTGGAGTGCCCTTGACACACTTTTTGTGCTTGCCCTTCAAGTCCACTTTTTCACTTGGAGTGCCTTGTTTAAGAGCTCAAGCCCCCTTATATTCTCCCCCACTCCAAAATAGGGGATGCCCTCGATGATGGACCATTCGACTCAAGTCATCCTTTCTTACTTCCTTTAAGACTTGTTAGAGGGATCTTTGGATCCATGCCCTACATTTTGGACTTCTACTCCAATCTCCACAACCACTACTTCCACACCTTTCTAACCATGCTCGGTGCCACCAACATATGCCATATGGACCTCCACTACAAGAGTTTTACTCTTGAATTCTTCTTGGAAACCATGAGTCTACTCACTTCCCTATTCCTTATTATGCAAAGACACTCATGTTCTCGACTTATCTCCATGATGTTGGTCCTTGACTCAACACCACTGCAAGAACCTTGCCTTGTCTAACCCACCGAGCTGTCCATCCTTGATAGAACTTTAAGTACTACATCCCCTAAATACAACCGACTTCAAGTCAACCTAACACCAATGCCAATCTTCTGACCTCATCATTCGAGACTGCCTGCGATGCCTTTCTCCCATGGTGAATCCAGTATCCCTTATAGCCACCAACTCTTACTACTTCCAACATAGTTGTCAATAGCACTACTAACTTGAGTCCAACTCCTTGTGTACTAGCCTACGATAGACTCACTCCCAATTTCCCACTAGCTTCTTCAAACCACTTTGTTGGTTCTTTGTCCTTCAAGAGCCTTGTCATTGGAACCTTGTGTCAATTTCATCCATCCCAAATGGAACTCTTGGCCCTCTGTCCATGGAAACCATAGTGACCACATCTTCACCTTTCCTTTCAGTCTAAGTTGTCCTAGTAGAAGGCCTACTTAACCATCACGAAACCAACCTAACACCTAAACTCTCGACCATCCAATGCCTAGGTCCAATACACATCAAACCACATTGACATGAACACACCATTTTTTCTCCTTTCTCGGGACATTCTCACTAATACCACTCCTTTTCTTCCAACATTTTCTACCTAAGGATGCAATCTTGACATTTATCGAAAGACTTACTTGCCTCCAACCCTATTGTGCAAGCCCTCTATACCTATCCACCCCAATGACCCACTCTTCGTTGACTAGCATACCTCTTTTGATTTCTGAAGTTCACACTTTCAACCTTTGGCTTCACAACTTCTTTCCTTTGTGTCAATCTTCTTGCTTGTTGACCAACCTCATAGCATGCCTTGCACCCATTCTTGTCTCCAACAACTCAACCCAAAAGACTGCGCAACATATGCCCATTGATACACTTCTTGCATTTAGTGTTCACTCATTACTTCATCATAGCTCAATTCCACCATCCTTGTGTACTCATAAACCTACTTCGAGTCTACTTTGGTGCACGTCCTTGAAGACACCTTACTCTAAATTGCATCATTCACACTCTAGTTTGCCAACCCAAAGCAACAACCAACATCTCTTCGCAAGCCTACCTCCTACGTCTAATACCTTTATATATCTTAATTTTGTTGACATTGTCTTGACTCGATTTTGGCCACATTCCTTGTGTTTTGGAATCAGCTCTAGACATCCCACATGCCTACCTTGCCAAGTTCAACTAACAAGCCAATCTGACCTATATCCCGATCAACTCAACTTTCACATAATTCCACTACTCCAAGCCATCCACATCCAATGTGGTCAAGGTACTAACTCATTTCCCCTTGTCCTTTTCCTTCCCTTTGTGACTCGGTCCCATCTTTGTTCCAACTCTAGGCCTACCTCACCACTTTCGAGGTCACCTCGAGTCTAATGTTCTAGGCATGGTCCTACACCCTGAACAATGCCTCCCACCTCTATGAGAACACAAGTCCTCCATTTTGCTACAACTGAACTTGTGTTTGACCAAAGAAACAACTCAACACCCACAACTTTGTGGCCCTGCCGATTTCCTAACTTCATAGGCAATCCCCCATCCCCTAGATGAGTGAGTGCAACCACGTCTCTCTCCTGGACTTCACTTAGGTCAACTTCCCAACAAGAGTTTGCAGTGCACAGGTGGACTCACTTGTGAGATCACATTGACAAAACTCTTGCATTGATGTACCAAAATCAAACTTTGTCGGGGTGCGACATTATTTGACATCCACCTCTGGGCCCACTCATTTGGTACTCACTTGCATCAACTTAATATCCAACTCATGGGCATTACCCAAAATCTAGTATTGATCCAAGTTCAACACTGACTTACACCTCACATTCTTTGCTCCACATGAACAAGGATCCTCATGTGCAAGATTTCCCATTTTGCTTCACCCTAGGACTTGGCCACAAATATTCTATCCTCCCTCATTGGATTGACCTTTAGATCCTTGATCCAAACTAGTTACATTTCACTTTGCAACACTTCCACTAGTGAATAAGTCCAACTTATCCACACCCCTTCACTTTCAATGACCATGCCCTATTGATCACCTAGTTTGTATGCACCTCTTGTAGCAATGGAATGAAGCCCCTAGCTCCACTTCGTCATCCTAAATTTAAACCACCCTTATTGAATTTGGTATCCTTTTCTTGATCTACCCTGGCTCAACTCAACTTGACACTAGCAAAGCCTGCCTTCACAGTCCCCCTCGACCACTTAGTAGCCCTACCACCTCAACTTGGGTCTCCTTTTAGCCTTCAAGCAATCTTGATGCTCCTCTTTTTATGCTTTAATATCAACTATCAAGGGGCTAGACCAATAGAATGCCCAAATCCAACTAAGGTCCAACCTCATGCGACTCTAGCAAACCTTACTCGTGACTCCTATTGCGAACAAGACCTTTCTTGTTCCCAGATTATGCCTCCAATACTCATGTCAAACACTTAAATTAATGTCACACACACCCCACAGAATGGTAGTGCATGTGGATCCTTCTCATAGATCTCCATCATTTTGGTGCCTTCAACACTCATATTTTTTCCCTTGGCATACTCACCTTGCACCTCTTGCAACCTTGTACACTTTGTTGGACTACTGCTATACCATTGCACAAATCTTATTGGTCCTACCAAGTTATCACCCTTGTATCCCCCATAAGATGGGTTACTTGTGGAACTCCAATTCCTCACCTCCATCTAGTATACCACTATGGTTTATTCCACTCCATGACATACTCTTTAAGTACCTAAGCCAAGCTTCCAAACCTAACAATGAATTAGACTCCTTATATCCGCCTTTGTTCTTTTTCTTAGTTTGCACACACCTAGTGCATGCACAACACTCCCTGAATGTTGGCATCTCATTAGGCCCACTCGGTTCCTTGAACCCCTCAGGCCACTTTCCTTCTCCATGGGACAACTAGGCTCCCTAAGTTGGCTCCTTGTCCATCTTTGGAAACTCTCCTTGGACTGGCTCCAAGCTATGTCTACATGACCTCATTAGTGAATCTTGTTCCTCATGCACCCCATGCATTTCATCCAAATCCATGCACACATCCAAATCCAACTTCCATGGACTTAGGCTCCTCTTTGCACACCTACTTGAGCTCCAAGCTCTTCGTTCAATGATCCATCCAAACCTTCTTCGTTGTTGGAATCATCTCCAATTTGGTTGTGCTTTTAGAGCAACATGCTAATAGACCATCTCCTCTATTTCAACCATGCATCTCAACTCACCTTGGTTACTTATCTGAACTTGCCTCATGGCTTGGCTCCATTCCAAGCACTTGACTTGTGACTCTTTCCTCAATGCCATCCTCCCCCACAATTCCAAGGGACTTGGAATCCTTGACCCCAATGCAACATCTAAATCTTCAAGGAAACCTTGGGGTGTGCCCAAGATATCATCCCACTCAATCCATTACCATGGATTCCAAGTTCTGCATCACATACCACATAGCTTGCCCAACTCTTGAGCTCCAACATACTGACATAGACAACCCTCATGTTGGCTCTCCCCACCATGGGGCCTAACTACACTTTACTAGTTTTGGGTCCTAGACAACTTCCCTGGATTCATCCTCCACATTAGGTCAACTACTTCTCTTCACTAATATAGGGATTTTGTGTATGCATCCACCAATAAACCTCACCACAAAGTGACAAGGCAAAGCTACTTTTCTTCACTCCTATTATCCATGTAGAACACCTAGCTTCCCTCAAGCTTAGGTGGTGATATTACTCTTCTTCATCCTCAAGGGAGGTTTCCTAGTCAACCCATTAGCTCCTAGTACCCCTAGACACCTTTGTGCCCCTGACACTTGGCTGCTTCAACCAACACTACCCCCTATAGTACTTTTTTGGTTGATTATTAGGCAACTACATATTGACACCTTGGTTGGTCCAACCACCACACATCCCAATTTGGTCCACTACCCTAGCTTCCGATTTGGGCCATTGCTCCAATGTTTGGTATGGGCGAGTCCAACTCCCCATAAGACCTCCAAACTTTGCCTCTAAAATACCTACTTCAATCCTACTTCACAACTTTGGACTACAAGCCCAACTCTTTTGGGACACCTTGCCGACTTTGTCACTTGTCCTAGTTTTGGCTCAATTTCTAGAAATTTCATAAATACCATAATTTTTGGTCTTTATTTTGTTTTACTAGATAGTTTCTTCTACCTTTATCTCATGCTAATTGATACTGAAAAAATCTCTAGAAAATATGTATTCAAATTCTCACAATCCTCTTACCCCCTCTCAAATAGTTTGTGTCTCATAACTTTTCCACTCATCACATGTATCTTTTATTCTTATTTACAACACTTTTTTCTCATAATTTGTTGTTGTTATCCATAGCTACCAAATTACATTGGGGATTCATTTCCTCATATCTCCTCTTGTGGATTGGAGTAACCATTGTGTATTTCTCTTTAAAAAATCACATTTGCTTCCACCTTTGTTTCTTCCTCATCTTCCTTAAAATTCGTGTCCAAGCTTCTTTATTATCCTCCTTATTGTCATGTTCTTCCTTTACCATCTCCATTTCTAGTTCTTCTACCTCAAATTCTCTCCCATGCTCACTAGTTTTTTGTTTTATTTCTCCATTAGCTTCTATATCTTTTCATGAAGTTTAACATGCCAAGCACCTTGGTCTACCATTGTCCCTCATCAAAATAAATTTTTCTTCCACTTATGCTTCTCTTTTCAAAGCCACACCCAAGTAAGACCCTTGGGCTACTATTCCCAATTGTACAATTCCATTTCCACATCTTCTATATCCACTTTTTTCACATATTGCTAACTTAGTTGTTGGTATTGAGAGAGGACACTTTTGGCCTACTATATATTTCCCTCTTTATCATTTTCTACATCTTTTTGCATTTTTCTTTTTTGAGCTAAGTTCTATTACCTCCAAGCCTTCCTCTCCTCTTTACGTACTTTAGGTTTTGAGTGGTGCATCAAGGTTTAATGCTACCCTTTTTTGATGTTTTTTGGGTTATACAATTTCATTTTTTCATTTTTAAGTTTTGTTTAGCACCACATATCTTATTTCCTTAACATATTTTCTTCTAGCTTCCTATTTCCTTCATCTTTCTCTCCTATCTGTTTCTTTGTTTCTTTCTTCCACTAGTGATTAATAAAAGGATTAGTTTGACTTCATGACAACAAAGGGGAGGCATAAAAAATAGAGGCAAATACCTGGATGCTAGATAATTTTTAGGATGGTATGGGGCATCTTAGATAAGGCTTTGACAAAAGGGAGGATGGAGAATAATGAGTGTTATTAGCTACTAAGTGTATCCACCCAATTCCAAAGGGTGGTGGTTTTGTAACTATCAAGGTTATTTAATCCAAATAAGCAACAATTTTATAATCAATTACTGATAACAAGTAATAGATTCATAATTGTCCATTGACAAGTTGGCAATTTGTTACATGGGAAAAAATAACTTATGGTAGTCAAATTTCCTTTACCATTCAACATCATTGGACTCTTGAATTTTTTTTTGTAAATCCAAATTTAGTATCTAGAAAGCATGTAATTGGGATTTAGAAAGGAATTAGAGTAAAATTTTGAGTTTCAAGTAGATTTTGCTTAGACAAAGACAAAATAGTTAGATTTCTAAGAGGTTTTGAGGGATCTTGAGGATGAAATTGAGCTAGATTTAGCTTTTTGGAAGACACAAGAGGCTTAAAATCTGTATTTTGATTGGATTTGTGGATTTTTAGTGAGTTGTACCTCACAAAATACTAGTTTTTTCTCTCATACATGGGTTTCTCAAAGGTAAATCCTTGTCTCTATTTTGTGGTGATGCTATACTTTGATTACCTTACAAATTTTGAGTTTCATTTTTCTTAGATAATTCATCAATATGTCCATATAAATCCATGGTTGAAAAAGTATCATATGGGATATACATTATATTTTATGAATCAAGTGGTATTAGAATATTTTCTTTTCTTTATGGAAGTGTGTTGTGATTAATTTTGTAGGTTCATGCCCACAATAAGATAAAGTGGACAATATCTCTATCTTTGCAAAGAGACATTGAATCTCATAGGTTGAAGAGAATGAAGTTTGGGAGTCGAAGTAGAGTTGTTGGATAAAGAAGCAATGTTCCTCAAGATAGAAGTTTATCTTAGTGAATGGAAACTATGAAAGGCCTAATAGATATTTTCATAGAGAAAATCTATTATTTATGTCAAAAAGAGCAAGGGGAAATCCCACTTCAATTGAGAAGTAGATGCTTACATTGTGAGACAAGTCTTCCAAACAACTCTCTATTTTAAGCTTGTGACAAGTATTTAGTTTCACCAATTTGAAGGAGATGTGGATATGAAAAAATTGAGACCACTAGTTGGTACAATTGGATGTATACTTTAGTGCAATTCTATATAGTGGAATGTAGTGACCATCATGTATTATTGTTTATAATTTTTCATTATCTCCTTCCTCAAACACCAATTCCAAGCCTAGGAACTCTTATTTTCCATCTTCTCTACCTTCATATTCTTCCTCTATTATCTCTACTTCTAGTTTATTATGCTTGAAATTCTCATCTATGTATAAATAATAAAGTATTCCAAAAATCCAAGAACTGTCAAACCAATAAAATTTCCACAAATAAATCTAAACAAAGCTAACAAGATGTTCCAAAAAAACTAGCAAAATGTTTGTATTGAATAATTTGTGTTTAATTTTTTTTTGAAGGATTGACGCTCCTTCACTTCCCCACTTTTTAAGGTGGGGATGGGGTTGAGAGGGTAGTAGGCTTTGTCCTACATAGTTCTACAAACCTTATCCATGACAAAGTTACATACCTTGCTACCTTGTGTTAAATAAACATATATTTTTAGAAATATAAAATATTGTGAATTATTATTTTTTAAATGTTTTATAATGTGCACATTGGGCCAAGAAAAAATATTTTTTTACAAAGTGTTAAATAAACATATATTTTTAGAAATATAAAATATTGTGAATTATTATTTTTTAAATGTTTTATAATGTGCACATTGGGCCAAGAAAAAATATGTTTTTGCAATTGCTTCAAAATTCAACAATTTTTATATCTATATATAGGTTCACAACTACTCTAGATGCAATGGTGCACTATGATTTGTGCCAAAGTATTTTGAAAATTAAGTTATTTGTAAAATTTAATAGATATGAATGCAATAAAAAACTAAAGAATTGACTTCAAAAGTCCAAATTGGGTGATATAAAATTCAATTCTTCTTTGATTGTTCTAGAAATGATGATGAGCTCTAATATTACTTAAGAAACACCATTTGATGATTTCCCTTTGGGACTTTAACAGATGTATCTTGATATTTGCAACTGAACCTCCTCCAAATAAGATCCATGAAAAGTATGAAATCAACAATGGGAAGCTCATAAACAAGAAGGTACTTGAAAAAAATGGTTTTAATATCATTTAGTAATAGTGAGTTATTTCACAAATCTAGAAACCCTCAAACCAATGAACCTGATGCGAGACAATCTAAACAAAGCTCCTAAGAGGCGCATTTGAATAACCAATAGAATGACTGCATTAAATAATCATGTTTGAATATTGTAATGTACAAAGAAGCATGTGCTTATATATAGTAAGACATTGCATGAATGATCAAAACTAACTAAAGGTAGAAAATCATGATAGATTGACTTAAATGAAGTTATAAATGCATAATAGCTAGATAAGAATACACTAACTAGCATGATAAGAATGTGTTAGTGAACAAATTTGTCATTTCAATACTTTCCTAAATATTAGTCTAAATTTCCCAATGTTGGTATGTGGAGCCTGCCAGATTTGGAGTTTAAATTTTGGCCTCTTTTCCTCATGTGTTTTCTCCCCAAATTAAATCCCCATGTAATTTCAGTTAAAGTAGTTGTAAAACTGTTTGAAAAAATGAAGAGTTTTATTGTTGCGAATGAAAATGAACAGTCATGGTTTTTAAATAGCTCGTAGCACAGGGCACACGTAGGAATTCAACCAACCATATGATATTGAGTTTTGTTGGTTCAAGTCACGTAGGGTAGAACGAGAAGTGATAGAGATTACACAGGTTGAAGTTAAATATGCATAAAAAGTGGAGATGACTACAATTACTAGTGCAATATATGAGTGTGTTAGTGAAATTTTTTTTCATTGTAATATTGCTAAATATTAGTCTGACTCACCCAATGGAAAACAAAAAATTCTCAGTACAGTTGGATGAATAATCCAAGTGAGGAAAATGTAGGTATTGAGGTTAAAGTTTGAGATTGTCTCTAACATTTTTTTACTATCAAATAGAAATCTCTTTACAGAAAAGTGTATTGTCACTTTAGCAAGTAATTTTCTAATCTCTTGGGCATAGATGGAGATTTGCATTAATAATAAGTAAGCTCTATTGGAAAAGGAATTGTAACAATTTTCTTCTCTCTACATCCTCTTATTTATTTCTCCATTTTTTCTACGTACCACAATTAACACCAATTTGTCACTCACAATATGAGGAAGTTTATAGGGAACACCTTCAATATATATGTATGTAAATCTAGGAAATTGAATGAAATAACTTCTATATTTCATGATTAGAGGTATAACCTCATTTGATATTTGGAATATAATATCACCATTGAGTTCCATAATAGTGAGCATAGTGAATGCATTAGTCACTCCGTTTGGAGTTCCTATTAATTTATTTCAAATCTAGTTGATGATTATAATAATAAATCTATGTTAAAGCACTAAAAATGCCCCAATTTCTAATGTTAGTCCATTTCTTAGTAATTTTTATTGGAAAAAATAAATAATATAAATATAAAAAGCTAGGTCACCTCAAGATTCACTAGCTACTCATGGAGGCTATTGTTAATTATATACACCTAGTCAATATATTGTTGTGCTCAACAAATAACATTAATGAATAAACACATCAAAAAATAGAAATAACTAGTTTCACTATGGTCCATAGCCCTATTTAAGAGGGTGATTAGTCATTAAGGTTCTAGCAACCTTGTATATGGGTGATCCCACAATACTGTGTTCCACTTTTTTTAATCAAAGTGGGACATTGGAATCAACACTTTTAACTAAATCTTCACTTTCTAACACCTATAGCAAATAAATCATGAAGAATTTGAAGATTATGTGAACTAGTGATTTGTGATATTTTGTGTGTAGATTATAAATATATATTTTTTAAAAACAGAAATAAAATGTGAAATTTTTATGTAACTTTTAATAACTTGTTTTTATAGTAAATACCATTTTTAAAAATAATAGCACTATCCAAATCAACCAATTTTACCTCTCAACCCTGATTGAACCCACTTTGCACATGGTTTCCAATAGTCATGGGGTCTCCCTAACCCACCTCCCCTCTCCCCGCTTGATTTGTTAGTAAAAATGACTAAATCCTCTTTTTGGATGATCTTCTAGACCTTGGGGGCCCTCTTTCAGCTCCTGACACTATTCTAGATGACCCTCTAGATCCCATGAACTCATTTGTAGTTCCAAATCACAAGTCTTGGAAAAGTGTTCTTGCGAATGACAGCTAAGATGACCATGTGTGAGGAAATTCTATACCTAAGTTCTTTGAGTTTGAATGGAACTGAAATAAAACTTCTTGATTCCATAGTTGAAATAATCATTTCCTCAATGGAAAATTCCTTGATGGGTAAATTTTCTCCTTTTGCCCTATTGTTGACATGGTTTGGTGTTGGACTAATGCTAACGGTGTCTAACAGGTCGTTGGGAGGTGAATTTTATGGATGGTGGTTTGTTCCTCTTCAAATTCACTTCCAAGGATGATCTTCTATTGATTCTCACCAAGGGCCCTTAGATATATGACAAACACATTTTATCTATGTGTAGATGGAAATTGAGATTTGACCCTATTGCGGATCTAAATAAAATAACCTCTATTTGGGTCAAATTGCCTAGGATCCCTCTCATGTTTTGGGAAGAAGTGGTGTTTCAATGGATTAGAAAATCCATTGGACACTTTATTTCCACGAACAACATCACAAAAATAAGTCTAGGTTAGTATTGTTGGAAGAATAAGGAGATGTCATTGATGAACTTGTTGACAACATGAGCTTGTGGGATATGTGGGATGAGCACAAAAGTGAATAATTATGCATTGATGTTAACATTGTATTCCAATATGAAGAAACTTGTGTAGACCTGTTTGGGTGTCTTGAACATTTTTGAGGATGATTATGTAAGACAATTTTGCAAGAAGGTTTGATCCGGTGAAGGCAATAGTTGTGAAAATTGACTAAGTGCCAATTCATGTGTTTCTATGTATAGGGGATTTGGTATTTGGGTTCGTATTGGTCTGTTGATGAAGATATTTCTTAATGCTTCTAACATAATTTTGCTGGTTGATAGAAGATCCTAATTCTAGAGTTTCATCTTATTTTGGTTTCTAGTTTTGGAGTTACGAGTAACAAAAGTTTGGCTTGGTAGTTATAAGTGTTTTCCGGTGCAGTGCATATGCTTTGGTGAATCCGCACATCTCTACGGAATGGATTTTGGCTTTGTGGTTCTGTGGAGATGTAGAGAGGTGTTAGATGAGTGTATATTCCAGTTGGCATAGTTTTTTGAGGTTGGCATGTCCGAGTGTGGGTGTATAGTTGGAAAATTTTGTAATTAGGTCATTACCAGAGCCAACCTAATGAGTTATGTGTGTTGTGAAGGTTAAGTATGTATTGATCTATTATGTTGGTGCTATTTTAAGTCCATGCCAACCTATTTTGAATTTTTGTAAGGTTTGATTCTTGGTGTGAAGCGTGTGTGTATGAATCTTGAGTCGACAAGCTACACTTTTTATATTACATCTAATTAAGCCAACCTAATTGATGTTATAGGTGAAGTGGATATATAAGATATATTTTTTAGAGTTTTGTGAGTTGTGACATGTGATAAGAGTAAGTGTATGTGAATTGTGTGAAATTAGTGTGAATGTAGAGTAGACAAGAGTGTTGATTCAAATCAGTGTGAAGAGTTTTGAGTTTGTATTTTGAGCTTCATTGGAACTGTATTTCATGCATGAGTTAGATGCAATTGTAATAGTTCAAATCTGGTTGTGAGCCACAATCTCTTCTATCTCTTTTACTTCTCAGTGGGAAGTGAGTCCACATATAGTGAGTACTTCTATAATATACTATAACTAGTTATAATATATTGTGAGCTAATCCTCACCGTAGTCTTTCCCATTTTGGGTTTTCAACATAAAAATCCCAGTGTTCATGTGTTATGTGATGTTGAATGTTTTCATTCTTTCCTTCATTATTGAAAATTGAATATGTTGAGTATTGAATGTTTAAATGATTAAGTGGGTTAAAAGAATACTGATTCACCCCCCTCTCAATATTCCAAGTGTGTGTGTGTGAAATGTGGGAGAGTTAGCAAATCAATACTAAAGCACACAAATATCAAAGAGACATATTATACTAAAGATTTGAATCAAAGAACTACTCTAAATTGTAGTTAAACAAATCTCTAAAAATGTTCCATTGTCCTCTATTCTCAAGGATTCATTAAACCATTTGGCTCTCAGATTTTTAGATGTGCACTATGATTGTTAGAATGACAACTTGAGAAACAAGATGTTGTTCTAAATGCAAGAAATCTAAGTTCCTACGTGAAACTATGTGATGAAAGCTATGCTGCTATGATAATGGAGATATTGACAAATGGATAATGTTGCTAAACTATGTGATGCAATTGCTATGATAAGAAGTTAGAATGATTTTGTATATGCTCAAATAACCATTGATAGGATAATCTAAAATGCAACTATAAAGCAAAACATGATTCTAAGTTAACATGATGCTATAATGCAAGCTTGTTAGAATGCTAAACAATGCTAACTATAAACTCCAAATGCTCCAATGCTCCAAGCTATTCTTGCATAATAACTCTACTCAAATGTGGGATGCCAAATACTATAGCAAAAGGTTGTATTTATAGGATTTTCCAAGCATCTTGTGATGTGGCAGCAATCAGTGGTCCAAATTCAAACATGAGGGATGAACGGTGAAGATGGAGATAATCAAGAAGGATGTTCCCTTGACCAAAGACAACATTCCAAATGGATGAAGGAATAAAGTGTGTGAGGAAAAGACCATGTGTTCAAAGTTTATCGAAAATTAGAATTATTTAATTTCATGTGACCTTGGTGAGGTGGCATGAAAAGTTGTAGACATGTGCTTGAATTCCAAATTTGGGATTAGTAAAAATTAATTAAATAAAATAAACTATAGAAATTTGTTTATTTAATTAAATTGGAGGAATGTGATTTTAGATTTGGAGAATTAGAAGATATGAACTATATAAATAAATTGAGAATTCATTTATAAGTAGTTGAAATATTAATTAAATAACTAGTATTTAATTAATTAAATGTCTTGACCAATTTTAGGTGCATATATTTTTCCCCTCTTTGAAGTAATGTGTTTACATGTTGCTTCAAAGAAAAAATTGATATTGATGTCGAGATTTTTTTTTTTATGCCCCAAATATTTATTTTCAGGTGATGACAGATATATGCCCCCTCGGGAGATAAATCAGCGAATTTTTTTGGAATTTTTGAAAAAATTGATGATTTTTCGATGATTTGATGATGATCTCAAAATTTTGTGATTTAGAAATGATTTATCTCCTGAAAATTGATGTTAAAGTCACCTAGTGATGATTTGATGAATTAAAGCCCCTTTGAAAATAAAATAAAACAACCCCATAAAATGCCACTTAATTAACCTTTAAAAGGTTAAAAAGTGTGATTAGAAAGTTCATTTTTGCATTTGTGATTTTGAAAACTTCAGAGTGTGTGAGTGATTTAACAATTTGGAGCATAATGGTGATCCCCTACCACACGCATTGGTTTGAGCGGGTCAGGTGTCACAACCACCCGATGACGTATGGTCCTCCGGTATGTACCCCTTAAAACTGCCTCATAAATTGTGCATTTGATTTTTCCAACTTTTTCCATGTTTTAAATTCGGTTTATTCTATTTTAGTGCATAGGGTCACCACAATGGCACATTGATTGTTTGTTATAGCACATAGAATAGGCTAGCGCATAGGGATACCGATGTAGTGCAAAGGAGAAATGAATTAACACATAGGTTTACCGAAGTAGCACATATAATAACTGTTGTGGTGCATAGGATTCATTAGAACTTAGGTGGATTTAGTTAGTGCATTGATGAGATGAACTAGCGCATAGGGTGAATCGGCACATCGGGACCCTATTCTAGCGCATAGGTCAAATGAAATGACACATCTGATAGTTTGACGCATATAACCTCTGTTCTAGTGCAGTGATGATTATTTCTAGTGCATAGGGTTTTTTAGTGCATTGAAGCACTGTTCTAGTGCATAGGTGAAATTTTAGACCAGATGGATGATTTGTTTGATTAGACTCCTCGAAGTTGATGATGTTTGATCACATCAGCCTTTTATTTAACAATGATTGATGATGTTGATAGATTAGATCTCTATTGATCTCATGATAGGTGAGATTCAATGATTGATACTAATAATTGACCTCATGATAGGTGAGGATCAATTGATAGTTTGATTGATTGAATGACCTCATGATAGGCAAGGTGCATTGATTGATTGATAAACCTCATGATAAGTGAGGTTGAATTGATTGATGAATCTCATGATAGGAGAGGTTAAAATTGATTGATCTGATAAACCTCATGATAGGCGAGGTTGAATGATTGATGGAACTCATGATAGGTGAGGTTAAAATTGATTGATTTGATGCTCACAATATTTGATCAAAGTCTCACTAGAACTGATTAGATTGATAGGTTGATTGAGTTTGATTGATTGATAGGTTGATCGATGTCAATTGATTGATTGGCTGCTTTGTGATTTTGTGATGATAGGAGCCTTTGAGGAGTTTATAGATTAGAGATTATTTTCCAAGGTCATGGGAGTTGATTCCACTCCTGACGTCAGCTAAGGTAGCTATCATTACACGATGTGGTTTTTCCTCATTGATTGATATGCCCCAAATTAGGATAAAGAGGGGTTTGTTGACAACGTTAGAAAAGAGGTGGCACAGTGAGCATAACACCTTTCATTTGCCCACTGGTGAGATCACAGTTACCCCTGAGGACGTCTACTAGATTCTGTGGATACCTATGGTTAGAGAGCTTGTGTTATATGATTCACAGGAGCAGGGTGGGACCAATGCACTATGCAGAGTTTTTGAGGATGATACTATATGCGGCTACGAGATTCCCTACAGGGATATGGTTGATGCTTACACCACTTTTCCTTCTTTTTTAGTTGGTTTCATTGGAGGGTTCCTTTGTCCTGATCGTAGGTCAAAGGGACTATCAGTTAGATGGGGACGGATCTTGGAGAGCATGATTGCTTAGGGCATGAGATATGCATGGGGTTGTTGTATGCTTTCCCATCTGTACCATGATTTACATTAGGTGGTCTACCTTCGAGGGGCTAGTTTATCAGCTAGGGTGACATTGCTTTATGTCTGGGCCTGGGAGCATATAGCAGTCAGTCGGTTGGTTGGAGATATACAATGCCCGACCATGAGGCCATATGTACACATTTATGCAGGTCGATTTACTCAGCCTAGTCTAGGAAAACTCAAGTACTGGAGGAGGACACTAGATGATCTTGAGTCTGTGGTATGGAGGCCCTATCTAGATTGTGAGAAGTGGCTAGAGGATGATACAAAGATGCCATTTTGTGTTAGTCGATATACCTGATTGGGCGGACCCAATTTATTATTGAGAGATTCTTACTACTGTGGGTACTCAAACAGTATGGTAGAGTTTAGGGAATGCCCTAGGGAGTGGCCCACTATGCACAATGACAGGTGGATGTGACAGATTAGGGACCTGTTCTATCTTATGATTATAGGTCGTCATTTGGGAGTGCATCTAGAGATCATTTATGTGTCAATATCAAAGGAGAATGCTTAGTATATGTTCTTGCATCCATCCCCACATATTACCATCTCGAACGAGCCAATGCCATTGCTAGTGGAGGATGCGGTAGTAGGTCATGGGTGTAGGTGGCAGAGAGAGGAGGAGGAGGAGGAGGAGAAAAGTGAGGATGGAGATGATGATGAGAGTGATGGGGGAGGAGATGAGGGTGGAGGAGGACTAGGGCCGGATGTTGGAGAGTTGAGAGTGCCTCGCAAGAGGCGACATGCAGAGATTTGGCTACCTTCACTACAACAACAGACATAGATTGTTGCACTATAGGTATAGGTTGAGACTCTATACGGGTGGCTTGAGTAGGTTCAAGCTCTACTAGCGTAGGCCCAGGGGAATATTACTGTGTTGACAATAGAGCGGGATGTAGCTAGGCAACATGTACAGTAGGTATAGGCCCAGCTTACCTAGGTCCAGGCCTAGGGACAGGCACAAGGACGAATGCAGGGGAAAATTGCCACACTAATTGCTGAGAGGGATACTTTGAGGCGGCAGGTGGAGCAAGTCGAGGGAATTACTAAGAGATTATAGTAGGCTGCAATAGTTGTCGAGGCTACAAATTATTTCAGAGAGATTTGTCGTACCGCGCAGGAGGCCAAGCTCTACAAAGTTTGATATCATGATGCAGTGCCTCCAGAGTGGCAGGAGAGATTTGCATAGTCTTGGTCAAGGAGGTCTCAGTCTCAGATCGTTAGCATGGGTGTTATGCAGCCACTTCCTGGAGATCGGTGAGATCCTAGTGCAAGTCCATCAGGTGGGGAAGGTATTGGTCCAGTGATGCTAGCACCGTCTGGGGGGATCACGACATAGCTCTGATTTCTGATTTTCTGATGTATTTTGGACATGTATACACCTTTATTCAGTTGAGACATTGATGATGTACCTCTTTGATTTCAGACATTATGATACATTGCTATTTTTTATTTGATGTATCTCTTTATACTCCTAGATATCCTTGTACACTTTGACATTATGATTTTGAGGTTATATTGTATGTGACGATGATTATGATCTATGTCTATATGATGATAATCATGATCATTATGATGGATGCATTTGATTTCTATGTTATGATGATGATCATGATGATTATGATGGATGCATTTAATTTCCATTATTTATGCTATGTGATGTTCTACATGATGATGATGATGTGATCTGTTATGGATGTGTTTAATTTCTAGTATATATGTTATGTGGCGTTCTACATGATGATGATGATATGATATGATATGGATGCAAATGATGATGCAATTGATGTGTGATGATTTCAAGATGCCTATATGATGCATGTGATGGATTTTATTATTCCAATGAAATGTGATGCATTTTATGTTTTTGTACTTTTCTCATGCAAATAAATGATGCAATGAATGGATGAATGTATGATATTGTGATGGTGCATAGTTCTATGTAGTTATGATTTTTATATGATGATGATCATGATGATTATGATGGTTATGCAATGCTGATATGATAATGAGTGATTATGTGATGTATGCAATGATGGTATGATAATGCATGATTAATGATTCTATATGCTTTATGGATTTATGCAAATGAAGTTTTATGCTTTGTGAGATGGATTTGATTATGCAAATGATGTACTTATGTGACGATTATGTGGTGTATGCAATGATGGTGCTGATCTAGTTAGTCCTTTGTTAGTCTTGTATTTGAGTAATAACAAATTCATCTCCACTACTGGTTTTAGATGTTCATAACAATGGCATTATATCTTCACTATCCACTCATGTTTTTCAACAAATTTTTCTTCTTGGATATCTTACTTTGCTGGATATGTCTTTCAATCATCTTATGTGACTCCAAGATCCATTTGATAAAAGTAGTAAATGATTTCAATGATGCATCAAGTTCAATTATGCCCCTATTAAAATAGAGATGTTTTTCTGCTTGGAAATCTTACTTTGCTAGACATGTCTTTCAGTCATCTTAATGGACCAATTTCTTAATCCATTAATAATTGATGAAATGATTTGGATCATGCAAGTGAGATGGAATGCACTTCTTTTTGTGTTTTCTGATGCACATATCATGATGTGATGCATAGATGGATGAATGCAAATGATGACACAACTGATGTGTTTTCTAATGTATGCAAATGATGATGCAATTGATGTGTTTTCTATATGAGAATGATGTGTTTTTGGTAATGTCAAGTGTACTCAATCTATTGATAAGAGAGATAACCTCATTGTGAAACTATTGTAGCTTTGGAAATCCCATAGATACAGATGCAAACTAACATGGATGCAATCTAACTTAACCATGCAAATCTAATATGCAGATGTTGTCATTCGTAACAGTTGATTGGTCATGCTTTTTATCATCATTCAGCCTTTAAAATGTTGAAAGTGAGTACAAGCATCGATGCCATATTTAGACCATGATGACTTGAGTACTACTTCCATGATTTTTGATATTGCAAGTTAACACAAGCATCTAAGTATAATTAAACCGAGATGACCTAAGTATTTCTTGCGTAAACAGACAAGAGTTAACCGTTTTCCTATGCAAATTCAAAATTTCATTAGTGATACTTTGTAGAGCATGTCCTACAACAATGTGCACAGTAATAATGATCAAATCACAGACAATAGACAAAGAAAAATCATACTCCTTAGCTCCTCTAGTTCAATACATCATTGAGGTGCTCCAGAGATATGATAACAAAAATCAAAGTACAATAGTTGAACATTCATGTTTGACGTGATAAAGCCATGATTCAGAAGGAACATCATCCATTTGAAGTTTGCTTGTGGTTGGATTGATTTGGCTATTTGATTTGGATGGTTGATGTGTTTCTGATGGTGATTGATGTTCAAGGTTTGGTTGCACTATGATCATGTTGGGTTCATTACGTTTTTCCTACTACTATTTTTCTATTGGTTCAAGCTCAAAGTTTATTTTCCCCTAGTGAGTTCAGGATTTTTCCCCCAGTCTAGGGTGAGACATGACCGTGATGCTAGGATATGTACATGAAGCTTTCCGACGATAGGTAGATAGATGGAAAAAGAAAATGGTGAAAGAAAATGGTTAGCATGCTCAAATAGATGGAAAAGTTAGCCTATCACAAATAGCACATATTGTCAGGTTTTCACTACTTGTTTTTATTGAACTTTTTCAAATTTTATGATTTTTTTTTAATTTTTATGATTTTTCACTTTTTCTATATTTTTTTATTTTTTTGTTATTACCAAGATGCTTGTTTTGCCAGGTTTTCATCAAGGCAACCATTTTTTTAGGAAATTTTCAGATGTTTTTTTATTTTTTTAGGACTTTTATTGATGCACTGGATGATTCAGGTGTAGAATTTCTTGAGATGTAAGCTATTGAGGGGTTCATCAAATAAATCCCCTTCTGGTGTGGACAACTGGTATGCTCCTAATCTGAAGAATGATACAATGACAAAGGGACCTAGCTACTTTGGTTCAAATTTCCCCTTCTTCTCTTGATCCTGTTGATTACGAGGATTTTCTTTCAATACTAAGTCACCCACCTAAAATTTTCTAGGCTTTACTCTATGATTGTAACTTATGGATATTCTCTATTGATATGCTTTCAAGTGATCCACTACATGTTATGACGTTCATCCAATAGTTCCAATTCCTGTAACCTAGACACTTTGTAATCCTCATATGAAATTATCCCTTTTAGTGACACACAGAGTGATGGTAGCTCAACTTCAGTAGGTAGAATGGCTTCTAATCCATAGACTAGAGCATAGGTTGTGGCTCTTGTCGAGGTGAAGATGTTGGTTTGATAAGCCCAGAAATTAGGGTTCAGTTGAATGTGCCAATCATGTCCAACATCGTTGACAGTTTTCTTCAATATTTTCAAGATAGTTTTGTTTGAGGCCTCTGCTTGGCCATTTCCTTGAGGATAGTATGGTGTAGAAAAATGATACTAGATGTGAAACCTCTCACAAAGTTCTTCAATGTCCTAATTCTTGAAAGGTATACCATTATTTGTGATAATGGATTAAGGAATACCATACCGACAGATGATGTAGTTTAGGATGAATGATGAGATTTGTTTTCCTGTGATGGTGGTTAGAGGGACAACTTCGATCCACTTCGTAAAGTACTTTGTGGCTGTGATAATGAACTTGTGTCCATTTGATGAAGATGGATGAATCTTGCCTACGAGGTCCAATCCCCACTAACAAAAAGGCCATGTTGATGCAAAAGGTTATAGTTCTTGTGCCTGTGCGTGGATGAGATTTCCATGAATCTGACACTTTTGGCATTTCTTGACGAACTGAAAAAGAATCCTTCTCAATACTTGGCTAGTAATATCCCAAACAGAGGAGTTTCTTGGCTAAGGTTAAACTACTTGAATGAGTTCCAAAAATACCTTCATGAACTTCCCATAAAGCCATTTCAAACTTGTCACATTCTAGGCATCAGAGGAGAGTTCTGTCAAGATCTCATCGATAAATTACATCTGTGATAAGGGTATGTCAGGTGGCTTGACGTATGAAGTTTCATTTTTAATTTGAGATAGGTCGGGTGGGAGGGTATTGTCTTTCAGATAAGTGTAGATTTTCCCATAGATGGAAGTGTCAGCCTCGGCTAGATGGTTGATGACTTGGGATTCCAGGTTGTCATAGGATGGGTTGAACAGTTGTTACACCATGAAATCATAACAGGCTCATTTCTTAGGAATCTGTAAGAGAGAAGCAATGGTTGCCATGACATCAGCTGCTTTGTTGTCACCTATAGGAATCTACTCAAATCTTATTTCCACAAAGTAATTTTTGAAGTCATCAACCATTCTTTTATAGGGCATTAGCTTGTCGTCCTTTGTCTGATAATCATCATTAACCCAATTAATGACTAGTTGTGAATCACCATAGGCATGTAACTCTGTGATCTTCCACTCGATGACTACTTTGATTCCAATGATCAATGGTTTGTATTCTGCCACGTTGTTGGTGCAAGGGAACATCATTCTGTAGGATTTGGGAATGGTATGTCCTTTTGGAAAGATAAACAATATTTCAGCACATGATCCATGTTGTGTATAAGAGCCATCAAAGTACAAGACCCATTGTTGTGTTGACACCATTAGGACATCAACATCTGGAAACTCAATGTTCATTGGATGATTGTCTTGCAATGGTGCTTCAAATAACTAATTTGTGATTACTTGTTCTTTGATTGCCTTCCTATGCACATATTGGATATCAAATTCACTCAACATCATGACCCACTTATCTAGTCTTCTAGTTAGATTAGCTTTGCTAAGAAGGTATTTCAGTGGATCTATCTTGGCTATTAACTTGATGGTATGAGTTAGCATGCAGTGTTGTAATTGTTGGGTGGCGAACAATACTGCCAAACAAGCCTTTTCAATGAAGGTGTAATTGATCTCATAGCCATTTAAGGTTTTTCTAATATAATAAATTTCCCTTTCTTTTCTTGTTGAATCCTCTTGTGCTAACAAAGCTCCCAATGATATCTTAGTTGTTGCTATGTATGATAAAATTGGCTTTCCTTCTATTGGTGGTATTAAGATAGGTGGACTCATCAGATATTGTTTTAATTGATTGAAGGCCTCTTCGTATTCTCATCCCATCAGAAAGATACATTCTTATGTAGTAAGTGAGTGAAAGGACAGGTCTTGTCTGCCAGTTGTGAGATAAATCTTTAGATTGACTGGAATCCCCCTTGCAGAGATTGTAGTTGACTGATGTCCTTCGGTGGCAACATCTCCATGATGGCTTTGACCTTTGCAACTACTTCAATTCCATTTTCTGAAACTATATATCCCAAGAGTTTGGATGAAGTCACCCCAAACACACATTTCTTTGGGTTCAGTCATACATTGAACTTTTCCATTCTGGTAAAGATTTTATCTAGGATCTCTAGGTGTCCTTCCCTAGTGTATGATTTGGCTAACAAATCGTCCACATAGTCTTCCATGAAGGTGTGCATCATATCATGAAAGATTGCAGTCATGACTCGTTGATAAGTTGCTCCTGTGTTCTTAAACCCAAATGGCATGATGTTCCAACAAAATGTTCCCCATAGACATGTGAAGGCTATCTTGTCTTGATCCTTTGGAGCTATCTTGATTTGATTATAACTAGAAAAACCATCCATGAGTGACAAGATTCCATGCTCGATTGTTAGGTATACAATGATGTCAATGTTAGGTAGGGGAAAGTCATCTTTCGAGAAAGCCTTATTGAGATCCCTGAAATCTGTGCAAATCCTGATGCTTTTTTTTGGTTTTGAAATAGGTACAATGTTTGATATCCATTCAACATAGTCAATCAGTCTAATGAATCCTCCATCTAATAACTTCTTCAGTTATGCTTTTACCAATATGGAAATATGCGGATGAATTTTCCTTAGCTTTTGCTTGACTGGGTTTAATCTTACTAGTAGAGATAGGTGATGCATGATAAGATTCAAATCAATCCCTGGCATGTCGACATATGACCAAGAAAAGTTGATTTGTCTTTGTGTGAAAATTTTGATGAAGCTTGGTTTTTCTTGATTTTTCAAGGATTCTGATAGATGTACAGTCTTTATTGTTTCTTCATTGCCGATATTGATACACTGTGTATGATCAACCAATACTTTGGATCATTCCTGAAATTGTTCGGGAAGTGTGTCAAATCTTCCATCCTTCGGCACCTTAGAGAGGTTTTCGTCATTGGATATGCTCTTTATTTTTACTTTTTTTGGATCTGATACTTCCTTTGAATGGTTTTCACCATTAGATCTATTCCCTGTATTATTCATTTTGTAGCTGGAATATTTGACACTCTCCTGGTTGGAAGCTTCGTTATGATGTTCAATGGTGGAATTTGTCTTAGGATTGTCAGAATAGAGGAAGTTGACAATAGCATCATCATTTGAAAAGATGGGCATATCAAACGGCTCAGTTTGGTCCCAATCTATGAGTTTGGGATGTACTAGGGGTAAGGAATCATTGGATTGGCTAAGGTCAGATACAATGAGTCCTGATGGTAATGTCTTTAGATTGTCCAATAGCAAATTCAATGTCTATAAGGTAACTCTCCTCCGAATTATTCATTTTTCTCTGAGCCTAATCATCTTCATTGGAGTCATCAATATGTTGTGATCCTATTTCAAGTGATCTATAACTTGACTTTGACCCTCCTTGCGTATGGGTGAATACTCATGTACCACATCAATTTCCTTGTCATGACAAGACTCTTCAGATAGTGAATCCCACTCATATTCATTTGAATCAGTTTCATGATCATCACTAGCTTGTAGTTATAGGATTCTTTCAACAACTTGCTATCTGGTTTCTTCTCTTGATTCTTCTCTATACCCTAGTCCTGTTTTATCCTTGGCTTGCATTGTGATAGGTTGTATTGGTTCTATGATGCCTTCTTTCCTTTTACCAATAGGACCTTTTCCCTTGTATCCCATCTTTTCCAAGATTGTCTTTCCTTTTCCACATTGCTTTGTCTATACACTAAAGGTGGATGCTTGTGATGATTCTTCATATTTGTATGACCAGTTTAAAACCTCCTTGTCATTTGACGCATCCACTAACGTGCCTGGTCTTACAAAGGTTCCATCAAAGACTGTGGTTGGTTGTGATGATTTTTGTCTTGATGTTGATGGCTGCCCATATGACTTAGGAGAAGATAAAAGTTGTGATAAACATAAGGATTGCTCAAATGAGTATTCCCCCATGCCCTTGTCTTTCAATTGGATCTTGGAAAATTGTTTCGATAAGGACTTGAGTTGAATTTCCTAATTTTGTGGAGTAGGATTACTGATACCTTTTTCTCTTGATTGATCCTTTGCCTCGGGCTGGTTTGACAAAGAATTTGATGCACTTTCTATACTTGAGGGAGTGGAATAATTGATACCCTTATCCTTTGATTGGTCCTTTTTCTCAACCCACTTTGACAAAGTATTTAGTTGTTTTCCATCATTTGATGAACCCTAAGTTTGAGCTTCCCTATTGTGTGGTACAATATCATCTTGGGTGGTCTCGAGTGTGTTGCAGTATTAGGGGTTGTTTGAGTTAGCTGCAATAGTGATTTCCTGCCCATTGAAAGGGAACTTCAAACATTGGTGATATGTGGATGGCATTGCTTGCATGTCATGAATCCAAGGTCTTCCCAAGAGTATGCTATATGTCAATTCTTTGTCTAACACTTGGAAGACTATGTCTTTGACAACTGGTCCCACTTGAATTGGTAAGAAAATTAACCCTTGGGAGGATCTCTCATCATCATATTCTTTTATTGTGATTTTCCTTCTAGGATCAATAACATTTCTTGAATAGCCCAGTGTGCGAACAAGTTTCAAAGTATAGATATTCAGACCAACTCCTCCATCTATTAGAACATGTTTAATGTGGTGTTTGTGGATTAAGACCTCAATGTGGAGAGCAGTGTTGTGCAGATGGGTGATAGATACATCATCATGCTTGAAAAATGATAGGCAGTGCAGTGTAGTCAAATGTCCCACCATAGTATGAAATTTGGTAAACTTCCAGATTGTTCGGTACCGTGGTAGAAACTAGAGCTTGTTCTAAGATTTCCTTATGAGCAGGTGAAATCTTGAGAAGTTCTAATATGGATACTTGGGTGGGTATTTTATGCAACTGATCAACTATATTATATTGGGTTGCAGGGACAACAATAGTTGATTTGTACATGGAAGGGATAGCTCCTTTCAATGTTACCTTGTCTTGGCCTTTTGTGATCACATTAATTGGTGGGTTGCTTTGTTTCTCTCTAATTTTGATAACATTGATTTGACTATCATTCTCAACGATGTTGGTGATCATATTTATTGGCACAAGGTCATTGATTTGATGTGAGGTGATGCTGATAGTAGGGTGATAATTTTTAATTGCAACGATCTTTTGTTCATGTTCAATGATGTTGTCATTTATTGGGTTATCAGTTGCAATAAGATCTGGTTTTTCATGGGTTTGATCATCAACCACCTCAATATGTAGAATGGTGGTGTCATAGACATAGTTTATGTTTTTTCCTTTTGTGTTTGCTGACAAGGACTCTCTTTTCTCATAGTTTGGTAGAGGGTTCTTGAACACTCCATGATCATTGTTTGTTTGGAGTCCTACAAATATCGTCTTGTTTTCAATCAAGTCTTGTATCAAGTGCTTCAATTGCATGCAGTCATTGGTTTTATGTCCTTTGTTTTGATGGAAGTCACACAAATGTGCATCATTCCACCATGGAGGCTCAACTTGTGGTTCCCAATTTATTGCCTCTGGTAAAATTATGACTTTAGCTTCAAGAAGTTCCTTTAATGTTGATTCTAATGATTTTCCTAAAGGGGTGAACCTTCTTTGATTTGAGGACGTTTGATATGACGGTGTTCTAGATCCCGCATTACCTTGATTATTGCTTTGGTTGAGATTTTGGTTGTTGTTTTGGTTGTTGGGTGGGTTGTTGTTTTGATTAGTTTTGGTGGAAGCTTCTATTAAGTTGAATACAGGTTTTGCATTCTGGTTTTCAACTATGCCATCATTGTTATCCGCATTCTTGTTTCGTTGCCAAAAATTTGGTTTGTCACCGCAATTGTAATTGTTGGAGGAGTTTGATGAATTGTTTTTGTTGTAAATTTTGATGACTCCTCTCTTGATCAAAGCCTCTTCAATTTTTATTCTGTTTTCAATTAATTCTTCAAAGGTAGGTGGACATTGTAATTCCAATCTGTATCTCATCTTGTCATTTAGGTTATCGATGAAGATTTATATCTTTTCCTTTTCAGGTATAGGACAAGAGTATCGTGCAAATAACCTTCTCCATTTTTGCAAAAATAAAAGGAACGATTCACCCTTTTTCTATTTCAAGTTACAAAGGTCCTTCATTGTGATGTCATGTTGGATGTTATAAGAATATTGGGTGATGAACTTGTTAACCAATTCTTCAAAGGTGTTGATTGGTGGTGCGAGTTTGGAGAACTATTCAAGACATTGTTCACCTAGGCTTCACAGAAACAACCTCATCAAGTAGTTTCTTCATATGCAAATTCAAGACTCATGGTTCTAAATTCCCTCACATGGTCTATTGGATCAGTTTTGCCATTGTATTTTTCATACTTTGGGAATTCACAATGTTTGAGGAAGGGAATCATGTGGATGCTTTGATCAAACAGATATGGAAAAATGTCTTGGATCAAGTATCGTTTTGAGGTTCCCCTTTGAATTTCTAGAATTTGTTGTTGAAGGTTTTTCACTTGGTGAGTTAGGGAAACTACTTGTTCTATTTATTTTTTATGTTGTTTGGGAGGTGCTTTCAATTGATTCACATCAAAGTCATCAGGAAATTTGACCCCTTGTTTAGCTAGCATAAGGAGGTATTTTTCCCCATTTCTTTCAAAAATACTTTCTAATCATTTGTGGAAATTGGGATCTTGTTCAACATTTTGGATATCTTCCTCAATTATTTCTTCCCCTTCATTGTTGTAGATTCCATGGAAAGGATTCTCCTCAGCTTCAACCATGGTCTTTTGAGTCTCATTGTTTTGAGTTTTGATGTTTGGAGTTTCGATGCTTTGAGTTCCAATGTTTTTTCATTTCGATGTATTGTGTTTCAAGTTCTTTTTCCTTGAGTTTCCGCCTTTGTAACCTTGTTTGAACAGGCATACAAGTGTTATAATTTTAAATAAACTTTGATCTTTGTTTGGAGGAGTGCCAAGGATTACAACTAAGTCAAATAGAATGACAAATTCTATTGATGAGACTAAGTTTGATTTGATTATATAGCTTTGTTTCATGATGAAAGGATGATAAATCTTGATGATGAAACTAGGCTTAATACTCAAAGGTGTGATAAGTTTGATGATTTTAGGCACTTTCAGATGTTAGATCTTGGTTTAGGTTGGAGAATTCCACTTGTAGAGGTTAGTTTTAACAATTTTAGACTCTTTTTTTCTTGAGGAATGATTCTGGACTGAAGAAGATTTTGAATTTTGGTTCAAACTGTGAAACAGGGGATAAGTTTAACTCTCGAGTTTTGCATTTAATGGATGCGCTAAAATAGAGCCTAGATGCACTTAAATATTTGACAGATGTGCTAAAATAGAGGATGGATACGTTAGAAATTTGCATAGATGCGCTATAATATTGTTTAGATGTTCTAGAACAAAGGGTCGATGCACTAAAATATGTTGCGTATGTGCTCTAACAGAGAGTAAATGTGCTAGAAAAATGCTCAAATGTGTTATAAGATTGCTTGGATGCACTAAAATAGAAGATGGATGCACTGGGAGATTGCAAAAATGCACTATAATAGTAGTCAGATGCACTACAATAGTTCACAAATGCGCTATAACAACAGTCAGATGCGCTGAACTAGGAAATGTCATTTTTTTTTTTGCAAGTTTATTTTATTTTCTGATTTTCTAGTCAAAGAATTGGTTGTTTCAAATGATGTTTTCTGAATCAAGGTTCTCACTTCCAATGTATGATGTTTTGATTGAAATTTTTGTAAAAGCACATTGGTAAAACACATCAAACATGCACAACTTAAGGTTGTGTAGGACAATATTTACTGGATTCTCACTTGGATTTTACTCCAACTGCACCTACTTTTAGTGGATGATTAGAAGCTTGACCCCACTGGCTCCCCTCCATGATACTCACTTCTACGGGGTAGCCAAGCTTCAATACCCATGAATCTCCCATGGCATATTTCTCATCTCTACTAAAAGCTACAAAAATGTGGGACAAATTCAAAGGTTAGACCTTCTGCACTAGCAAATAGAATAAGGATTTTGGCCTTCTAAACAAGAGGTTCTAGTATAGGCATTTCGTTCATGGGGGATCATCCATACGGAAAGAGATCATTGTTTCCCTTCTTGTCGAAACAATCCTCGTGATACTTGAACTTTCCTCAAGTACCCACATTTATATCCTGGTTGGAAGTCCCTTGGCTTTAGCGTGTTACCGGTTGGGTCATTCCCTTTGGCGATTAATTTTTCCCACAAGGAAGGCCCTCTAAGGATAACAAAATAAAAGCGAATGGGTCTGGCTTTTTGGTCACCTAGTTAAGGGGAGAGCATATTCCTACCATTCATCAAGCACGAAATACATGGTGTTCTTTATCCTTCTAATTAAGCTAGATGCCTATCTTAATCAAAAGAAAACATTAAATAACTCTAGTCCCTACATGATAAGATTTTCTTTGACTAGCGTATAAAAGTACCTACAAGCAAAAAACATCAATTAGTTCTCATATTTTGCAAATTTAATCAAATGCGCTAAAATAGTCATCATATGCACTAAAATGTCAATGCGCTAAAAGAACTATCCAATATGCTAAAGCAACTACTCTATGCACTAAAATAACTAATGAATGTGCTAAAAGAACTGATAAATGTGCTAAAAGAAGTGATGAATGTGCTAAAGTATTGATTGAATGTGCTAAAATACTCCTTGTATGCGCTAAAACATCTGATGGATGGGTCCAAAGAAATTTTGTATGCATCGTAACAGACCTCAGATGCACTAAAATATTTGTTGTATGTGTTGAAAAAAAATTTGTATGCATTGAAAGATTGGTTGTATGTGCTAAAAGAACTCACAATTGCTCTAAAACATCACATCCAACCTGTTTACAATTTTTTTTCCATAAAATTGTTAAAAATGGGGTTGAGCCCCACAGTGGGCACCATTTTGTGTGTGTGAAATGTGGGAGAGTTATCAAATCAATACTAAAGCACACAAACATCAATGAGACATTTTATATTAAAGATTTGAATCAAAGAACTACTCTAAATTGCAGTTAAACAAATCTCTAAAAATGTTCCATTATCCTCTATTCTCAAGGATTCATTAAACCATTTGGCTCTCAGATTTTTAGATGTGCACTATGATTGCTAGAATGAAAACTTGAGAAACAAGATGTTGTTCTAAATGCAAGAAATCTAAGTTCCTACATGAAACTATGTGATGAAAGCTATGATGCTATGATAATGGAGATATTGACAAATGGATAATGTTGCTAAACTATGTGATGCAACTGCTATGATAAGAAGTTAGAATGATTCTGCATATGCTCAAATAACCATTGATATGATAATCTAATATGCAACTATAAAGCAAAACATGATTTAAAATGCAACTATAAAGCAAAACATGATTCTAAGTTAACATGATGCTACAATGCAAGCTTGTTAGAATGCTAAACAATGCTAACTATAAACTCCAAATGCTCCAATGCTCCAAGCTATTCCTACATAATAACTCTACTCAAATGTGGGATTCCAAATACTATAGCAAAGGGTTGTATTTATAGTATTTTCCAAGCATCTTGTGATGCGGCAGCGATCGATGGTCTAGATTCAAACATGAGGGATGAATGGTGAAGATGGAGAGAATCAAGAAGGATGTTCCCTTGACCAAAGACAACATACCAAATGGATGAAGGAATAAAGTGTGTGAGGAAAAGACCATGTGTTCAATTTTTTTTGAAGATAATTCTAATTAAAAATAAGAATTATTTAATTTCATGTGACCTTGGTGAGGTGACATGAAAATTTGTAGACATGTGCTTGAATTCTAAATTTGGGATTAGTGAAAATTAATTAAATAAAACAAACTATAGAAATTTGTTTATTTAATTAAATTGGAGGAATGTGATTTTAGATTTGGAGAATTAGAAGATATGAACTATATAAATAAATTGAGAATTTATTTATAAGTAATTGAAATATTAATTAAATAACTAGTATTTAATTAATTAAATGTCTTGACTGATTTTAGGTGTATACACCAAGTGTTCAAAAATTGGTATCAAAGTTTGGTTCCTTGGAAGGAGCTTAACTGCTCTGGGAATATCTTGGAGGTTGAACACATGGTTGTTAGAAGACTACATATTCCTCTGGAAGATATTCTTACTGTTGGATCTACAAAAGAATATTTCATTTTTGACATAAATGGAGAACTCAAAGTTTCTCTAGAATATCTAGAAAGAATTGAAGGTGAATATAGAAATTTAAAAGAAAATGTTAAAGAAGTAGATGAATGCATTAGAAAATTGAGAGAGAAAATCAAGAAATTCAAAGAAAGGAATAAGGAGGTCAGTGAGCAATTGAAGCAAGAAAATGAAACAATTACCAGTCTGAAGGTGCAAGTTGAAGAAAGAAAAAGAGTTGAAGAATGCTTGAATACAATGGTGAAATTTTTTTTTGAAGAATGCTCTAATCTTGAACAAGAAGTGGTGAATGTGAGATCAGATCTAGAAAAAGAAAGAAGTCATGAAGAGAAATTCAAGATGAGTTATACAAAGATTGATGAAATAATTATGAATTAGAATGGATCCAAAGATAAATAAGGATTAGTGTTTGAGATAGGAGAAAGCTCAAAGACAACAAGCCATCCTAAAAAGAAGAATGAAGACAATAAGAAAAATTGCAAGAAAATTTGTAATCAAAGGATTGAAGCTAGAAGACCATCGATTAGACAAACAAGTGCACAAAGGTACCCATATTTTAATGGTTTACGCTATTCTTGCAATAAATTTGGACATAAGGCTATGGAATGTAGAAGTAGAATGAATCAGAATGTTCCATCTTTTCTCAGACAGTGTTTTGCATGCAAGGCAGTTGGTTATAGAGCTGGTGAATGCAAAAATCAAATGACGAATGGTTATAACAATGGTAGAATGGTTCAATCTTTCAATGGCTACTATTATACATGCTATGAATTTGGGCATAAAGCTAATCAATCCAGATTTAGAATGAATGTAAGTATGTTGGTCCAAACAATGTCATATGCTACAATTGCAATAGGCTTGGATACATTTCTAAGTTTTGTAGAAGAAAAAACATGAAGAACAATTCAAAAAAGAATGATCTAGTACAAAAGATTGATTTGGTAGAGAAAAAGGAGATGGATAAGATTTGGAAAAAGAAGGAAGAGACATAGTTTAAGGATGAATCTATACTAGTATCTAGTGCAGATGTTTCGTCCAAAAACTAAGTTGAGAGCTTTGGATTAGGGGGAGCTTTAATGGAAATATTTCATCCCCTGTTGAAGAAAATGGTGTTGTTACTTCAACACGAGGATATGTGGTGTAGGTCAATATGTTTGATCTATTGGAGAAAATTATAGTAGAAAATATCATGATGTGGAAGATTGCAGAGGCAATGGGCCTCACACCAAAATAGGTTGAGGTAGCTAAGGATAAATCTAGAGCTCTGGGAAGCTCATTAAGCATGAGGAGATTGGGTGGAGCAGCTACCACTCCTCTGGGTGCTCAAAAGTCCTCCAAGATTTCCTCCTCATCAAGTGGAACTAAGAGGAAGGAGACCAATGTTCCTGTAAAACATACTAGTCCTTTGGTGAAAGAGAAGAATTCTCTAAAAAACCAAGCAAAGAAGCCTAAGAAAGAAAAGGATGCTTCAACACAAAAATTTGGATATTGAGAAGAAAAGTGAAGACAAAGGCCACCGGAGATCGATATTTGGGTGTCAATGTTGAAGATGAAGAGGAAGGAAAAGGACCATAGCTAGTCCAAAAAAGGAAAAGTGAAGCTGAATAAGGTGAAGTAGGTACAAAAGGGAGAAGTTTGATATCATTTTTACAAATAGTGAGGTAGAGGTGGAAAAGAAAAAAAAACATTTTCTATTCATATGTGAGAAAAGCAAGCAAAAGCAAGCAAAAAGGAGACACTGAAAGAAAAGAAGAAGCAAAAGAAGAAGAATCTAGTAAGAGCCCATAGTCTAATGAAATTTGTTGCACTTTTTAATGGAATTGTACAAAATGATATATTAGCAGAGACTACAACATTATATAATGAGGTTGATGAGGTGTACAAGGCCACCATAGTAGAAGCTATTGTAAAATATATCATATTTCTTAAAGTAGACATGTGGAATACAGAGAAACAATTACCTTAAGAGGTTTGGAATGTTTTGATTGAAAGGAGACATGAAGCAATAGAAGAAGAGGCCAAATTGAAGGCCTATGCATTGGAGAAGATAAGTGCTCCTCTTTCCGAAAGCCACCTTAGCTACATTATTTAATAAATAGCTGAGAAACAAAAAAGGGTCAAAACCCTTATGGAAAAAGATCAAAATGATCTCAAGAGGCTCAGGAAGGAGAGTGTTGAAAAAACAAAGGAGATAGCACAAAATTTGGGGATGACCTTGGAGAGAAAAGAGGAAGTGAATGTGGAGATGTTTGCTCTGGAAGAAAATGTTGAAGATGATGTGCATACGGATGATGCTCAACATGAGCATGAGGAAAATGAAGAAGATGCACAAGATAATATTTCTCTAGAAGTGGAAGGCACAATAGAATACAATGTGGAGGCTAAGAAGAATGTTGAGAAGAATGCAAGTATAAGAGAAGATGCTGCAAAGGAGGATACTCTTACTCCTCCAGTAATTGACACACATGGTGAGAGCATACAAGACCAAATAGAGACTATCCCTCCTTTGGATAATACAAACAAGTATATTGGTGAAGAAGATACCAAGAAATAATATGAGAAAAGAAGGAAGATGCCTCTGGTGATGCAAGAGGAGAGTCAGAAATAAAAACACTAGTTAATACTAGTAATAATGAGGAGGAGCAAAAAGAGAAGAATGCATAGGAAGAGGTCAAGGAAACTAGTGAATCCTTTAGAACCTACAGAGATTCTCTATAGAATATATTGAATATGCAATTGAAATTCCAACCAGTTGTTTTAGCACAACTATTACAACTACCCATGCAAAAGGAAATGTGGACCTGGCCAATACTTCACCACTCCACAAGCTACAACTAGAATATATTGGATATGCAATTGAAATTCCAACCGATTGTTTTAGCACAGCTATTATAGTTACCCATGCAATAAGGAAATGTGGACCTGGCTAATACTTCAACACTCCACAAGCTACAACTAGGAAATCATTGAACACATTAGAAGAGTGGAGAGTTGATTGAAGAAGCTGTGAAGACCTTATAGGAAGCCATACACAGTGCAACAATTGGCAGTTCAATCTTCGGTATGGAAAATATGAAGTTTTTGATTGATTCTTTCAAAGAGTATGCCTCTAGATTGAAAGAGAAACTTGAGAAAGAATTGGATAAGAAAATGGATGAAAAGAGATAGTTGGAGATTACAAAGAAGTTTCCACAAGCACACAACAAATTTTAGGATAGTCTCATGGGTGCACAAGCTTGTGTGGTTGAGGCCAAATCCTTATTTTAGTTTTGTATGAAGTGGTCAAGATCCACAAAGAGAATTAAAGATGAAATGGACTCAATTGAGTCATAGACAAATAGAGATTCTATTGCATATGATCCAACAAATGACCTAGATGGAAGTATAAGATCAGCCATAGAAGACCTACATGAGAAATGCTTCCACTTGCAAGGTCAAAAAGAAAAAAATCATCATGCATTTTAGGAACCTCAGTGACTTGGTAAACTCAAAGTTAGCATATGTTTCCAGTGCCCTTATATGTGCTAATAAATCTATTAAGATTAATTTGGTACCTAACACTTCAAAAGAAAGGGAATGATGTCTAATGGAATTGGAGACAAAATGTAGAATTTTTGGCATAGCCAAGAGGATCTGGGATGAAGGAAAAAAAGAATGGAAAGTACACCAAGGTATGGCAAACAAAGGTGACTTTGGTATCCCTTGCATGGACTTTAACTTTGCAAATAAGGAGTGTTCTTGTTTGTACTAGACATGATAGAACCTTATCAAAATTATGAGGGAAATTATTTTAAAGCATGATAGACCTAGTCCAAAAAGGAATTAGATGATCTTATATGCAAAGGAAGTTTGTCAATGCTAGAAGTTGTTTATGATTATGATTTGATAGTTATTACATGATTAATATGTGGATATGTATGAAATGAAAGGAATATCTATGTTTAAGTTATGGTTATTAGTATTGTGTATATGTTATGTGAACTAACTCCTTGCAACCAATGAGCCAGAGCCAACAGACTATAGCCTACAACAACTAGGAGGTGCAACTTGTAACCAACGAGAGTTTCAGGACAACAATGTAGGGGAAATTAAAAGAATGCAACAATTGCATAATTGTAGGCATCTACTTGTTAGGATTGCTGTGAATCATCACATCATTTAATAAGAATACTGGAGGAGAGGAATTCTACCATAATTGGGAATCTAACGTGACTATTTCTATAGTCCATGTTTCAGTTTGAAACTGTTGTAACAGAGTTATAGTCCTATTCCAATTCTTCTTTATTTTTGGTTGTGTTTTAATTACTTAGAATTTATCACACTCTATTTTGTAGGGAGTGGTGATTTATGATTAGATTTTTTTTCGAGTCCTTGTTCTAATAAGACTCCCTCACACCTATATAAATGGTTCGATGGTTGAGTTAGTTAGTTGAAATAGAGGATATAACAGATAGATATGCTCAGTTAGTTTCTATTTTTGTAAAGACAATATTTTGTTTCTCAATCATGATCTTATGAATAAGATATTCTAGAAGAATCTCTTTGGATTATGATATCTTGAGCTAGCAATGAGATCTTTTCAGCTACTGTTATGTTAAATTAGTTGAAGAGCTAGATTTGAGTTCAAGTTTTGGAGATAGTCACTTGAGAAAGGGCCACTAAAGATAATTGTTCCCCACTTTATTTTTTGTACATTTATTTTTATTACAATAGTTACTTTCATGATTATTTTTTTCTTAATCAGATTCTTCATATGATGAATGTGAATAATATTTTGTCCTATATTTATGCTTTAAATTTTTCCATGCATTGTTCTTTGAAGTTAGTCAAATTAGTTGAGTTAGAAAGTATTGGTTAATTACATAATTCATTTCTTGACAGTTAACTAGTCATATTCTTTAGCTGTAAGTACTTGTAGCAATAGCTTCA
This sequence comes from Sequoia sempervirens, assembly GCA_007258455.2. Lineage (NCBI taxonomy): Eukaryota > Viridiplantae > Streptophyta > Pinopsida > Cupressales > Cupressaceae > Sequoia > Sequoia sempervirens. Next base: position 121,922,568 of record VDFB02271358.1, read on the forward strand.
CTATTACCTCTTTTCATTGTTATGCAATTCATGATTTCCAACATGTGTAACACCTATGCTAGGATGATATAGGTAGTGAAGAGTCTCTAAAAGCACATAGAGTGCCAAAATTATCAAAATTTTACATTATCCCTAGTTGATAAATTAAATGAAGGTCTTTAAAGGGTTTAGTGGACTGTTTAGTAGGACCCCCTTTGAATTGAGTGTTGACTCCAAGTTTATTGAACATTAGTTGGCCTCTACATTTTTGGCATCAGTGCCAAGGATGGTGCTCCTTTCGAAAATTCTTTTTTGTCATTTTAGGTTTTCATAGATTAGTATTTTGTTTCTAGCATTAAGAAAATTAGGTTTTATTCCATCAATACCAAAATATTTAACTAACATTGTGCATGAGCCATTGTTATACAAGGTCACACCTATTTTATGTGGATGCGATGAGACACCTTGGGAAGATTTCTCCCCTCATCACATGAAGCTAGAGAGGATATTGGTGATTCCAGTGATCAAAGTGAGGGTATTCCTCAAGAAGAAATTTCCCTCTCACCAACATCGACTACAAATAAAGATGAGACCTTCCAAACTATGGCTGATGCAATGGTGGATGACCCAACAAAACATGTCACTTTTGAGTTCCCAATAACCAAATAGGAGAGAGAAACTGTCTTGAAGAACATCCCTCTTTCAACGTTGTATGTCTTATATGGATTGGTTATTAAGGATCCATGTTTGAGTTTGATGTCTTGTGTAGGAGGTATGACTACACAATTGATGCACATAGACTCAAGCTATTTCCAACAACCTTGAAGGATGCTGCCTTAAGATGGTTTACGGGTTTGGGGAGAGATGTTGTTCCAGATTGGGACACTATGAAAACTAAGTTCTTGGAAAAATACTAAGACTATAGTAGAGGGGTTGATAGAACAAGGGATGACATTTTCAAAATGTCGCAGAAAGATGATGAACCATTAGAGGACTATGTAAAAAGGTTCTAGTTTTGCTTAAAGAAGAATCCACAAAATCAACTTTCAAAAGAATCCCTGAAGTTAGTGTTCTTAAGAGGAGTCAATGATGATTTCATGGATTCCCTTAATCTTATTGGGTCAAGAGATGTATCATAATTACCTTTTGAAGAAATTTGCAAAGTTTGTAGAAATTATTCAAGAACCTTTACCAAGAGAACAAGGGGGGAAAGAACATCTTCCATCAACAAGAAATCTAATGGAGTCTCAATAGTGGAATTGAGTAAATTATTATCCAACATGAAAGAAGATATCATAAGCCATTTGGCTACTCAATTGGACACTCTACATGTGAAGAAAAAGAAAGAAGAGGCAAAGACAATCCTCACTGAATATTTCCCTAACTGTAGACAAATAAAAGATAATTGTAAGCATAATAGGGTATCAAGTATTACAGAGGATAAACCAAGGAAAAAAAACTTTCAAGCACTAGAGGATGAAGATGGACAATTGTTCTACATTGCAAAAAGGAGGCCATGGCAACCAAAACAAGGTATGCCTCAAGATCCTTTAAGTATCAATACACCATTTCTAGTTAGTAATCAAAACTTCTCTAGTTGGAACCTGTTGAGACAAAAAAATGTCTCATCTATTAGCCAAATAAAAACATGTATTTTGCTTAATTGTGAAGTTTATCAAGATTGAGCATGATGAGGAAAGTAAGATATTTTCAGTTAGAGCAGTCAATATTTCATCATATCTTGAAAATTACAATTTAGGTTCTTAAAATTTTTGGATAGAAATTAGGAGACAAGAAGCCGAAAAAAACCATTAAATTTCATGAAAACCTAGTTTGTGGTTTGAGAGAAAACTTCACCAGTTTGATGCTCTAGAACTTTGTTTCCATACTCTAGAATTTCTAGAATTTGTTCATTTGTTTGCTTCTATGCTCCAAAATTTTCAAAACTAAGTATAATAGCATTTATGAAGAGGTTGAGAAGTTAAGGGACAAAAATTGCAAGCATTAAAGGAAATTGGAGTGACTTGGACATAAGTTGAAAGAATATAGGGGTAGTTGCAAATATCGAGGGAGTTGTTCAACCTAATTTATGAGCAGTTGACAACATCTAGGAGCAGATTTAAGAGTTTTAATGATAGAAGAGGTCAATGGAAGACTTCTTCAACATTCTAACACCTTTTTGGAGTAGTTTAAAGGGCTAAAAAAGCAAGGATTATTATTTTGGATGACTAAAAGAGATTTGACTCAACAAAATGGAGTGAAGACTTATCTTTTCTTTCTCCACACATGTTCCTATTTTCTAGCAAATAGTTGCACAACTATGAGGCTCATCTTTTAATTCTATAAATGAATTGTAATCAAGGGATCAAGGGGGGATTAGAAAGACTTGTTTTAGCTTGAGGAAATAGGATAGTTTCTAGTTCTATTTCAAACAATGTATTTCTAGAATTCTTAGAGTAAATTTGAATTCAAGCAAGCTTTTCATTTCTAGCAAAGTGTGAAGTAGTTTAGCATTTTCAATTCATGCAAGTGTGCCTTATATTAACTTCCTTTCATGCAACTTTCCTTTTAAGCAAGTGTGCTCCATAATAGGTTTGATTTCTACAAGTTTGATTCTAGAATAGACTATCAAGCAAGTTTTCTCCATTCTCTTTTGCAAAAAACCATGGACACCACATTGGATTGATAAGTTAAATGATGAGGATTACAAAAACCCCATCAGAACCCTTAGCCTTGGGAAAACACACAAAACCAATGGAAAAATCCCAACCAAACTGGAACCGGCAACAACGACCCATGTGGTCACAACAAAATTTTCAAGGATCTAACTACATCACCCAATAGCCACAAAAAAATCAATGGAAAAAGGGAAAGCAATGGAAAAATCAAAATATAAATTACCAATAGCCACACCAGCCCTTGCAGCCACAACAACAAGCAATTATGCCCAATCCAACAAATCCATCCTCTCAACCACCAAGGGCACCTCAATTACCAACCCAACCTGCACCTAACCCAAATAACAAGCCTATTCAACAAGCCTACACTAACGAGGCTATTCAACACACTACTTATGGGATAGAGGTGAGTGGTGTCCATCTCATGTCAGGGAAAACATTGGTAGGACCTTTATCCTCTAAAATAACTGATTTGGAAGATGAAGAACTCTCATTGGAAGCCTTGGAAAATCCACCTGTGGAACTTGAGTCAAACCAGTGAGCCAAACCACTTCAAGTCCATAGCCCTCCATTCCATGAACATTTAGTTCAAAAACATCAAAACCAAGCTAAAACTGACCTTTTAGAACAACTTTAGGATGTGTGTATAAAGATACCTCTCATTCAAACCATCAAGGACATTCCCATTTACACAAAAATAGTGAGATAATTTTATCTTAAAAGACTAGGGAGAAAAAGGAAGGACCCTCAGATTGTACATGTCTTAGGGAATCTTGATAACATCATGTTAGGGAACATCACTATCCCTAAATATACAAACCCTAGAAGTCCTGTTGTGGATGTTAAGATAAATGATACCCTCATAAAAAATACCTTGATTGAATCTGTGGCATCCATTGATGGGATGACTAAAGAGTCAATGCAACTATTGTAATTAGTAAACTTTAGACCTACACCCACTATTTTACATTTGGTAGATAGGTCAATATGAAACTTGAAGGCATCATTGAGGACTTGGTCATAGCTTTGGATTCATGGGAGTACCATGTGGATTTTATAGTACTACAACCAAAGGCCAACCTTGCAGGTTATCCCCTAATTCTAGGAAGACCATGGTTAGCAACAACTGATGCATTTATAGGTTGTAGGTCTAGAAACATGATTATCTCAAATGGAACTGTGACTAATAAGTTGGTCCTTTACCCACTAGCGCAACCCATGTGGATTTAGAACAAACCATTTGGCCTACCCTAGATGAAAAATGCCCGTATTCCTTGTAGACTCTCATGACCATTGAACACAACTCTTTTTTGAACAACCAAGATGAGGATGATTTAATTTCACACATTATACAAAATAATTGTGGTAGGAACCCGCAACAACATGATTGTCTTCATGTCTGTAGGATCCTTTGCAGAATATTATACCTATCAATTCATCAGAATCAATATCTCAGCTTTTCCATTCTTTAATGCCACAACAATGCATCCCAGATATTGTTAGATTTGACATTTCATTCATACAATCAACATCCAAGACCTTAGAAGTAATGCTAGGTAGAATGCTAAATGTTAATAGTGAATTAACTACTAAACAACAAACTTCCCTAACCACTGTGTTGTAGGAACACATAGAATCCTTTGCATGGGATTAACATGACATGAAGGGAATTGATCTAGAAATATGCATGCATAGGATCTATATAAATGATGGTTTAAAACCAATTAGACAACCCCTGAGGAGTATGAACCTTTCACTAAGAGATATAGTTAAAACTGAGTTACAAAAATTACTTGGTGCAGGTTTCATTTACCTTATTTTTGACAGTCAATGGTGTCGCCTCTAGTTATTGTACCCAAGAAAGGAAGGAAATGGAGAGTACGTGTGGAATATATAGAATTAAACACAACCACTAGGAAAGAACAATTTCCATTACTTTTCATTGATTAAGTTCTTGACTCCTTAGTAGGTAAAAAGTACTTCTCTTTTCTAGATGGATTCAATGGATATAACTAGATTAGAATAGCTCTAGAGGACCAAGATAAAACCACATTTGCATACCCTTGGGGCACATATGCCTATTCTATTCTTCCCTTTGGACTATGTAATGCTCCAACCACTTTCCAAAGGGTAGTGCTAAGTATTTTGTCAGATTTTGCACATGACTCTAAACATGGAAATCTACATGGATGATTTCTCAAAATATGGAGAAATCTATGATAAAGCACTCAAAAACCTAGAGAAAGTTTTAAAGAGGTGTCAACAACACAACCTATCCATAAGTCATGATAAATGTTTCATGATGATGACCCAAGGGATTGTGCTAGGACATTTTGTATCAAGTGAAGGGATTTAAGTGGATCTAAATAAAATTGAAATAATCTCCACACTCCTTGTTCCACAAAAACAAAGAGATGTCAAGAGTTTTCTAGGACATGAAAGCTACTATAAAAGATTCATTCAGGACTTTAGAAAAATTGCAACACCCTTATTTTTTCTACTCACAAAGGATATAGAATTTGAATGGACCAAAACATTCCAACACTCTTTTAAAGAACTTAAGACAACACTAACAAAAGCACCTATCTTGAGAGAACCAAATTGGACTTTTCCATTCCACATACACACAAATGCTTCATAATTTTCCATAGGAATAGTACTTGGATAGAAGGAAGGTAATAAGGAGTATTCCATATACTACATTAGCAAGAATTTACAAGGGGTAGAACTCAATTACACAATCACAAAAAAAGAGATGTTGGCAATTTCCTATGCAATTAACAAGTTTAAGCACTATATCACAAGGTACCTAGTATTTATTCACATTGATCACATTGGAATAAGGTATTTAATGAAAAAAAATTGGTTGGCTGAATACTTGTTAGATGGCTGTTATAATTGTAGGAATTTGATATCACCATAGTGGACAAACTTGGTAAGAAAAATGTGGTGGAAATTTTTCTATCTAGATTTCCAGCTCAATTAGCAGGAGGTATTGTTGATGATTCTTTTCTAGATAAAAATCTATTTTCTCTAACATTGTAGACACCTTGGTTTGTTGATATTATAAATTACCTAGTAGCAGGGTAGATACTACCTCATTTCTCCCCTAGAGAGAAGAGGCATTTGGTGCATAAAAGTTTCCCATACTCTTGGGTAGCAGGTTATTTGTTCTACATAGGTCTAGAAAATATTATGAGGAGATGTATGAGAGAGGTTGAGGTCTATGGAATCCTCAAAGCCTACCATGATGAACCATGTGGGGGACACTTTTCAATCAAGAGGACTGGACTCAAGGTTCTCATCACTAGCTATTATTGGCCAACCCTTCATAAGAATTTAGTGAAATATACAAGGAGCTGCTGTGATAGATTCCAAAGGAAGGGTAGGCCAACTAGGATAGATGAGATTCCTTTGCAACCACAATTGGCACTAGCACCATTTGATAAATGGGGGCTAGACTTTATTGGCCCAATATCACCAACATCCAATAACAAGAAGTATATCCTAGTTTACAAAGATTATCTAACAAAGTGGGTTGAAGTCAAAGCATTGCAATTTGCTAGAGATGGTAATTTATCCAAATTCCTATATGAAGAAATATTCACAAGGTATGGAGTGCCACGAGAAATTATGATAGATCAAGGTCCATAGTTTGTATTAGAGCTAATCACCAGATTGGTTCATGAGTATGAAATAAGAAATAAGAAGTCAACACCCTATCACCCCCAATCCAATGGGAAGGTGGAAGTAACAAATGGGGAAATTAAAAAAATCTTGACCAAAACAATGTAGATTCACAAAAAATATTGGGAATCTAGGTTATGTGAGGTAGTATGTGCCTATAGGACAACATGGAAGACAACAACATGATTTACACCCTATGAGTTGGTGTATGGTAAAAAACTAGTTCTTCCTATAGAATTTGAATACAAGACACTCAGGACGGTAGTTAAACTAGATATGGAATTGACAACAAAACAAAAAGAAAGACTACACAATCTAAATGGACTAGATGAGGTAAGAATAAAGGTCATCCATCACATAGAGATTCTTCATAAATAGAGAATAAAATGACATGATCAGTATATAAAGACAAAGGAGTTCATTGTAGGTGTCTAAGACTTATTATATGACTCAAGGTACAAATATTATAAAGGAAAGCTTCAAACAAGATGGTTAGGACCATATGCAATAGGGAATTTTTTTTCCAAATGGAGCAATCAAGTTATAAACCATAAATGTTGTTAGATTTTCACTATTGGTCAATGGTCATAGAATGAAAATTTACAAGAAGCCAACACAGAAAGATGATTTTATCATTGCTCTAATGCAACAATATGGACCACAAAGTGCTTCAGATAAAGACATTATAGAAGCCAGTGATCATTACGCAAGAAATAATCTCACTGACAACAAGGATACATAGGTACACACTATAGGTTTTTCACATGCTTCATTAGATGAGCTACATAGCTCGTCTACTAAGGTTGAACAAGTATAATTTTCCATCACCTACATATGCACACTACACTAATAATTAATAAAAAAATCTTTTCAAATACACTCTATGATGCAATAGGGACCTGTAGCTTTATGAATAAAATATGACAGTTCAAATAGGGACTTGTTGTTGAAGGTACCTGCAACACGTGCTAGTTAGAAACTTTAAATTTTTTTGCCAACTTAATTGCATTCCATCCACATACATTACATTTATTCGTATATGAAACCAAATTCCTATCATATCATTTCATTCATTCCATCCCATGATACGTTCCTTGATTTTCATGCATTCAGGAGATCATTTCATATCCATAAGCCACACATTTTGTAGCCTTTACTTACCATACCACCCTGCCATCAAATCATTATTATGATGTAGACACTCCTAATCCTTTTAGTTCTTACTTCACGTACCACCCTGTCATCTCATCCACCACCTATTGAAATTAAGAAAACATCAAATCATTATTATGATGTAGACACTCCTAATCAACTTAACACAAGCTTAGTTCAATTTACTTCACGTTGATAGGTACACATTCTAATTTACCATAATTAACATAGGTTGTAATTGTTTTTTAATTTATCTGCATTTAATTTTGCATGCTTCATACTCATTATCTTATTTCCACTATAGGTAATTAAATCTCCAACCTAGTAAAGTACAATTAAGTGAGGTCACTTAATGAATTTAGTTGGGGGGAGAGTACATTTTCCAAGGTTTTCATTTTCATTTTCACCACCAAAGAAACCAAATACCTTTCTACCTTTCTGCAAAATTTCTTTCCATCAGTTTCCCAATTCTAAGCCATAACCTAGGCCTAATTTAAGTTGTAATAGACAAAGTATAAGAAGTTGGTAGTTGGATTTCAAGAATTCAAGTATAGCAAACATGAAGGATTGGCGAGGTTAAAGCTATGAGCTGAATTTGTAGAATTTGAATAGAACAAAGTAATTTACCATCATGGGAGGAGATATTATTCACAAAGAACCTTCTGGCACACTAGTAGATATTATAAGATGGGTTAGTCTTGTCTATTTTCAGAAATGTAGGATGGTTGGACTATTTCTTGAGGTTGACAGAGTACAATGAAGCTATGACATAACAGTTTGTAGAGACACTAGAACGTGATGAAGCCATTGCTCGAGGGCTAAAGGTAGATGCTTCGGAGGTTGTAATTGTAGAGGTATCAGGTCTACCAAGAGAAGGAGTTGAATTTATTGTTAGGGAAAATGTAGTAGTTGCCAGGGAATAATTTAGAGAGCTTAGAGATAATTTTGAGTCATTATCCCAAGGTACCAAAATATTATCACTACCATGGGTATGGGATTTTTCTACCTCTTATATTGTCAAATATCTTATATGTGATGGTAGAAAATCTCTTCTATATACCGTGCATTTCAAACTTTTGAATCACCTTCGTCATGATATAAGGGTTAATGTGCCCCATTTTCTTTATAACCTATTAAAGAGAATGGGGTCTGAATACAAATGGAAAAGAAACACTACAAACTTGTCAAACTATTGTTTAGTTACCCTACTTGTGAAAAGAAGTATAAGGGTTCAATATTTGTAGGTATCTTAGGAATTTTTAATTTGTAAGCATATTAGCAATATACTTGAAGATACAACTGTTCTAGAGAATTTGGAATCACCTGCTACATCATTGATGGAAATCCCCTCTGGTTTACCATTGCTTCACCTACCCACAACAAGGGAGAACTAGAGGAGTAGAGTCTACAAAGTTCACCACCTACAACCTCTGAGCAACTTGTAGTAGGGGATGTCCAAGAAACTCTAACTTCTTCTAAGACACCAAAAATAAGAAAGAGGAAAGGTGGACCTTCCCTTGCACCCAAGAAAGTGCAGAAGAAGGCCACCCAACCAAGGCATTCACATCACCTGAAAATGAAGGGTGTCATGAGGGGTAGTGTTGTTAAGAGAGTGTTCAGATATTTATGGGGTACTTCTAAGTACGCCTTGTGTTTTCATGGTTATCCTACTAGACCTTAGCATTCTATGAGCATTTGAGGATATGTGGATTTAGATTGGGTAGGTGACATTGACAACAAAAGATCCACTAGTGGCTATGTGTTTATGATGTTTGGTGGTGCTATCAATTGGATGAGTAAGTGACAGGTTGTAGTTGCTTTTTCCACGAAAGAGGCAGAGTATATAGAAGCCACTCATGCATGTAAGGAAGCCATTTGGATTAAGATATTGTGCTCTAATATTGGTTTAGATGTAGGAAAAATTACTGTTTGTTGTGATAGTCAAAGTGCAATTTTCCTATCAAAGAATCCTACCTTCTATGCCAAAACAAAGCACATCAATTTTCAGTATCATTTTGTTTGTGATATGGTAGAAGGTGGAAAGGTGAACTTGGAGAAGGTTGACAATTTGGTGAATGTTATAGATGCATTGACAAAACCAGTGAGTACAAAAAAATTTAGATGGTGTTCTGATTCCTTGGACCTTGTGGCCTTAAGTAGATGATTTCATATGACTCTTGGCAGGTCTTAGACAAGTGGGAGAATGTTGGGATTAAGGTGTCTCAATCTTAGAGTCTTAACATTGATTTAATTATTGTAATTTATGTGTTTATTTGTATTATTTAAATGCCTATGGTTTCATGTCACTAATTGGGACCCATCGACTGGGTGGCATCCTTGTTAGAGGTGACTAGATGACACATCATCATCCCAAGTGGACATAGGTGTCTCACTTTGGAATCTATGACATATGTCATATTCTATGATGCATCATAAGGCATATTTGAATACATGGGTGAAATTTGGCACCCAAGTTGGGTTATGACAAGATGTAAGAGAATCAACTATTTTTAGCCAGTTATGACAGATTCTCTTATAGTTGTAAGTTTTGTTAGCTATGATAGATTCTATGATAGTTGTAAGATGTGTAAGGAATCTTTCATAGCCTATTTTTAGCATATTCTAGGCATCCAAGCTTGGAATAAGACTATATGCATGTTTGACAAGTGTAAGGGTTGTAAGGGAATTTTGTACATGTGTCCAAATGCATGTCTAAGGTGTTAAATATTGTGCCTTTTGGATTTGGACACCCCTCACATTCTATATGCTTCTTGAAGCTTGTATCACTCTATTTATTGAGTGCCTTGAGTTGTAGAATCCATAGTTTGTTTGTAGGTAACAAAGTGTTGCTAGTATTACTCTAGAACAGGTGTTCGTGTTGAAGCACTTGTGTAGAAGCTTTGTACTTAGAGAAACATTGTAATCACTATTTGATATAATAGAGAAGTACTGTGCTTTTGGAGGGTTGGGTTTTTTACCTAAAAGGGTTTTCCCAACGGTATATTTGGTGTCACTGTTTTTGTGCATTGTTGTTATTCTATTTCCATTAATCTTTATGTGCTTCTCTAGTTGCAATTATTAAAGGTGTTAAAAAGAAAAAATTTGTAACTCTCTCCTGATTAGATTAGTGTAAGAAGGTTTTTCTGCTCACCTGACTTCCTTTCAGTTGGTATCAAAGCCTGGATAGCCTTGGTTCCTTTGTTGGGTATAAGTGTTTTTTGAGCTAATCTTTGTTTCAGTGGAAGTGTGTTTTTAATAACCTTGTTGCAGGAAAGAGATCATAGGAACATCTGGGAGGATTGAGATGGAAAAATTTAATAGTGGTAATTTTGAGTTGTGGAAGCTCAAAATGGAAGACATGCTAGTAGACTGAGACTTATGGCTTGCAATTTATGGAACCAAACCTTCAGGCATGAAACAAGAGGATTGGGATATCGTGGATAGGAAAGCCAATGGTCTTATTAGACTTTGTTTGGCTGATTTCATTCTCCTGAATGTGCATGAAGAGAAAAGTTCTGCTTCTCTGTGGAAGAAGCTTGGTGATGTCTATCTAGCTAAATGCCTAGTAAACAAGCTTTTCCTAAGAAAGAAAATGTATTCTCTGAAAATGGAAGATGGAGGATCTATTGCAAATCACCTAAACTCTTTTAACATGTTGGTTGCACAACTAGGTTCTGCTGGAGACAAAATAGATGAACAAGACTATTGCATGCTCCTTTTGTGTTCATTTTCAGACTCTTAGGATCACCTAGTAATGGCTATTGGAAGCACTACTTCCACCTTCAAGATGGATGAGGTTTTTTTCCTCATTACTATCTAAGGCGATGCAAAGGAATTATTTTGAGATGGCCAAGGAGGCCCTTACTGTCCGTGGAAGACCAAAAGAGAGAAGCAAAAATAAAGAAATGAATTCTAAGTCAAAGTCTATAGGGAGATCAAAGTCTCTTGGTAAGAATTCCAAGGAAAAATGTTGAAATTTTGGTGAAACTGGTCACATTCGGAAATATTGCAAGAAGGAGAAGAAAAACAAGTCTTTGTCTGATTCTGAATCTAAGAAAACATCCCAAGATGATGGAGAAGCATATATTGCAGCCTTGGTAGCCCATGCATTGAATGATGTGTGGTTGATAGATTTGTGTGCATCCTTTCACATGACTTCTCACAAATGTTGGTTCTCGAAGCATGAGGAGTTTGATGGTGGAGAGGTGTACTTGGGTGATGACTCTCACTTGAAGATTGTTGGTCGTGGAAGAGTCAAAATCAAATTTCCTAATGGAAGAGTGATTTGGGAGTGTCTTGCATATCCTGGGTTTGACATGAAACATGCTCTTTGTAAGTAAATTGAATGATTCAAGAGTGCAAGTTGTTTTCTCTGATAGAGGATGCAAGATGACTAGAGGAGCTATGGTGTTAGCTAAGGGGGTTCGTATTGGGACTATGTTTCAGTTGGATGCATGCACTGTATAGTGAAATAGTTCTTCTAATGTACTGAAGAAGAGACCTTTGGATTCTTCATCCTCACCATCCAATTATGCAGAGAAAAATCGTGTTGCAGTTACATCTGATGGTCATGCATTTTGGGTACCTAAGGATACTCATTTAATGGAAATGAAGCTTCCTACAGAGAAGACAATGTTATGGAACCAATGACTTGGTCACATTGATGAGAAGGGTCTTAGAACCTTGAAAAATAAGAGCCTTGTTGAAGGAATTGATGATTGTAATCTTGAGTTCAAATTTTGTGAACATTGTGTACATGGAAAATAACACCGTGTTTCTTTTTACTCTAGTTCTCACAAGTCTTTTGGGGTCTTGGATTATGTACATTCAGATGTTTTCGATCCTATAAATGTTCCTTTGTTATCAAAAAATATATATTTTGTTTCTTTCATAAATGATTATAGTAGGACATTTGTTCATTTCCTTAGAAGTAAAGTTGAAGTATTTAGTCGGTTTAAGGAGTTTAAGGCCTTGGTAGAAAATCAAACTAGCAAAAATATTAAGTGTTTGAGAACTGATAATGGTGGTGAGTTTTGTTTCGTAGAGTTTGACAAGTTCTATACGAAGCACGATATTGAGAGACATAAGACAACTCCATACACTCCACAACAAAATGGAGTTGTAGAGAGGATGAAAAAAATGTTGATGGAGAGGGCTAGGAGTATGTCGAGTGGTGCTAGCCTTGAACGGAAATTTTGGGCTGAAGTAATAGCCATTGCATGTTATTTGATCAATATATCTCCTACAACAACGCTTGTTGGAAAGACACCCATGGAGGTGTGATCTAGTAACAATCCTTCGATGAGACATCTCAGAGTATTTGGTTGCGAAGCTTACACTCATGTTCCAATTGAGAAGAGGTTTAAGTTGGCACTAGTAGAATTTGGTAAATAAATGACTAGATGACTAAAATTTTTAGTCACAACTAAAAATGACTAAATTCTACTCATTTTTTGCAACTCAACTATAAATGAGTAAATAAATGACTAATTTGGTCGCTGACTAAAAATTATTTAGTCACATTCAATTTAAATAAATCATTTAAGGAATCACGAATATAGCCTACCAAAATACTCTAAAACTTTAATAAACATACTCTAAATTTTTTTTATCGAAATCTTATTTTCAGGCGTAGCCCACCAGAATGGAGTTTTCATTTTAATAAACATACTTTAAAACCTTTGTGAAAACCTTATTTTCAGGCATAGCCCACCAAAATGGAGAAGTGTTTCAGTAAAGAATGTCAGAGAATGGTAAGGAGATGTGTGTGACATGAGGCATAGGATCCATTGCTGCTTATCTCATTCCTGCTCTTCTCAACAAGGGTTACATTGCTCATGCTACTGTTTGTAATCCAGGTATTTAATTGACATATATTTGCATAATCTCAAATTCCTTCAGATGCTTTTGAAGCATCAATGTATCCTATATAGGGTTTAGAATGATTTCTTTTAATTTAACAAATAAATCAGATGCTTTTGAAGTATCAATGTATCCTATATAGGGTTTCAAATGATTTCTTTTAATTTAAAAAAATAAATAAATGATGTATTTTGTTGTGATTAGATAATGTGAAGATCTCCTAAATCTGCCCCAGCACACTATCCTCTTTGGCACTATATCATTACTCCAGGTGCTAGGGTTTTGCATGTGACATCTTTAATATCTTCATGACAGTGGCTTTTAAATAGATCCTAGTCTTTGCTTTAATCCTTATCATGGTAACCCTTGAGTTCCATAATCCACCATCAATTTCTTCTAAGAATGTTGTCTTAAGCTAGGTTGCATAGCATGCATATAAAGCAAGTCCTTCATACTTGCCATTGTTCCAAACCACCACTCACTGCCTTTCTTAAAATGTTGCCTCCATAAGCACAATAGCATGTTTTAAAATCAAGATTGCTAGTTATTGAACATTAAGGTCATTAATTTCATCAAGATACAATGAGATTTTGTCTTCAAACTCACGGAATTATGCAAGATAACATTGTGAATTTTTTTATTGTGTATGATTTGATTTTATTGCACATTTACTGCTTTGCTAACTGCCTTTAAGAATAGATATTGCACCCTCAACTATAATCTCAAACAACTCACTCACTGTCACTTGAAGATTCCTTTCACAAGCATCCTTCTATTAAATCAAACTATGCCCTATAGAATGTCTACTTACTACAAGGGACTCATTATTTCATGGTATTGTGGGTCTTAAGATCCTTCAACCTTATTGTCACTACTTCACAGTCCACAAGGTATTATTCACTATTCTCCCATCTTTTATGAGTCTCAAAACACTGCTCAAACATGCAATCTACTACCTCCATTATACAATGGCTAAAAAGAAACATTGAACCTATGATTACCATTGTTACTTCATTTAGACAGTCATTGCTTGATTACATTTCCCTTGTCTAACACTACCAAAAGAATTTGAAAAACCCTTAAGGTCAACAAGGGGGTAAGGAAACTCACTGTTAAAATCTCCACTTTACTATGCAAGGTTTGAGCTTTATTATCTTGTCACCACTCAACCTATTTTTGACTGTCACACCTCAAGTGCCTGTCATTCTTCTTACCTTAGATTGCATTTACAAATGTCACTGAGCTACATAGTGTGCTTGTTATTGGCTAAAATATTTAGATTGTTATTGGCTATAATTTATCAATCTTTCTAGTATTGCAACCTCACTAATCCACTAGAGTTATTGTTTATGTTTCTATGGAGGCCTAGGGTTTGTACCCTAGTTATGCTCTTACCAATGCTTTTGTTGGTATTAGAAGACAACCTTAAATCTTGGGTCAAAAAATTAGCTATCTTGACAGGGTTGTGGTATGATCTTGGTTTGTATCCTAGAGTGTGTGGGAAGCTTGTGTTTGATCATTAAGGTATGTAAACCTAATCAAGGAAATGTATCCTATATAGTATGGGCCTTGCTTTAATGCTTTCCATAATGGTTACTATTAGATCACATTATTATAGTTTGTGGTAACCCAAGATTGCATTCAAGTATGTAACAAACTTGGTTTGTAGTTTAAGCTATACACTTTTAAGTAACATTCATAAAGTTTAGAAAATCTTGATCACTCTCTAGAATAGCCCATTAAACATGGGTTGTGATTGAATGCACTAAATAATTGATATAACACAACTACTCTGCATATCAACTAGAATTATAGGCTCTTTATTGCAGCAAGAGGTAATTGCTCCTGGATCATGCTATCATTACATCATAACCTATTAAACTTGAGTCAACCTGAATGCACCCAATGATGATTGACACCTAATTGTGATGACAATGATTTGTACATGAATTGTGCTCATATGAGTGCCTCCATTTCTATCAAAAAATAGCCACGTCAAACTTGGGTCACACATGAATGCATCCTATATTTGTTATAGCACAACTGTGCCACATGACCAATAGAGTTATGGATCACATAATTATAATCACAATAATTTTTTCCTTGGTTATACTCTTATGGTGATTCCATTACCGTTACAACATAACCCTTTAGACTTATATTGCTCAAATCCTTACATTGTTTATTTTCTCTTTGGATGGATTACTTCATGGATTTTTTGTGATTTATATAGCTTTTGTTTTGATAGTAAATGACACTAGATTCTTTCTGAAGCTAAAATGATTTATTAATTATGGTTTTATGATGATTTTGAGTTTTATTTACAAGGGGTTAATATGTGGAATTTTTATGTGCAGGAAGAAAAGATTGTGATGTAATGTTCGAGTTGGACGGTTCAAGAAAAAATGGATTGCTATCGATGTCATAACTAGGTTGGATAGTACCTTGAGCCGGTGTGAAACACTTCGAGTTATTTTCGGTAGGAAGCAAAACCTAACTATAGGAATTTCTGAATATCCGACAAAGGAAGTTCCTTTATTCTAAAGATAAAATCATAAATCCGCTTGTCCAATTGGACATCCAACCTGAGATCTTTAATATCCAATAGAGAAATTTTTTACATTCTAAAGATAAAATCATAAATATGCTAGACCAATTTCAGATCCAATTTGAGGTAGTGAAGCTTCGGCAGAGGAAGTTCCTACATTTTAAAGACAAAATCATAAATTTTATCAATCCAATTTAAGATGCGATTTGAGGTCGTGAAGCTTTGACATAGAAAGTTCCTACATTCTAAAGATAAAATCATAAATCTACTTAGTCCAATTTGAGATCCAATTGTAAGGATTTGTCTTTTTAATTATACTTTCTGACATTTGGGTTGATTCAAATGATTACTTTAGAATTATGGTATTTCTTTTCTTCTAATGTTTGCAACCCTCATTTCAGGGAAGAGCTCTAAAGATGGTTCCTTCAGATGGAGACTACACTTTTCTACTATAGGTTCCATCTAGAAACACCAGAAGCTTAGGTACTGTCATACTCAGGTACAATAGAGTTTGAGGTGAATTGCACATAGTATTTTATGTTAATATGTATATGTTCTAGCTTGTAGTTAATTGTTGTAGCATAATAGATAGGCTAAATAGTTGTTCATATACCATAGTTTCAAATTCTAAAACAATGGTATATGAAAAACTATTTAGCCTATTTGTTATTCTACAATAATTAACTATAGGTTAGAACATATCCATATCAACATAAAATAGTAGGTGCAATTCACCTCAAACTTTGTTGTGGTAATTGCTTTGTAAGGAAGTTTTCACTCCATGAAAATTCTCTGTGCACATCAGTATGTTGGTTATTATCTTGATCTCCTTTGTGATCCAAAGAAAAGTGAAGCTGATTGCATAACTCGTGACCATTTTGCAATGCTATGATCCAGTGCTCTTTTACTTCTTACTCACTATGTTCTCAATCACCATGTGCAAATGACTTAGAGGACAAATATTTGTCACCATTTGACAATAACTTTCATTGTTTTTGGACTATTTGTTATGATTCAATCACTGTTTGATAGTCTTCTTCATTTCTCAGTCCTATAGGATAAAAGACAATTCACAGTTTGCAACTCTCTAACAACGGTAAATAGATACAGTAAAGATATTTAAAATTTTAGAAGTGGATTTTTTTTGAATTGTTAAAGCCTATTTATCAGTTTTATAACTTAAAATTATTTAAGTTATTTGAATAGCTAAACTTCATATTATAATTCTTTAAAGTACAATAGAATTAGGTACTTAAAATGATTACAGAGAAGTTGAATGAAAATTAGTAAATTACTACAGATTTAGCTTTTCCTTTTGCGTGTTTACAAGGTTATTTCTTCCAACATTTGTTAGGCCTATTTTGGATTCTATGGAAAAAACAAAGTTCCACATCTAGGTCTAAATGAGGTGATGACCCATCCTTCTATGATTAAGTTTGCAGGATACACCCAAGAATAGATCTAAAAATATCATATTTTTAAACCTTCAAATTGTTGTAGTTTTGATTTGATTTTTGTACAGCTGGACAGATCTAAAAATCTGTTGCTTGAAAATGATGTAAATGAAAATGTTATTTTTTAAGAATAATCTAAGGGTGTTATTTTTCACTTGCACAATTTTTTTTTGTCTACCTTAAGATACCCATCAAAATTATCATTTTGTTAATCATAATATTTCATTGTATATTTGTATTTTGTTAGATTGTAGTGGATAGTTAATGGTTAAGTTTTTTATTTTTAAATAAATTCAAAATAATATACTTTCCATGTACTTATTTTCGTCACTTGTAAATCTATTTTTTTTTTACTTTTTGTGATTATCAAAAATAGAGATGATTTTAGTCTCTGTGAAATATTTTCATGCATGTTTGAGATCTCTACAAGGTGATGAAAAAGGCCATAGGGTTTGGTAGGGTTTTGAGTATCCTTATTTTTTTTTATGGTAATGTTGTCACTAAGTTATCTCCTTGCCCAACTATGGTCACCTGAGAAACTACCATGATGCTCTTGACTACAAATTACTTTTTTCTCCCTACCTTCTCACTACAGGTCTAATTCTTCAACTTTACCAACTGCCCTTCCATCTCAGTGTCTTTTCATGCTCTTACATCTATTCTCTTATGAATTCATTCTTATGACTCTGAAAGCTATCACTAGGTCTATTATGACTGTTAGGTCTTTGAAGGTTTATGATTTTCTACTATGAACTCTTAGATTGTCATACTTTTGATGAAAATTCTCCAAGGATGTTTGCTCACTGAATTAACTCTATGTATATTCTCCATTATGCATTAAAAATTCATGGTTTCTAGTTAACTATTTATTGGTGTAACCATTGCCATTTTTCTTGGGACTTTCATTCCTATAAGATAGTTTCCTTATAGATTTGAATGTAATTTAAAAGGTGCCCATAAATATTGACAAGTTTCATAAGATTGTTGTGTCAAGGTAGTAGATGGTCATGACAAGTTTCATAAGACTGTTGTGACAAGTTTCATAATACCTCCATACCACAAGATCCAAGAAGACATAGTGCGGTGTAGTGGTAACATCCCGCATTATCATGAAGGCTAAGCAATAAATGTGCAGTATGGTAGTAACTCAAATACTTCTCCTGCATCCCCACAAGAGCCAAGAAGACATGGTGTAGTGTAGCGGTAACATCTCGCATTACTGTGAAGGCTGAGCAATAATGGTATGGTGTAGCAATAACATATCGCGTTATCGTGAAGGCCAAGCAATAACGGTGCAGTGTAGCGGTAACATCCCACATCACCACAAGGATCATGCCAAAATAGTGCAGTATCACAATTAAACTATAAAAAGAAATATCACATTTCTTTGAGGAATTTTTTTGAAATAGTTTGCTTGCCTTGTGTATATTGCTTCCACATTTTCATGTATGTCTAGTAGGGCACTTGTAACTACAACATATGAAAAAAAAATCCCTGTTGTTGTGCTTTGATGGATGTCCCTTCATTATTACTAGATATCTGATGTAGTGCACATTATTATAGTGTAAGCCTATTTTTCAGATTGTTTAATTTAGAATCACCAATATTCTCCACAAGAACATTGTCCTTGCTTAAAATGATGGAAATGGTTCACATCTCTTAGAATAATTTCTCTTGCAACAACGTTGGAGATGAATTTAGATGCAGTGTGAAAATCAAAACATACTCAAAGGTTCTTAACAACTCTAATAGTTGTACCATGGGCCATGTTTAACAAACCAAATGCAATTGCTAACTTTTCACTATGGTGAAAGATAAATGATTTTTTTTCTTCTATTCCACAACATTGAGTAAAATTCTTGAATATAGAAATACCCTACTGCCTTCATTTTCCAATCCAATTTCTCCAATTTTGCATAGATCTCCCATGTTTGTGGATGTGATCTATCTCCTACACAAAAAACCATGTACCATTTTATGCCCTTCAATCCAACTACATGTAGGTATCTTTTTAATTCCTCTATCTTTCATCAATCTCCTTATTATTTGAACCTCACCACACCTGCCTGCTTTTGCATAGATGTTTTAGAGAAGAACATAAGTTGTAGCATTTTTAGGATCCAACTAAAAAAGTAGTGAATTGTTGGAATACTTAGCCTATATTCATATATGATCCATAAGAACCAAAGGTTTAACTGGCATCTCAGTAATAATGTTTAGGGTGTCCTCAAGATAGCCAACATGAGAATGAAGGTCAACCATGCACACCTAATGATCAACTATATATGTAATGCAATAAGGGATATTGACGTGTGAATTATGTGCAACCCTCATCCACTAAACTTGCATGACTGCATGCATCTAGAACACAAGCAAAGGTTACAATGTCGGTGTTCCAGAGTGCTTCATTAATTCAAAGATTTTGAGAGATTCCTTGCAAAATCCATTTTGTGCACATTCTGCAATCATATCATTTCATTCCATGAGATAACATCTCTTTCATGCATTTTGTCAAAAAATTCATTATGTACTACATTTTTGTGTCAAATCTTTGGTAATTACAGTTAGTTTCATTACATTCAAATTCTGAATTTTGGGAAATTATATACAGTAAATAGATTGATGGTTGTTTGGGTAGTGAAATTAGCTCTCTTAGAAATTAACTGAAATATCTAGAAGGACTATTTTAATTAAAGAGGATTTTGTGGTTATTTTTGTAACAATGATTAACAATGATTTTACAGTGCAACTAGCTTGTTATTTTCATTCAAGATACAAGTCATCAAATTCAAGCACATACCAAGAAGATGGTACTCTACTTCAAACCCTCAACCTCACTTAGTTTAGTTTGCTTACATGGGGATATTAAGGAAGTTGGTAAAAAATTAAAATATATCATTTTTTGTTTGTGAAGGAGAATCCTGTGAGATTCAATATGGTAGTGGATCAATATACAATTTCTTAAGTAAAGATGATGTCACGGTTGGGAAACTTGTTGTGAAACATCAGGTTAGTAATTTTTGGATGTTAAGGCTACCCAATTGGATATCAAAGATCTTTTCTCATCAACTTAATTTGGAATTTATGTATAAATGGATTCTTTAATGGTGCAGGTATTTAATGAGACAACACATGAACCAGGGTTGACATTTTTGTTGTCCAATTCTGATGGCATTCTTGGGCTTGGTTTCTAAGAAATTTTTGTTGATAATGTTGTTCCAGTTTGGTTAGTGTTGATAGCCTTCATTCTATAATATGTCAACTTCATTATATAATTTGAGCATATCACCTTTCCTAAATTTTGAACAAGGTTTTGAAATCAAGGGTTCGATATGCATATTTCAAGCCTATGTTGAACACTCTATTTAAGGAATTTGATGACAAGGCTACAATTTTTTAATTGATTTATCTTTCTATTGTGTTTGGACTTTCTTTTATAAACTTGCAATGTACAATGCACTTTTATTATTTCTGAATTGAGAATAATATTAATTTTGTTGGTTGTATTGAGACATAGCTTCATTCATGGCGAAAAAGGAAACACCATGTTGCTCATATCAGATGGCACGTTGCATATAAAGGAGGAAATATTCTAGTTGGCTTATTGTTGACTGTTTTGAAGGAGAGAGCTTCATATATGGGACATGATCAACACTCTCCTTAGATTCTACATGTTACAACTTACTCCAGGAAGATTTCCCACGTTGTAGAAGTTTTAAGAGATGAAAGGGGCATGTGCTCACATTGAAGGGCTTCAATCATGCGTTTCCATCATTACACAAGTCTTTTGGAGAAGTTTCTTTCTAGTAGTCATTTCTCTGCAACATTGTAACTCAGATTTTTAGTCTTATGACTAAAAATAACAATTGTAATACTCTATTTGTAAGTTGTAACTAGAAAACCTTTCTTTTATTAATAAAGTTCACCAGCTTTTCCTTCTCAATGGCTATCTTATTGTGTGCAATTGATGATTGATGTGTATTTCTGTGTTTTATGCTTAAATCCTCAAATATCAGTCAATTAAAATGACTAAATACTACTAATTGACATCAATTAATAATTAAATTGACTAATATACTACCAATTGAAAAAAATCAGTGAACAGTGAATAAATATTACTAGATATATATGGCCAGTGAAATCAGTGAATAAAAATGACTAAATAAGTGACCAGTTAACAATAATCAATGACTAAATATATCAGTAAATACAAAAATGACTAAATAAGTGACTAGATTACAACAATCAATGAATAAATCAACAACTAAATAAGTGACCAGTTAAATATATCGGTGAATAAAAAATGACTAAATAAGTGACTAGATTATAGCAATCAATGACTAAATCAACGACTAAATATATCAGTGGAAAAAAGTGACTAAATAAGTGACCAAATCACAACAATGAATGACTAAATGACTAAATATACTACCAGATCAATCAATCAAAACAAACAATAAATGACTAAAAATGGTTTAGTCATCAATCTGGTTGCATTATAAATGACTGGCAATAAGCTACTAATGGTCATGTAACCAACTATAGTTATTTATAAGCAATTTTTAGTAGTTTTTTCAGTAGTTTATTGTTGTTTCTGCACTAGTGTGGAGAACAAGGCTATTAAAGTGTTTCTTTATCGGCTATGGTGTCAGTGTGAAAGGGTACAAGCTTTGGAATCTAGAATCTCAAAAGGTTCTCTACAATAGAAATGTGATATTCAAAGAGATGAAACCTTCCTCTATTGAGCTACAACCAAAGAAAGAGGAGAAACAAAAAAGGGAGGTGGTTTAGATTCCACTGACTCCAAAGAAAGAAGGACCAAGAACTCCTATTGGACCTAATGATGAGGAGAGCTCGAGTAGCTTTGAAAGTTTTGAAGAAGGAGAACTTCAACCTTAGCCTTTGAGGAGGTCTACATGAGTTAGGTGGCAACCATAAAGCTTTGGATATTCATTATTGGATTCCAGTTGCATGTTTTCCCTAATTACTAATATTGATGAGCCTAGGAAAATTAGAGAGGCATTGGGTATGAATGAATCAAATTCTGCGATGCAAGCCATGGATGAAGAGATGGCTTCATTAAAGAAAAACAAGACTTGGGTTTTTGTACCTTTGCCTGCTAGACATAAACATGTTGGTTGTAAAAGAGTTTTCAAGAAAAAGTGTAGTCTTGATGGAAATATTGGGAAGTATAAGGCACGGTTGGTTGCTAAGGGGTATTCCCAGGTGGAGGGAATTGATTTTTGGGAGATATTATCTCCTATAGCGAAGTTGACATCTATCTAGCTTCTTTTGTCACTTGCAGCAACATATGACTTAGAAGTGGAACAGATGGATGTGAAGACACCATTCCTTCATGTTGATTTGGAGGAAGAGATATACATGTCACAACTAGAGCATTTCATTGAAAAAGGTAAAGAAAATTTGGTTTGCAAACTAAAGAAGTCTCTTTATGGTTTGAAATAGTCTCCTAGAATGTGGTATCAAAAGTTTGATACCTATGTGTTGTCATTGGGTTTTCAGAGATCTAAATCTGACCATTGTGTATACTTTAAAACTAATAATGGTCACATTCTCATCATTTTCTTATATGTAGATGATATGTTGTTTATTGGGAATGGTAAAAGTATGATTTTAGATTTGAAGTTTCAGTTGTTAGCACAGTTTGAGATGAAATACCTAGGTGTAGCTAGGTACATTCTGGGAATGGAAACCATGAGAGACATAACTAACATAAATCTTTGGTTAAGCCAGAGCAATTATGTGAACTCTGTATTGGAAATATGCAACATGGTAGATTGCAGATAGTTAGTTGTTCTTGTGATGTAAGGGACAAAGCTTTCTATGAATGATTATACAAAATCTCATACTAAGATGGAGGACATGACTAGAGTACCTTATGCAAGTGTAGTTGGCAGTCTGATGTATGCAATGGTGTGTACGAGACCATACATTTCCCAAGCAGTGGAATTCCTTAGTTGTTTTATGGCTAATCCTGGATGGGTGCATTGGTATGTTGTTAAGAGAGCATTCAAATATTTATGGGGTACTTCTACAACAAGGTTATGAATAATACACTTCCATAAAACTCCCACTGAAACAAAAATTAGATAAAAAAACCCTTCTACCCAACAAAGGAAACAAGGCTAGCTAGGCTCAAATACCAACTAAAAGGAAGCCGAGCGAGTAGAAACAACTTCCTACACTAATCTAATTAGGAGAGAGTTACACAAATTTTCTTTTTAACACTTTTAACAATTACAACTACAGAAGCACATAAAGATTAATGGAAATAGAATAGAAACAATGCACAAAAATAGTGACACCAAAAATACCATGGGGAAAACCCTTTTAGGTAAAAAACCCCACCCCCCAAAAGCACAATACTTCTCTATTATATCAAATAGTGATTACAATGTTTCTCCAAGTACATAGCTTCTACACAAGTGCTTCAACATGAACACCTATTTTGGAGTAATATTGGTAGCACTTCATTACCTGCAAACAAACTATGCATTGTACAACTCAAGGCACTTAATAAATAGAGTGATACAAGCTTCAAGAAGCATCTAGAAGGTGAGGGGCGTCCAAATCCAAAAGGAACAATATTCAATGCCTTAGACATGCATTTGAACACATGTACAACATTCCCTAACACCCATTACACTTGTCAAATATGCATATAGTCTTCTTCCAAGCTTGGAGGCCTAGAATATGCTAAAAATAGGCTATGACAAATGCCTTACAGATCTTACAACTATCATAGTTGACAACACTTACAACTTTAAGAGAATATGTCATAACTAGCTAAAAATAGCTGATTCTCTTACATCTTGTCATAACCCAACTTGGGCGTCGACTTTCACCCATGCATTCAAAGATGCCTTATGACGCATCATAAAAAATTTCATATGTCATAGATTGCAAAGTGGGACACCTATGTCCACTTGGGATGATGATGTGTCATCCAGTCACCTCCAATGGGGATGCCACCCAACTGATGGGTCCCAATTAGTGACATGACACCATATGCATTTAAATAATACAAATAAATACATAAATTACAAAAAATAAATCAACGTTAGGACTCTAAGGTTGAGACACCTTAATCCCAACAAGTGTTAAGAAACAGGAGGAAAATATTATTATGGTAGTGGAAGATTCAAACTTGCAAGACAATATTTTTGAAGAATTGCATACACCTATTAAAATAAAATGGTATGTGTCAACCACCTTTGAATTTGACTAAGAGGATATTTTTTTTTCTCATAAAACAAGAAGAAGAACCCCACAAAGCCTTGATAGTGAGGGTTGTGCATATACTAGGGTTGGTGGTGATCAAACTCTAGATGAGAAATTTTTCATAGAAGAAAGAAATGTAAAGAAGGAGTTACAAGAAGTATTAGAAAGGATTAAATAGTTAGAGGAACTGGTGAAAACATATGAACAAAGAGATCAGGAAAGGGATTTGAAGATTAAGGAGTTGGAGGAGAAACTTCATGGCTATGGGAATGGGTCTAAATTGGACTTTCTTGAACAAATTGCCATAGTAAAGGTAGGAAACACAGAAATTACAATTGTAACCCAAGAACCCCCTATTACAAAGGCTCCAACTTATCATACCACTATGTCTCTAGGCTACCAGTTGTGGAAGGTAACTCAAAAATTCTGCCAACAAAAAGAAAAATGAGAGAAGGAAAAGGAAATAATGGTTTCAGAATATACCAGAGTACCGAAGAATAAAAAAACTGAATTGAAAAAGTTAGCAGTTAAGGTTGAGGAAATAGCTGATAAGGCTGTTCAAATTGTTAAGTGTAGACATCTTGGTAGGGTATATACTTTGTTTTTGCAGGAAAAATTTCTAAGCTTTCAATTTAGTTAGTTGATTAGTAACTTTTCAATTGCAATGAGTAGAAAGTTTGACTTTCTAAATATTTTTGATGATGCCACACCTAATGTATAAGATTAGTTATGTGAATTCTATTTACATAATTATGTTGTACCAAATGATATAGAGTGGAACCCATTACTATTTGTGGGTAATTTACAAATTAGAGCACTAGCTTCATACTTCAAAAATGAAATGCAGAGGGGTGAGATTATGTAGGATTATGTAGAGAGGGAGAAATCAATTGCTCTCCAAATTAGGAAGGAATCTAAGAACCCCCATAAAATAAAAGATGAATGGATATATATTTTGAAGTATAAAGGTGCAGGTAGAAAGATTATGCATTTGAAAATAAATTATTATGAAATAATGCATAGGTTAATAGTAGGTCTCCTTCATCATTCTTATCATTTTATACAAGAAAGATGGGATAGTTTAACCCTTGAGTTGTAGAAAAAGGAACCCCACTCTATATATAACTTTATGGCCATGCTTGAAAGAACCTGAAGGTATATGGACATTGCAAAAGATAGAGCACTTGAATGGGTACCTCTGACTTTCTCTCCACCAATGCTTCTCTACCTAGTACCACATTGAATAGGGGAAAGGAATGAAGAATGAGAAGAAGCTGAGGATGTCAGGTGGCAAAGAGTTTCATGCTATAGAGGTTTTTACTTGATACAAAAAAAGGAGTGGATGTGATCACAAAACCTTAGGGAGATGACCTTACAGTACAAGCTCTAGCCTTCAAACCGCTTTGCTTGAGGATAAGAAAATGACCAGTTTAGGGGAATGATGAGGCCTAGTATTAGTCAATTTTTTGTTATTTCAATACATGATTTTAGATATCTCCAAATACTTATTTTCTATATATATCCTTGAAACTTTACTATCTTTTATGATCATTATGCAAACTTGAACTTGATTTAAAGTCTATGAAAATATGATTATGATGATATGATAGTTATTGCATGATTAATATTTGGATATGTATGAAATGTAATGAATATATGTGTTTAAGTTCTGGTTATTAGTATTGTGTAGATGTTGTGTGAACTAACTCTTTGCAGCCAAAGAGATAGAACTGACAAATTGTAGCCCACAACAACTAGGAGGCGCAACTCGCAACCAAAGGGAGTTTCAGAACAATGATGTAGGGGACATTAAAAGAATGCAACAACTGCATAATTGGAGGTGTCTACTTTTTAGAATTGTTGTGAATCATCACATCATTTAATAAGACTACTAGAGGAGAGGAATTCTGCCACAATTAGGAATCTAATGTGACTATTTTTTCAGTCCATGTTTCAGTTTGAAACCATTGTAATAGAGTTATAGTCCTATTCCAATTCTTCTTTATTTTCAGTTGTGTTTTAATTATTTAGAATTTATCACACTCTATTTTGTAGGGAGTGGTGATTTATAATTAGATTTTTGTTTTGAGTCCTTGTTCTAATAAGACTCCCTTACACCTACATGAATGGTTTGATGGTTGAGTTAGTTAGTTAGTTGAAATAGAGGATATAACATATAGATTTGTTTAGTTAGATTCTATTTTTGTATAAACAACATTTTGTTTCTCAATCATGATCATATGAATAAGATATTCTAGAAGAATCTCTTTGGATTGTGATATCTTGAGCTAGCAATGGGATTTTTTAGTTACTGTTATATGTTAAATTAGTTGAAGAGCTAGATTTGAGTTCACTTTGTGGAGATAGTCACTTGAGCAAGGGTCACTCAAGGTAACTATTCCCCAATTTATTTTCTATATATTTATTTATGTTACAGCACTTACTTTCATGATTATGTTTGTTTTAATAATATTTTTCATACGATGAATGTGAATAAGATCTTGTCTTGTATTTATGCTTTAATTGTTTCTATGCATTGTTCTTGGAAGTTAGTCAAATTAGTTGAGTTCACAAGTATTGGTTAATTACATAATTTATTTCTTGACAGTGAACTAGTCACAGTCTTTAGTTGTAAGTACCCATAACAATAGCTTCAACATTACCTCTTTTCACTGTTATGCAATTCATGATTTCTAGCATGTGTAACACATATGCTAGGATGATATAGGTAGTGAAGAGTGAAAGCACATACAGTGACAACACCATCAAAAAAATTTATTAGCCCTGGTTGATAAATTAAATGAAGGTCTTTCAAGGGTTTAGTGGACTATTTAGTAGGACCCCCTCTAAATTAAGTGTTGACACCAAGTTTACTGAACATTTGTTGGCCTCTACAACTTCTACATTTGTTAATTGTTTCCTCCCATAGAAATGATTTAATTGCACCTTTGAAAAGAGGAACACCAAGCTATTAGTGAGAATTTACATAAAAAATGGGCCTCCTAAGGAGCTCTGAAAAATAAAAAATTATCTCATATAATACAAATTATTTAAATATAAAAAATATAAATTACTTAACTACATGAGTTAAGTGGGGACACACGTTTCTATTATAATTCCTTAAAAAATTGAAGTCCATGATTTTTTAAAAGTGGTAATATATATTTCTATTAAATTTATTAAAAAATTCAAGTTCACTTTCTTCATTATTTATTTTTTATTTAAAAACTCTTAAACTCAAGTTTGGTAACTTATATTTTTATTATAATTTATTAAAAAAGTCAAGTTCACTTTCTTTTCTTGATTATTTATTTTTTTAAATTATTTGTTTTTATTTCAAAAGTGGCAAAGTAAAAGTAACTTTAGATATATATATATATTTTACTTAGTATTTTATTTTATATATATGATTTTATAGATTTAGATTTATTATGTTATGTACATTTATTTAAATAAACATGTTTATAGGCTTTATAATAGTATATTTATATTTAAAAAAGTATAATGAGGATATCTTTTTTTCCATAGTCTCTATGATTTTCTCATTTTCTTTCCTTTGCAATTTTTTTTGGTTTTTAATTTTTAATTTTTTCAATTATTTTTTCCATAGTTTCGTGATTTTCTCCAACTTTTTCTCCTTCCAATGTTTACAATTTGTTTTTTGGTTTTTTTTAATTTTTGTCCATTCATGATTTTTATGATTTTTTAATGTTTTTTAAATGTTTTTCTTAAAGAATAAAATATTTTTTGAAAATATAAAAATTTCTATAATAGAACTTAATAGAACTTAAGAATATAAATCTAAAAAACAAAAGAATATTTTATATTTAGAAAGATGAATAAGATAGAATATAATATGTAGAGTTAAATTAACCATCATGAGTTAATTCATAAGATTTTAGAAAGTTTTATTTTATAAAATAAATAATTTTATTTTTATTTTGGATGATGTCACCGTATAGGTTGATGTCATATTTTAGTTGATTTTTGATAACTTAAAAAGCTAATGATGTCATCCTTAGGAGGCCCATTTTTTTTTGTAAATTTCCCCTAATTGATACTTATATATAAAATATCTTATATTGAAGCTCAGGATTGACTTTATTCATATTTGGGTAGAGTTCTTGATATTAAAGAAATAGATATTTGAATTTTTCTTATTGATAATTTGTCTTGAAACTACCACATATTTCTCCAAGAGAGTTTGTATGGTGGTGGCTTCTTGAATCTCCATTTCACCATAAAGTATAATATCATTTGCTATTTTTTCATGAGTGATATATTGGAAAGCTGATATGCCACCTTAATGTCATTCTAATGACCTTGATTGGAGCATGTTTTGATTTCTTGATCGAGATATTTCTTCATGATTACAAAAAGGAAAGGCGAGAGGAAGTCTCCTTACCTTATACCTCTGTTAGATTTGAAGAAGCCAAATGGGGAGTTGTTTATCAAGACTGAATACCCCACACTTGAAATGCAGATCCAATTTATCCATTCTTCTTGGAAGCCAGGTTTTTCCATTATTTTCATCAGAAATATATAATTTAATTTGTCATAGGATTTGTTAATATCCAATTTAAAAACCATACTTCGCTAATTAGTTGACTTGATTGAGTGAATAGTCTCTTGTACAATCACAATATAATCTATTATATTTTTCTTGGGGTAAACCTACTTTGCTCTTTTGAAATGATCTTTGGAAGAATTATCTTTAGTCGATTTTTATTATTTAAAAAAAATATGTACGTTGTATTGCAAAGTGATATTGGCCATAAGTCTTTAAATGAAGTTTACATCATTTTCTTCATAATTAATGCAATTAGGGTGACTTTGATGTCCTTTAGGATTTTCCCAAATTTTTGCAATTCAATAATTGCTAGCCATAAGTCTTCACCATTTGTATTCCTTCTTTACATCCCATCTTTTCCCATAACTCTAGCACTCAAATTTTCTCTTCCATGGAGGTTTTGACGATCATTTTGATTTGGACACATCTTTATTCTTTTCCCCTTTTGACCCACCTTTATCCTTGTGCCTTCTAAATATGTAGGACATCCTTCAATCTATCATGAACATGGAGTTTATTCTCATCTCCTTTGAAAGAAAAGTTCCACCAAAACTATCCATCTTGACCTTTGCACCACTTTCATTGATAGAAATAACTAGATCTTCACAAGATTCATGTAAAGAACAAAGTAAATAGATACATTTATCTTATTTTTTAATCTTAACATCTACATGAACTAGCTAACTCAAAATTAGATTAAATTAATTCAAATGATCTACAACCAAGTCACCATATTTTAATTTTAAAGAATATAAATTTCTTATGAGATTTAATTTATTGATTAGATTTAAATACTTTGATAAATATCACCTATCCTCTTCCATATCTTGTATGTATTGATCTTTGTGAATATGTTTAAGAGGATGGAATCTACAAGGAATAATTGAATGGTTCCTCATGCCTTATTTTTCAACTATTACCAATATCATTAAACATTCTTGATGGATTTGTATCTTTTTATAACACTCTCTACTTATCAATTTCTTCAAGAAGATCTTCCATATTTATCTTCCACGTATCTCACCAAGTACCATTAAATTTCTCAACATACAAACATGAAGTAAAGGTTATGGTTTGAATCCTTCATAAATTTGCAAAGCGACACAAAGAAAAGCTCCAGTTACAACCAAATATAGAAATCCACCCCCTATATACATAACTGGTTGTAACTAGAGCTTTAGTCAATTCTCATATGTTGTCCAATTAGTTCATGCATTTCCAATCAATCCCTGGTTGTAGTTATAGAACTTTGGGATCCATTTTTTTTTCTATTGCTAATCCTATGATAATGCATTCATCATCAAAATGAGACTTTAATAATATCGAAAGAGATGGTAAAATAGAAGATATATCTAAATCAACACTTAGTTGTAATATTGGGCCATTGGAGTTACATCCTTTAGTATAAATACAAATATAATGTGAAATATTAGAACAAAAAAAGAAATAGACAAGACAAGTTTTGATAATTAATCATGTAGCCTACTTAGGCTTCTATTTTTATAATATTTAAAAAATAGGCATTTGATTCATTTTCATACTCTTGTATCAATAGAAAGGTTGCTTTTATAATTGTTTGAAACAAATGATCCTGATGAGTTTGTTATAATAGAAATTTTAGGCTTCTCTATGATTTTTAAAGTCATTTATACTTGCACTTAATCAAGGACGAGGAAGCAAAGTATAATTTGTTCAAAGTCTATGGAGTCTAGAGTGTACCTCTTATCTTGACACTTATGATGAGAAAACCCTTAGATAGCCAAATTTGTTGATCAAGAGCAACGATACCACCAAAAATGGTATGAAAATGAGCAAAACAAAAAAAATTAATCAATTTCGATGTTGGTAATGTTGTCACACTAAACAAGGAGTTTTTAATCCCAAAAGTAGAGTCTTCTTGTAAAATAACCAAGGTAAACTATAGCATGTAACAATTAGACAAGGATTTTTGTAGTACCCCTCCAATTGCTACTATGTGTATTAGTTTGCTTGTGTTCGTTTGCTAGTCGTTTAGCTATTTTGGATACTATATTGTATTGCTTCTAGTTACGACACTGATGTTATGTTAGTTATTAAACTCTGTGGATAATTCATTGAACATCGAGATTATCTGGTTAAGTTCGTATGAAGGCATTATGATAGACGCGTGTGTGTTATGAATATGTTGTTTCTGAGTTTTAATGTGTTTATCAGGATGTGATTGATGTTTATGATATAATGATGCTTGCCAGTCTTGGTGAAGAAGACAGTGTAGCACTACTCACTTGTGAGTACCTTGTTGCGTTGCGATTCTTCTTCACGGTGTATTTTCCAATATATGATAATATGTTTAACAAGTGATGTTTTATGTAGATATAGGTACCGGGTATCGAATCCATCTACTTGTCGAGTCTGAGTGTACTCTAATCCAATGAAATTATGTTGATTCAGAGATAGTGTCAGGTCCTCATTTAACCACCATTCTTTATTGAGTGAGTATCCATTTGTCGCCTATTGTCATTTGTTGTTTTGTCTTGTCGTGTCGATTTTGTTTTTGTTATTTTATTTGGAAATTAATTATTGTTTAATTTAGTTAAATGGTGCATTTGTTATTTTATTTGATTAAATGTGATTTTGATTGAAATTTCAAATTAAATAATTATGATTATGGTTTGATTTATTATATTAAATTTAAGTGGAAAGGTAATTGTTTATATATAATTGTTGAATTAATTGTGCAAACTGGATTTTTGTGAAAAGTTAATATTTTAAAAGAGTTGTTTTCAACAAGTTAAAAATATCTGAAAACATGACTTGAGGAATAATATCTTAGATATTTAATGATTATAATTGATTGAACAACTTTTGGAATGCATGATTACAATCAGTTAAGTAGTAACTTGAGGTAATTAATTGCATTAATAAACTTTTGGGGGTTGCAATTTCATACACGACAATTCTTCTGAGAAGTTTTTATGGCAATTTTCTGGAAGAATTTGCATGACAGTTGTTTTGGAAAAAGTTTTCCACGGTAGTTTTCTGGAAAAAGCTTCTTCTCTATTTTTGGTAAAAGTTTGGAAACAACAAATTTGAAGAACTGACACTTTTTGGGAAATAAAGGTTTATGGGTTTCTGGTTCTTGCTAAAATCTTCATTGGATTCAAGATTATAAATCATGTTTTTTTATTCCCTGTTAAGCAAAATTTTATTTGTTAGTTTTTTTTGAAAGATTTGTCTGAAATTTTCTTATGCAAAGGAAAACGTTCACTCTTGCCTGTAGACTCTTGTTTGTCGAGACTTTACATTTTCTACAGCATCTTTGCATTTGGATACAGTGATATATATATATATATATCAAATTGTTTATATGGACCTTTGATTTTCATTAAACTCGTACATGATTTAACTTTAGAAGCTATTGAAAATTAATAATTGTTCCTGCCTGAATGAGAGATTCTGGTTCGTGGATTTGACCTAATATAAATAGATCTCCATGTTTTATAGTACTAATAACTAGTATATGGGAATTTCGGAGAAATGTCCAATTGTCTAAATTGGTACTATTTTGTAGAGTGATAAATCAACATTTTTTTCCTGACACATGAAGTCGTGAGGCTGATTAAGTCGCTATTTGTTTCCTTTTTAATCCCGTAGGCCTTCCATACCTGTACTCATAGGCATTTCATGCACCTTTGTGTTTCTTCAACACCCTTGCATTTGTTAAACTAAAATCTTTGGTTAATTTAGTTCCCTATGGCTTCATGCAGCAATGGTATTGCAACCTGTAGTTTCATTTTGTGTGAACTTCTAATCCCCTTTGATCAATGTCATGCAATTTGATAACTAATGAGTAGTATGTTCTAGTAATGTCAACAGCCTATGAATATCCCTCATTCGTATGCTTTTCTTTTACTCTTTGATTTAATTCACCTCCTTGATTTTATTAGTAACCTAATTTAGCTACAACATTCGAACATGGAAGTGTAAGGATGTTTAATTAACTTTCTTGAATTCTATTCGCTACCTATCACAGCGGAAACGCTTGAGCATGCTAGGGCGTATAGATCTATATAACCTCCCTGTTATTGATGAAGTCTATCGCAGTTGCAACACTTGAAAATAGGATGTTAGCCTCTGTGATTACTTTAAATCGATGAACCTTTCAAATCAAAACACCTTTCCAATTGAAGGCTATATAACAGATATCGTTTGATTTGGTAAAGTATAGATGTTTAGAGCTTCAGTATAGAAAACGGCTTCAGTTCCAACTTCCATGCAGCCATGTATTCTAGCTGACTATATTTTATATTTTGTTAGCTCATATGGATAGTGGGTGCCAATAATTTTATCTACAGATGCTATTCCTCACAATCAGTAATATTCTATTGTTTTCCTCTTTAGAGCTCGACTTTCCTTGGAATGACATAAGTTCTCACATTAAAATGATCTTAAAAAAGATTTTAATTTCCACTTGTGAGTGTGTCCTTTCTTCTGCCTATGTCATTACTTTCGTAGTGTACTTGTTGTGGTAATCAAAAGGATCAATTACTTTGCCATATATTTGATCTTGTTTGATTCGCTCTATATTTATGTTTCTTTTCTTCAGCTTTGCATGCTCACCGATTGAAGATCAAGCATTTCTATTGATCTTGGGTATTGCTGTAGCTTAAACTCATTGGTAGGATATGAAAGGTAGGATGTTTTCTTCCATTTCCATCAATGGATAGCATTGACACCTGCAACCATTTGAAATAGTTGCTTATCCTCCGTTAACCCCAATTATTTTAGGCATTGATGCCTTCCATGCTGATAGCGTGAACTTTGGGTTTAGTTGCGGTCTTTTACAAGCATAGATACAGTTATCAACATACTTATAAACGTTTGTATATAAATCTATGTGTATGTATTCTACAGGTTGGGTATATCAATATGTATTACGCCTGAACCTCCATCTTCCCTTTGGGTGCACCTTAGTCTTCCAATAGATTATTTTCTTGTTATTTGTAGTTTAGACTAGTTCTCGTTCAATGCACTGGCCAAAACTGATAGTTTAGATAAGCCTTAGTTCTACCAGCCGAATGTGATTTAGGATTGTGAGTATTACATGTTATATAGAAATTTTCCATGTGTACTTTGTTTCTATTATATGCGTCAGAAGACTCCATCATCTATTTATTAAGCACAGTGGTAGTCATATCGAACTTGGTGGAGGAAACCTATAAGTAGTCAGCTTGCAAACTATAGGTAGTAATTTGAGATTTTAATGAGTATATATAGTCCTTGTGCAGTCAGAATTGCTTTTCTTTAGTCGACATATCCTATGTTATAGAATCTTGACACTATGTTCTGCATCTTAAAGGTTTTAGACTGTATGTGGTTCTTGTACTATGCATGTAATAGAATTTACTTAACTTAAGTTTCTCCTTGGGTTTGGCGCCAAGCATTTGATGTATGATTTATCTTGCTTAACTTGTAGTCTTACCATAGTGTGCTCTTTCCATGCATGATTAATGGAGAGCTTTAAGTGAACTGAAGTCATAGTATGAGTTTTAATATGAGAGTCATCTCTAGTGTATGTTTCTTTCTTTCTTATTTATAATGCGTGGCTGTTCAAACATATAAATACGCCTATTTCAATTATAGGAATTTTTATAGTTCGAATTCTCATCATTAAAAGTAAAGGAATAATATTTGTGTCATAGATTTATTAATGTAATAAATTTATGTTATTCTTAATTAAGGAGATTTTAGATTTATTTTGTTATAGAAATGACATAATGCATCTATATTGTCAAAATATTATTTAATAATCTTTGGCTCATTGAATTGGTGATGGGCATGACATGTTTGTCAATGATACCTTAGGAGTTATGATATTCTTTTAAAAGTAGAATAAACCTTAGAATTTTACTTTAAAAGAATATAGCTTAAATTTTTGTGAATTATAAGTTGTTATGTTTTTCAGAGGCTAGGATACCTTTGGTGGTTTGTTTATTCTATGTGAGACGTGGCGTTCATATGATGTCATTATCTGTGAAATTAGTCTTGCTCGTTGCATATTATACCTATGTGGTATTTTGAAATTAAGCTATGCATGGTGTATTTGTTACCTTTATGGTATTATGAGATTACATGATCTAACTTATGTGGATGATGTGATCATTTGAGATTTTTTCTTTTTGTGCATAATGGCTTTTCTTTGTATCTGATTTTGAGTTATGTGTACCTTTTCTTCTATAGGCTAAAGTGTTGATTTTAAAGAAAAGAACTTTTAATATATGTCTATTGATGTTCATATATCGTAATATACTTTGGGACTTAGCCATGTAAGAGTTAATTGTTACCTTTGAGGTGTTTGAATTATTCTATGATTGGACCATGAATGAGTTGTGTTCTAGTATGGCATTGATGTATATGCATGTTGGCAGTCCTTAGTCTTTTGATGTTAAGTCATGTTTATAGGAAGAGTGGCTTACGATAGGGGCTGAAACCATAAGTGGTTTCTAGGGTAACCTATCATGGGTTTTTGTAATTCAATGAAAACTTTAATAATTAAACCTGGGGTTTATTAAGTAATTAAGATAGTCAGAATGTCTCACCTAGTGCCTTAATGCTCATTTAGATTAAGGGTAGGTTGAGAAGGCCTAGAATGGCTTAGTTGTTTACCTTGTCTCCTTGAAAGGTAGTTCGATTCCACATGTGATTGTCTAGGGGCCGGGAATCGATAGAGACTGCCAGGGTAACTCTAGATGAGGGCCGATAGTCTAGGAAGATTCACCAAGGTAACTTAGAACAACTATGTGATGACACT
Organism: Sequoia sempervirens; assembly: GCA_007258455.2. Classification (NCBI taxonomy): domain Eukaryota; kingdom Viridiplantae; phylum Streptophyta; class Pinopsida; order Cupressales; family Cupressaceae; genus Sequoia; species Sequoia sempervirens. The sequence continues at coordinate 121,958,530 of VDFB02271358.1, forward strand.
CTATCCTGAAACATGTTTGTAGTCTCTTGTGTAGAGTTAATTGTTATATTGTGGTCATCTCTGGAAGCATATGTTGTGATTACTATGGTTTGATGTGGGGTCATCCCACAATAATGGGTTACAATTTTTGGCCAAACTTGACATTGAAATCAACATTTTTAGAGAAAACTTCACTTTCTGACACTTATAGTAGGTAAACTATTAGGAATTTGAAAATGATGTAAACTAGTGATTTGTGAGATTTTTTCTATAGATTTTAAATGTATTTTTTTTGAAAAAAATTGAAATTAAATTGTAATTTTTTTGTGTCTCCCTTGATAACTAGTTTTTAATAGTAAACAACATTTTTAAAAAGTGGTGTGTACTTCGGCAAGCATAAATTTTTTTCTACAAAGGATAAAACTATAATTCTTTTGAATTTAGGTTGTTAACACAAGTATCTAGGGCTTTCATTTTGTTTCATAGCATTTTGTTCAATAATTTTCTTTTAATTAAGTTTTGAAGTCAAAACATTTATAAGTTAGACATAGGTGCACTTCGGCATGCATAACTTTTTTGGTATGTATTGAAATTCAATTTTTCTTTTTTTGTTAGAATGAGGACATCAATACCTAGTGGATATATATTTTTCAATTTTTTTTCCTCAAATTTACTATTTTTCCACAATGATTTTTCATCAAACTTGACATTCGGTGAAAAACCTATGTACAGTAAAACAAAAAATAAAATATAAAATAAAAAAAAAATATATTAAATTTATAGTTACTGGAAAGCACGTTTCGATCACTACAATCATCCAATTTGGTTTATCAAGTTGACTCCATTTGCACCTCCTTCCCAAGCTTTGATAGTCAAAAAAATGCATAAATTTTGAAATGGTGGAGGGGAAGGTAAAAAAGGGGGGTTCATTAGAAGGGGAGTTCATTCAAACCCCCCTTATATGGTGCAAATGGGGGTTCATTAGAAGGGAGTGGGGTTCATTAGAAGGGGGAGGGTTCATTAGAAGGGGGGTTCATTAGAAGGGGGGTGGTTCATTCGAACCCCCTTCATTAGAAGGGGTAAACCATTTCATTTTTTTTGATGAGCATTTCTAATTATTCTTCGTTCAAAAAATTGTAACCCACTATTGTGGGTTTACCCTGTGGTCATGTCATTATGTATTTGTCAGTCCATGTAGTGTAATGTCTATTCTTTGTTGTTTGTTTGCTTGTTTTGTGGACCTGTCATTATCTCCTAGCACAGAGGGAGTGGACCTTCGGGTTCCACGTGGTTGGGAGGAAACTGTGTTATTTCCTTCATTGGGTCCTCATACAGATGTTACTATATTCTTGGGTAACTTTATTCATGGAGCAGATTCCTGATCCTTTAGTATTCATGATGTTGGACCCTGAGCGTACTCGTGAACGAAGTTGACAATGTGAATTATATCCTTCATCTTTATTGTACATTCTCTTTTTGACTATAAGAGAACTTATGTAATGACATTATGACGATTTGAGATTTATATAATCTCAGTTGATGTAATCTAGTTATGTATCTTGACTTTATAAAACTTATGAAATTGGATCATTCATGAACATGATATGTTGTTATGTTATTATGATTTTGATTTTATGACGAGATGATCTTATTTGTAAATGTTTAAGTAACGTCGTCTTGGAATCTTTAGAACATCTGTGTAATCGAATGACTTAAAAAAAATAAATTATTCAGTTAATTTGTTACTTCATGCCTTGTTCTTTGTATTCCCTAGTGGGGCATTACAGATGGTATCAGAGCCAAGGTTTTAACACTGGGTACTCTGGGTAATTGTGAGCCCATTATGTTGTCCTAGGTGTTAGAGTTTGAAGTTTGTGTTATCCTGCTGTATTTTACATCTTGTAACTAAGACATGTGAGTGATCACTCCGCACCACATGAAGATTACTGATATAGCCTGAAAAGTTCCCTCTTTCCTCGTTAGGTGGCTAGTGTCTAGTCAGGCAGTGTTGTACTATACAATTTTGAAGATTGCAGACTTTCTTTGTAATTATTGATGATTATATGTTGATTGTGAAGGTCAAAACCTTGTTTATATTTGATTGTGATGGTTTAGCCACACTTTGTGATCTTATTTATTTGTAGCCCTCGTGGTTACACTTGATTTGGTGTTGACATTGCGCGCATTTCTTACTTTATTGTTGAAATTGAATTTCATTTAATGTTTATTTATGGCTTTAGTGGCTAAATTATTTTATCTTTATTGTTTTCAATGTCGGCCATGTGTCGTATTGTGAATTCCTCTCCAAGGATGTAGGATACTGACTTGGTGAGTGTATACAAGGAAGTAGACTTAGGGAACCTTAGGGTAGGTGTATATGAAGAATATGTATGCTAGTCATGGATATAGTACTTAGATTCTTGAGATTTTTTCTTTCCCTTTCCTTGTTCTCGCCTTATATCTGAGACTTGTTCTACGTGGTGTTGTGTAGGACCATGCCTAGACGTTGAGGTAGAGGTCGTGGTTGAGGATGAGGTGTTGGCCGTGGGGCTAACCACTAGAATACTCCCTTTCAGAGTTCTCATGAAAGTGAGCATGTAGAACAGCAGGATCCTCGAGTTGATCAAAAAGGTGTGGTCATCAAAGAAAACTCCACACCAGAACCTCCACCTTGTAAATCTGATGACGAGACCTTGGCCCAGGCTTTCTCTCGGGTCAAAATGGAAAAGGGAAAAAGATTGAAGAATCAGGACATCCAGTTAAAGTGAAGAAACCATCTGTTATTCGGGATTGGCCGTTTGGGTGTGGACCTAACACACCTGTTTTGTCCAAGGAAGGGAAGGAAAGCCTTCGTATATAGCCTTCTGCTTCCATGAAGACAATTATGGACTCGGATGAGGACCTTGGGGCGTGTCCCCTATCCAATAGCGAGTAGTTTGTTAGTGGTAGGAGGGATTTAGTACTTTTCTTTCTTGTTGCCTTGTTAGACTGAAACTTATTATGTTTGTGTTGTTCACTTCACACTTTTTATGATATGTTAGTTGTACCCATCTTGTGGCTTCTAGTTGTAAGCCTTATCCTAGGGGGGAGGATGTAGTACCCCTCTAGTTGCTACTATGTGTATCAGTTTGCTTGTGTTCGTTTGCTAGTCGTTTAGCTATTTTGGATACTATATTGTATTGCTTCTAGTTATAACATTGATGTTATGTTAGTTGTTAAACTCTATGGATAATTCATTAAATATTGAGATTATCTGGTTAAGTTTGTATGAAGGCATTATGATAGACGCATGTGTGTTATGGATATGCTATTTCTAAGTTTTAATGTGTTTATCAGGATGTGATTGATGTTTATGATATAATGATGCTTGTCAGTCCTGGTGAAGAAGACAGTGTAGCACTACTCACTTGTGAGTACCCTATTGCGCTGCGATTCTTCTTCAAAGTGTGTTTTCCGATATATGATAATATGTTTAACAAGTGATGTTTTATGTAGATACAAGTATCGGGTATCGGTTCCACCTGCTTGTCGGGTCTAAGCGTACTCTAATCCAATGAAATTATGTTGATTCAGAGATAGTGTCAGGTCCTCGTTTAACCATCGTTCTTTATTTGAGTGAGTATCCATTTGTTGCTCGTTGTCATTTGTTGTTTTGTCTTGTCGTGTCGATTTTGTTTTTGTTATTTTATTTGGAAATTAATTATTGTTTAATTTAGTTAAATGGTGCATTTGTTAATTTATTTGATTAAATGTGATTTTGATTGAAATGTCAAATTAAATAATTATGATTATGGTTTGATTTATTATATTAAATTTAAGTGGAAAGGTAATTGTTTATATAGAATTGTTGAATTAATTGTGCAAACTGGATTTTTGTGAAAAGTTAATATTTTAAAAGAGTTGTTTTCTGAAAACATGACTTGAGGGATAATATCTTAGATATTTAATGATTATAATTGATTGAGCAACTTTTGGAATGCATGATTACAATCAGTTAAGTTGTAACTTGAGGTAATTAATTGCATTAATAAGCTTTCGGGGGTTGCAATTTCATACGTGACAATTCTTCTGAGAACTGTTTATGGCAATTTTCTAGAAGAATTTGCATGACAGTTGTTTTGGAAAAAGTTTTCCACGGTATTTTTCTGGAAAAAGCTTCTTCTCTATTTTTGGTAAAAGTTTGGAAACAACAAATTTGAAGAACTGGCACTTTTTGGGAAATAAAGGATTACGGGTTTTTGGTTCTTGCTATAATCTTCATTGGATTCGAGATTATAAATCATGTTTTTTTATTCCCTGTTAAGCAAAATTTTATTTGTTACTTGTTTGTTGAGACTTTACGTTTGCTCCAGCGTCTTTGCATTTGGATATAGTGATATATATATATATATATCAAATTGTTTATATGGACCTTTGATTTTCATTAAACTCGTACATGATTTAACTTTAAAAGCTATTGAAAATTAATAATTGTTCCTGTCTGAATGAGAGATTCTCGTTCGCGGATTTGACCTGATATAAATAGATCTCCATGTTTTGTAGTACTAATAACCAGTTTATGGGAATTCCAGAGAAATGTCTAATTGTCTAAATTGGAACTATTCTATAGAGTGATAATCAATATTTTTTTCCTGACACATGAAGTCGTGACACTAATTAAGCTGCTATTTGTTTCCTTTATAATCCTGTAGGCCTTCCATACCTGTACTCATAGGCATTTCATGCGCCTTTGTGTTTCTTCAACACCCTTGCATTTGTTAAACTAAAATCTTTGGTTAATTTAGTTCCTTATGGCTTCATGCAGCGATGGTATTGCAACCTGTAGTTTCATTTTCCGTGAACTTCTAATCCCCTTTGATTGATGTCATGCAATTTGATAACTAATGAGTAGTATGTTTTATTAATGTCAATAGACTATGAATATCCCTCATTTGTATGCTTTTCTTTTACTCTTTGATTTAATTCACCTCCTTGATTTTATTAGTAACCTGATTTAGCTACAACATTCGAACATGGAAGGGTAAGGACGTTTAATTAACTTTCTTGAATTTTGTTCGCTACCTATCACAACGGCAATGCTTGAGCATGGTAGGGCATATAGATCTATATAACCTCCTTGTTATTGATGACGTCTATCACAGTTGCAACACTTGAAAATAGGATGTTAGCCTTTGTGATTACTTTAAATTGATGAACCTTTCAAATAAAAACACCTTTCCAATTGAAGGCTATATAATAGTTACCACTTGATTTGGTCAAGTATAGATTTTTAGAGCTTCAGTATAGAAAACGGCTTCAGTTCCAACTTCCATGCAGCCATGTATTCTAGCTGACTATATTTTATATTTTGTTAGCTCATATGGATAGTGGATGCCAATCCTTTTATCTATGGATGCTATTCCTCACAATCAATAATATTCCATCATTTTCCTCATTAGAGCTTGGCTTTCCTTGGAATGACATAAGCTCTCACATTAAAATGATCTTAAACAAGATTTCAAATTCCACTTGTGAGTGTGTCTCTTCTTCTCCCTATGTCATTACTTTCGTAGTGTACTTGTTGTGGTAATCAAAAGGATCATATTACTTCGCCATATATTCGATCTTGTTTGATTCGCTCTATATTTATGTTTCTTTTCATCAGCTTTGCATACCCACCAATTGAAGATCAAGCATTTCTATTGATCTTGGGTATTGCTATAGCTTAAACTCATTGGTAGGATATGAAAGGTAGGATGTTTTCTTCCGTTTCCATCAATGGATAGCATTGACACCTGCAACCATTCGAATAGTTGCTCATCCTCCGTTAACCCTAATTCTTTTAGGCGTTGATTCCTTCCATGCTGGTAGCGCGAACTCTGGGTTTAGTTGCGGTCTTTTACAAGCATAGAAACAGTTATCAACATACTTTTAAACGTTTGTATATAAATTTGTGTATGTATTCTACAGGTCAGGTATATCAATATGTATTACGCCTGAATCTCCATCTTCCCTTTGGGTGCACCTTAGTCTACCAATAGATTATTTTCTTGTTATTTGTAGTTTAGACTAGTTCTCGTTCAATGCGCTAGCCAAAACTGATAGTTCTAAGCCTTAGTTCTACTAGGTGAATGTGATTTAGGATTGTGAGTATTACATGTTATATAGACCTTTGCCATGTGTACTTTGTTTCTGCTATATGCATCAGAAGACTTCATCATCTATTTATTAAGCACAGTGGTAGTCATATCGAACTTGGTGGAGGAAACCTATAAGTAGTCAGCTTGCAAACTATAGGTAGTAATTTGAGATTTTAATGAGTAGATATAGTCCTTGTGCAGTCAGAACTGCTTTTCTTTAGTCGACATATCCTGTGTTATAGAATCTTGACACTATTTTCTGCATCTTAAAAGTTTTAGACTATATGTGGTTCTTGTACTACGCATGTAATATAATTTACGTAACTTAAGTTTCTCCTTGGGTTTGGCGCCAAGCATTTGATGTATGAGTTATCTTGCTTAAATTATAGTCTTACCATAGTGCGCTCTTTCCATGCATGATTAATGGAGAGCTTTAAGTGAACTGAAGTCATAGTATGAGTTTTAATTCGGGAGTCATCTCTAGTGTATGTTTCTTTCTTTCTTATTTATAATGTGCGGTTGTTCAAACATATACATATGCCTATTTCAATTATAGGAATTTTTATAGTTCGAATTCTCATCATTAAAAGTAAAGGAATAATATTTGTGTCAGATTTATTAATGTAATAAATTTATGTTATTCTTAATTAAGGAGATTTTAGATTTATTTTGTTATAGAAATGACATAATGCATCTATATTGTCAAAATATTATTTAATAATCTTTGGCTCATTGAATTGGTGATGGGCATGACATGTTTGTCGATGATACCTTAGGAGTTATGATATTCTTTTAAAAGTAGATTAAACCTTAGAATTTTACTTTAAAGAATATAGCTTAAATGTTTGTGAATTATAAGTTGATAAGTTTTTCAGAGGCTAGGATACCTTTGGTGGTTTGTTTATTCTATGTGAGATGTGGCGTTCGTATGATGTCATTATCTGTGAAATTAGTCTTGCTTGTTGCATATTATACCTATGTGTTATTTTGGAATTAAGCTATGCATGGTGTATTTGTTACTTTTATGGTATTATGAGATTATATGATCTAACTTATGTGGATGATGTGATCATTTGAGATTTTTTCTTTTCGTGCTTAATGGATTTTCTTTGTATGATCTGATTTTGAGTTATGTGTACCTTTTCTTCTAGAGGCTAAAGTGTTGATTTTAAAGAAAATAACTTTTAATATATGTCTATTGATGTTCTTATATTGTAATATACTTTGGGACTTAGCCATGTAAGAGTTAATTGTTACCTTTGAGGTGTTTGAATTATTCTATGATTGGACCATCAATGAGTTGTGTTTTAATATGGCATTGATGTATATGCATGTTGGCAGTCCTTGGTATTTTGATGTTGAGTCATGTTTATAGGAAGAGTGGCTTATGATAGGGGCCAAAACCCTAGGTGGTTGCCAGGGTAACCTATCGTGGGTTTTTGTAATTTAGTGAAAACTTTAATAATTAAACTTGGGGTTCATTAAGTAATTAAGATAGTCAGAATGCCTCACCTAGTTCTTTAATGCTCATTTAGATTAAGGGTAGGTAGAGAAGGCCTGGAATGGCTTAGTCATTTACCTTGTCTCCTTGAAAGGTAATTCAATTCCACATGTGATTTTCTAGGGGTTGGGAATCAGTAGAGACTGCCAAGGTAACTCTAGATGAGGGCCAGTAGTCTAGGAAGATTCACCAGGGTAACTTCGAATAACTATGTGATGACACTCTGTCCTGAAACATGTTTGTAGTCTCTTGTGTAGAGTTAATTGTTATATTGTGGTCATCTCTAGAAGCATATGTTGTGATTACTATGGTTTGATGTGGTAATGTCATTATGTATTTGTCAGTCCATATTTTGTAATGTCTATTCTTTGTTGTTTGTTTTCTTTTTTTGTGGACCTGTCATTATCTCCTAGCATGGAGGGAGTGGACCTTCGGGTTCCACGTGGTTGGGAGGAAACCATGCTATTTCCTTCATTGGTTCCTCTTACAGATGTTGCTATTCTTGGATAACTTTATTCATGGAGCAGATTCCTGATCCTTTAGTATTCATGATGTTGGACCCTGAGCGTACTTGTGAACGAAACTGACAATGTGAATTATATCCTTCATCTTTATTGTACATTCTCTTATTGACTATAAGAGAACTTATGTAATGACATTATGATGATTTGAGATTTATATAATCTCAGTTGATGTAATCTGGTTATGTATCTTGACTTTATAAAGCTTATGAAATTGGATCATTCATGAACATGATATGTTGTTATGTTATTATCATTCTGATTTTATGATGAGATGATCTTATTTGTAAATGTTTAAGTAACGTCGTCTTGGAATCTTTAGAACATCTGTGCGATCGAATGAATTTAAAAAAAATAGAAATTATTCGGTTAATTCATTACTTCATGCCTTGTTCTTTGGATTCCCTGACGGGGTGTTATAAATGGCGGGGCGTTACAGTTTTGAAGTAAATAATTAACATAGTAAAATGAATACACATCCATATAATTCATATAGATTAACACATATCTTTAAATTATTGAGAGGTTGCTATTCGACACTCCAAGGAATAGTTACAAGTTTAGGTTATCCTTGACAAAGAAGCAACCCTAGAGGAAATCGGTTCTTACAAAGAACCCAACCTACTTTATGACATAAATAACACAACCCTAGCCAGGGTCCACTCCTAGGTGTATAATGTACCTTTGATTAGACACACACTATGTGCCCCTTGTCCAAATGCCTCAAAGTCAACCAATGACCCTAGCATTCACTCCTTTGTGCCCTCTCAATTTCTCTTTTCCTTTTTCTCTTCTCTCCTTGAATGTTCTCCATGTACCTCTTTAAGTCTCACATAAATACTTTATATAAGCCTTAAGGGATGGTTTCTAAACCATCACACCCTTTCACAAAGGTTTCTTTTTAATAATTATTTAAATAATTAATTATTCTTCCCCTTTTTAAAGAGTGTTTATACATATTCTTTATTAATCTCTCTCTTAACCAAAGGATCATAACTTATATACTTTATTTTTCTATCTCCCTTTCACTTTTAAATGGTTATTTCATAGTTTTCTCTTCTCTTGGGGAAAAAATCACATAAGGATTCTCTCCTTTTAAATTAATTATTATCCTTAGTAGCACAAGATGCATCTATATCACAACTTAGAAAATACATAATCAATAATTGAAGAAATTGATATTGAATGTATATATTCTTCATAAAATTTCTATATATATATATATATAAATACTTCATCTACATCCTTTTCTTCTTTTAATATTTTTTTCCAATGACAAGAACTATACATATATACATACCAGGAAGTTACAATCAAAGAAACTAATGTTATTCTATATGTTTAATCACATATGTTTCAATTTTATCATTTTTCTCTCATGTAACCCATTTTCTTTAATATAGATGTTTTAATCACTTACATGTAACTTCAACATTAAATTTACAAAATTATTATATCATGTGTTGACATAACATTTACCTAGTGAATGACATGTATAACCCATACTATGTAGTTAATCATAGTTGAACTTTAGTATATTCTATATACTCAATATATTTTAAGATGATAATCATGCATTTTGGACTACACAAGTATCTGCTTTTCATATACAATACTTTATAAGGCACATGTACAAAGTTATTGAGTTGATAAAGTACAATAGCAAAGTACAATAAAATAAAATATGGTATTTTTTTCTAGGCATCTTAACATGAATAGAACAATAGTTAATTATTAGCATACATAAAACAATTCATTAGAAAAATATTAGAAATAACCCTTCATTTAATTTAACTAGAGTGCACCCAACTAGAATAAAGTCGTATTAACTAGGATGCACCCAGTATCTATAGCTAACCCATCCCTTCTTATTTGTTAATCTTGTTTTAACACATCAAGATCCATGCTCCATGAGATTAGACTCATTCAAAAATTTAAATTTCTAAGTTATATCTTTCTTCATGTAAGGAGGTTTACGACAAAAAATTTCTACAGTAGTGATCCCAAGGGGCCATAAGAATTCTTTTGTTGGGCTTCCCATTTTCCTTAACAAAAAAAATGTATTCAAATATTTTTCAATTTGACTATGACACCATTATCTACCAAAATATGATTAGGTTTGAGATATCTAAAAATGAATTCTAACTTGTGAAGACAAGTTAAGTCCTTCACTGCATCTTTTAGTATTGTTTTCAACTGTAGACTCTTCAAATAAACAAATGAAAATTTTAATATATTTGGTCAATCTAACCTACATAAAAAAAATCAGAGGTGGTTTCTCCCCTTGTAAAAATTGACATGTCCTCATGTTTGATGATAATATAATTTATTTGTTTTCATATATATATATTTTCAATTTTAGAATGTTGATCCAAGGGCCTATGGGTTATGAGCCCATAATGTAAGTTTGGATGTTTATTTTGAATAAACATAACAAATATAGTAAAAACATTCAAAATAGACAATATGAATGTATAATTTTCACCCTAAAATACTAGTACACTAAATCTTATTTTAAAGACAACTTCTTAATAAGAGGGTACTTCCCAAATAGAAATATGAACTAATTCCACTAAAATAATAACCTCTTATTTGAAATTTTGTGATAGATAAATTATCTTTTAAGAGCTTCATGAATCATCCAAAAGTATATACAAATTTTAGAGTTCTATGATTCAAAATTAGACTTTCTATAACATTTAAAAACTAATAATAAATGAATTAGTAATTTAAATAATCTCCTTTGAAGAAATTTCTAATAAGGTTCATATATATATATATATTTAAGCCAAACTACTACTTAAGAAATTTTAATAGCTAGTGAAAAAATCATATATGAAAGAAATAAAATAAATTTTAAACCATTCATTTTGTATGGTGAATCTCAACTAAAAAGAAACTTTCTTATTCATTGACTAATCTTATCACAAACCTAACTCAACATATGCCAAAATATTTCCCATATGGAAAGAATAATCCATAAAGATGTGACATTAAGAAGAATATAAACTTATAAATTGGTCAAGGTCACATTATTTATATGGAATCAATATATCACAGCTTGTAGGATATGACTTGGCCATACGTACAAATTTAACATAAGAAAAGCAACAAATTTAATAGAATAGTTTATGGATCAGGGTGCTACCATGGTAGAGGTGGTTGTACCATGTGAAACTTCAACACAACCTCTGAACGCAAGGGATAATGAGGGAAAACCACTTTGACCTATATTTAACAAATGTGGATGCTAATTAAAATTGGCTTCCAATCATCCCAAGAGAGGTGCCAAGGATATGGTGTAGGGTAAATAATGAAGATCACAAACCATCGACTCTGAAAAATAAATTTTCTGTTTTTTTTTTCAATGACTTGACACCACATATCCAACACAAGCTAGTTTAGCCAATGGTGGCCAGTTAGAATGATGCACTAGCGTATGTGTTACATTTGGAAACCTTGGGATAGAATGCCATCAATTTTATGGTTTTTATCCATGAAAATTTCTCAGAGACTAGAGGTAGTTTTGTTTGGTGTATCTCATCATACAGATGATCTCACACAATTTTGATAGAATGCAATATTCTCAAGAGGTTCTGATGACAACCGTTCATTATTAATTACGTCTTGGGAGTGAGCCATATGGAATTTTTTTTGACTAAGGGAGATGAGCCGATCGTGGGTATAGAACCTATTGTGGGTATAGTTTTAGACAGCCTGGGGCCCACTTTTGGGCAATAAAAGTACCAATAAATTTACACTTAATATTCAATTGTAAATCACTTTAATTCAAAAAATACATAAACTGAACAAAGATGTAATGCCACATCAGCATACCAATATTACATGACTTAGTGACCGGTCCATGACTTTTTTTTTACTCTTTTTTTGTGGTTTTTGAACAATGGTTCGAAAACATTGATAAATGTGCCCAATTTTTGCCAGAAAAAAAAAGGGGGGATGCCAGCTCGACAGTCAAGAGACATGGACATTTTTTTTTGTCCGACTCAGACGCTGATGATGTGGAACCTTCACTCAAAGTTACCCTATCCACCATCGGCTCCTCTCCCTTAATATCTTAAAATGATACTTTTATTATTAGTTTTGTGACACGAATGCCAAGATTACTTTTATCTTAAGTCCTGTAAATAGGTTTGTATTATCGCAACCATACATTTCATTATCATTTTTATTGAGGAATCGAACTTATATTAGTATGTTTGTAAGTACAACAAATAGTTGAGTTTTAATACCGTCGTTGATTTCTTAGGAGAATGTAGTCAGATCAAAAGTCACGAGAATGAGGATGGAAATTCTTGTTATGGATCGAGAGAATTGATGTCCATTATTCGAAGGCATTGAGTTATTTATCTAGAGAACTATATGAGATATAATTATGACCAAAGTCTGTAATTCTCAATGTGTGAATAAGCTATTGTTAATTCTTGTAAGGACTCGTGAGATGCTTGCAATACCCAGCATTTAGTCATCAGAAGTTAAATTAAATTCCAATATGTAATGTAATGATAGATTCTAGTGTAATCATGGTTTCCATCGACAGACAATATGTAAAGATAAATAGGGAATGGTATAAGAAAATCTATGTAGGAGAATTTCATTATTTTTGAGGGCCAGAAGATATGATATTGTTCCTTTAAATATAGTGGGCATATGAGTAGGGACTATGTTTTAATGAAATTCATTACACCGTGTCTCTTTCTAACCGTAACTGAACATGAAATACACGAGTGATTCCAGGCTAGTTCTTTAATGAAGAGACTTGTAGATATGTACAATTGGCCAAGAATTTGGAGACTAAGCACTATGCACTTGAACCTAAAGTCCACCTTAGTCTATGAGGAGACATCCCAACTAATTCTAAACTATAATAGTATTAAATTCAAATGTAAAAATTACTGGGTATTGATTTTCCAAAGACTAAAAGCACATTAAAAAATTGTTATAACAATTTACTGTAGAAGATGTGTTTATCTTGAAGCAACTTTCAACCATATCTATTAAAGAATGGTTCAACACAAGGTATTTTCATAGAACATATTTAAGTTGTAAAAATAAAAAATGTAAAGAATTATTCATTTCTCATTAAATCATATATAATATCAAAGTTAATGTTATTGTTAAATGCATTCCATTGCAATAGGTAAGGGTTAGGATGGAAATATATCTTCCATAGATTGGTTAAAATGAAATTTGAAAGCACACAATAAATTTTTGAAATATGAAACTCTAATGGAGAGAACTTCACGATTATGTTTAAGAAAAAGATAAGTATGAAAAAAATTGAGTGATATCACTTGTCCTCACTTTCAAGGGTTTGAGTTCAATCAAGTTAAAGTTTTGGGTTCTTATTATGGAGATCCAACATTAAATCCCCACACAAACATCTAATATGAAATTCTAAGTTGTACGAAAAATTTAAAGATAGGAAGGCCTAATCATTAGGCTTTGATGGCCAATGTAATGTCACTTATCCTCCTAAAGTTGTTTGATTATTAGCAATGAATTTAATAGATTAAATATTAGATTTTAAGATAATCTACAAAACATAATGTTACTAGGATGATGTGAATAACTAATAAAATAACCAAGGTAAAATATAGTATGTAATAATTAGAAAAAGATTTTAAAGTAAATAATTAACATAGTAAATTCAATACACATCTATATAATTCATATAGATTAACACATATCTATAAATCATAGAGAGACTACTATTCAAATGACACTCCAAAGAATAGTTATAAGTCCAGGCTCTCCACAACAAGGAAGCACCCTCAAAGGAAACTTGTTTTTACACAAACCCCAACCTATCTCATGGTATAAATAACATACCTTTGGCCAGGACACTCATGGGTGTATGTTGTACCCCAATTTGGACACACAATGTGTGCCCCTTCTCCAAATGTCTCAATACCAGCCAATGACCCTAACCTTCACTCTTTTGTGCCCTCTTAATTTTTGTTTTCCTTTTTCTCTTCTCTCCTTGAATGTTCTCTACGTCCCTTTCCAAGTCTCACATAAATGTTTTACATAAGCCTTAAGGGGTGGTTCCAAACCATCACACCCTTTCATAAAGGTTGTCTTTTAATAATTATTTAAATTATTAATTATTCTTCCCCTTTTTAAAGAATGTTTATACATATTCTTTATTAATCTATTTCTTAACCAAAGGATCATAATATCCTTTATTTTTATATCTCCCTTTTAATTTTAAAGGTTTATTTCTTACTTTTCTCTTCTCTTGGGGAAAAAGTGACATAACACTTCTCCTCTGAAATACTTAATTGGTATCTTACCATTTCATATGAACAACTAATTCTCATCAACTCAAGATTGAAGCTACTCACGAAAATTTTTTTGCTTGAAATGATGGTTGTATCTAAGAAGGCTTATTGGGAAATAGTTTATATATAAATTCATCATTTCAAAAATTTCACAAAATATTACAAGTTTGTTAATCCTACAAGTGGATGCCTCTTCTCATTATATTTTTAGTTTCAACAATGAAAGAAGCTTGGGATAATTATGATAGATATATTTATGACAAGCAAGTGAATCAAAGGCTTCAAGAAATATCTTCAAAGTTCAAGAGATCCACATTGGTGATATAGTATGGATTTGTGAAAATGAAGTGCCATATGATTTGGTTCTTCTAGGAAATTTTGAATCACAGGGCACATATTTTGTAGAAACTGCAACACTAGAAAATGAAAAAAATTTAAAGAAAAGAGTCATATCTCCTCCTTATTCTAGTCTCACTCCATAGATCTGTTACATAAAATTAAGAGCGTCATTGAGTATCTAGGTCCAAAGAAAGTTATATGCAACTAAGAATGCCAAATATAGATCTACAAGCACAAACAGATTGAAGGCACAAAGACAAAGATGTGTGAAAAAGTTTATTAATGAAAGTGTACAAGGACAGAGTTTCCTAAGGGAATCTGAGTCCTTGATAGGGGTTTTGAAAATTCAATAGTTGAATGTGGGTATGTGCAGGATCATGATGGGCCAAAAAGTGGCTATATGATGGGTATGTGGTGAAGACTTTTTTTTAACCCAAAATTGATGAAACGAAAAGGGTTTTTAAAGGAGATTCTCAGATTTCCACCAATTATTAAATTACGACTAAAGTCTTTTGACATTGAAAAACATCTATAGCTTTGAAATGGTATCACATTTTTGAATATAAAGAGCAGCTACATCCGCATTCTATGCTTTGCATGCTCAGGATTTAAAAAGAAAAAATGAATTTCATGAAGTTTTGACCAAGGATTAGGTGAATTGGAACATATGAGTTTTATATTTTTAAAGTTGTAATAAAAAATCATAATTAATTATTTACTTGGAAAAAGTTATAAAAAATAACATCACATCGAACATGAATTCCTCTATTTTATATATAAAATTTTATAAAAAAAATATTATCATTTTATTATGGTTGGGGTGGTCGAAGAAACACCTACTTATTTCCTTGAAATTTAAGAAGTACCTCGCATTGAAATTTGAAATTTTCACCAAATAGATTTTTAAAAATAGAAACCTAGTAGTTTAGAAACTACATTCAATTTTCTAAAAATTATATTCTTACATATTTTTGAAATAATATAGATAACTTATTCTTATTTTAACATCAGGTTGCCTAACACTGATTTTTTAAAATTTTTTGCCACTTAAGGGCTTGTTTTTTCCATGATGATCCTACACATACCTTGTTTATTATACTATCTAAAGATTTTTCTTTTGTGTGCAAATAGGTCTGCAACTGAGCTTTTTTTTAGAATTTTCTCAAATTAAGACAATGTGATGCAAAAATAAATGTGTAACAATGCAAATGATAATTATGAATGCAATTTTTAATGTAGATCAAATCTAAGTGATTGAAATAAATCCTAATACAACCTATGATGCAAAATTATATGTAATTCTTTAAACTTTTATGTATTTTATGATGCAAAAGTGAAACCCTAGATGAGAAATTCAAAATAATGCAATGCAAAACCTAGATCTAGGATGAATATCAAAAGGTATGTAATGTTGACAGGCTAGGTTCACCAAAATGTAACATAAGAAAAAGGGAACCCTAAGTTTAATGTCTAAACCTAGGATTATTTTTTTCTCCTTTTTCGTGGGTACATTAGGATGTAAATCAACAAGGTGTTTAGATTAAATTTCAACCATGAAGGTGAGTCAATCAAACTTGGATCTAATCTTTTTTGAGCCTTAGAAATGGACTAAAATTTATTTTCTATGATTGACCTAATTCAACAATGTTCCCTATTATGAAATTTGTAATATCTCGATGATTAACAGACTAAAACAACTTGTAAGCAAATCTAGGAAGTGCAAAGAACTATGTACCTATTGTAAAAAGTTGGTTCTGATCACTATAGAGGGACAAAGTCGCCCTAAGGTGTATGGTTCCTTGTATGCTACTTTTTCTCTACTTTTGAGGTTCTCTAATGACAAATCTGAGGTTTTGATTCTTGGTTGCAAAGTTATCGAAACATTGTAAGATAATTCTTTAGGTGAGTTTCCATGAGTTGAAAAGGTGTAGGGATTCAATTGCAACAATGAAAAATGAGTCTTCAAACTTCCCTCAATATCCTTTAAACCTAAAATATGCACATTCACAAAGAGAAGAGATGTGCCATTTAGGGGCTTGCCTTAGTCAAACCCCATGTTATTGTTTCCACTTCCATAATGGAAATGTTAATGATACAATGATAATGTATAAGAAGGAATGATGAAATCATAGAGTGTTGCAACTCACCACCCTTCAATGGCTTCCTTGAAGGGCTGAAGTCATGTACATCACTTCAAGGTCTTGGATCTTTCTTGTTTGATTGCTTGAATGCTTTGGATACCTACAAATTATTTCATTTTCTTTTTGCCATTCTTTTTTTGGTTTTGCTAACATGTAAACACATGAGTTAGGGTTCAATGTCAGCACGACTATTTTATTTTGCTTTATTCATGTTTTTAGGGCACATGGTATGGCGATTAATGTATCATTCCAGTTTGATCAACAATGTTATAAATTTTCTGCCTTTTTTCCTCTTATTTTTAGTTACATGAGGTTTTTGCAGATTGAATTTTCCTTTTGTATTTTTCATCAGTTCTTTATTTTAAAACACGTTTCTCTCCAATTTCAGCAATAATGCCACATTTTTTCTAGTTTTCCTTATTATTTTAGGCACATAACTTAAGGCTCAATATTTTTAGTTTGATTTCATCATTTTCTTTCTGCTTTTGTTCTCTCTCTCTAAATGCATGTGAGATAAGGCTTCAATGTCTTGGTTTAATTTTGGAAAATCTTCTCTTATTTTGTTATTTTTAGGCACATGAGGTAGAGTTTAATGTCTTGGTCTAGTTTCAATTATAATTCTATGATTTATCCGCTTCTTGTTTTGTTTTTTCTAGGCATTGGTGCGTGGTTCCATATTTTGGTCCAATTTCAACAATAATGCCATTTTCTTTCTACATTTTATCATATATATAAGAACACAGGGTGGGGTCTTTTCAATTTCAATGATAGTGCTATAGTTTTTCTGCTCTGGCACCTAGTTTTGTTGGAAGCAGGTGTGTACCAAAAAAATTGGGCTTGTGCTCGGTACTGTAATCACTCTGCATGCCCCATGTATGGTATGTAGGAAATATGCTTCTTTCTGTGGGTCATGCCCAGATTCGTCTGAGCTACTTGGATATGTTTGAGATGAATTTGGGTCCAATTCAGTAAGGACGTGGTCTACCCTAGTGGTACCTAGGGAAAACTTGTGCAGCCATGGCAAAAAAAAACATACAAAAGAAAAAAATTTCAATGAAAAAACATAAAACTGATGCAGGAGCATCCAATGGTGTAAGGACAATCTTGCATCACCCAAAAATAGTTAAATTTCAAGTTTCTTAGTTTTTAGATGTTTTTAAATTTTTGGATACCCTTTTCGTCATAATTAAATTCCTAATTTACGGTTTTTATTTTCCATTCATGGGTTGAAAGATATTATAGTTTTAGTTTCCCA
>VDFB02271358.1:121976789-122014306 GCA_007258455.2 Sequoia sempervirens
AAGTGACTCTTCTAACATATGGGAAGAACTTACGTGCTTCAAGATCACTTTCTATCTAGAGAACCACTCAACACAATTACATTGAATCATAATGACTTATGTGTACATCATAAGTTCAATAGGGATTGAATCCTATATGACACCTATACCACAATGACTAGAGAAACATGTTCTTATTGGCTAACACACAATTATCCTTAGTGTAAACCAATTGGAAAATATGTATGCATTGTGCACTACATCGTGGGTCCCATCCTTCCCTCTGGTTTTACACCATCGGATAACTCAGAAGCCAAGACCATCCATCACTGACACAAACATTTACCTTAAGCATAATAGTATTTCCCTTGACTACTGTCCATCTTGAGCATAATACCACTCTTAGACACCTATTAATAGTACTACTTCATGACTCATGCTTTGTATCAACAAAGTTTCCTTGATCATTTCGATCTATTTTTCCTTTTACGACCACATTTCCAATCTAAGTTCAATCCCATTCCCCAGCTTACAAGAGTTCAACCCTTCTTCCCGTATTATGTTTCAAACATGGATTAAATTTCAATGATATAAGTTATCATAAATTACTCCACAAATCCTTCAAGATTTAGTTTATCCCTTTTGCCTAACTGGCTAACTTAGAGTAATAAATTGAGCATACATTCAATTGATTTTTTCCAACAAAGTGATTATGGTTTTCACAAAACCCTAGAATTACTTGCTTATCCCTTATCTAAGATAACCTTCTCAAGAACATTAAGCAACTGCTTTACATAATTTTTTGTTTTGGATTGATATCTTATAAATCAAATTTCCCAATCAGAATTGGTTATCTTGGTGAGTCTATCCACCATAACATTATGTCAGTTCCATTGACATAGAAAGATCATAAGAATTCCCTAAGAGTATACAAGTCCCGCCAATGATGACATTCTATCTTCATCCTTTGGCATATTGGACAATAATTTGCTACATACATTGCAACATCTTACTATGTTCCCTTCCAAATTATAGTGGTTTCCCATCAAACAAATAGTTTTTTCATTCAAGTGTCACCTGATTATGACATCAATTACCTCATTGCATTCCTTAATCTCCCATAATTTGCTACACAGGTTCTTTCTCTAATTCATATTAGTCCATCCTGACTAAGTGAAAACTCTTCCATGGACTCCTTCCATATTTGATTCTCTAAATATATAATGATTAGACATTATTGAGGAGTTAGAACTCCTTCATCTTAGGGTATCCATATCTTGGATTTAACTTTCATCCTTTAATTATCCCAAAAATCATGGTCCAATTTTGGCTCAATATTTCTCTTCTGAGGAGCATCATATTAATTGAGTAACAATTCTTGTTAAATCATGTTGGTTTGATATTATCTTCTAAAAGATATCAATAATTATTACATACCTAGTTACCAAGCATGAATGGTTTTCGATAACTCAAAATCATGAGTACATAAATCTTCCCCTTTTCATTCCATAGGCAATAATCATGCCTTACATGAACAAACATACTGCATATCTTTTCTAAGGCATCAATGGTAATAAAAATTGATCTTCTAAAAAAAATACGTATAAGTATTGTGTTGTAAAATTTTCTTTCTCATTGGTCAAAATATTTTGACCTTTCCAATATCTTTCATTAGTAATTCCATTACCTCACCATTTATTTTCCACAACCTTGAATTGTGGTCATTGAATATAAGACTTCAAGTATAGGGTTTTTGAATCATGACTTACAAAGAAGTCAAAATTTCTCCAAAATAAAAAATACATCATTAAACCTTGAATAGGGTACTTATCTGAGTACAACTACTCTCCCTCTTTCCCCCTTAGTGTTTCCAAGACATTAGGTCATCTCAAGGTTGAGCTCTTAATAATCATCCTTTGATTGAATTGATTAACATTCCTTGTTGTTGGCTCTCCATAATTGAATGAATATTACTTTCCTTTCTTACCCTCCAAGGTATACCTTAAATATACTTTTTGTTTCCAAAAATTGGATTCATCATTATCCTCTAATCTCTCAAAATCAACAGTTGGATCCATCGTAATGAGATCTAATAAATAATCAACAATTTTTCCAACTAGAAGATACACTAATATTTCATTCCAATTCTCTTTTCCATACATAATAATAGCCTTTTATCCATATTAGATGAATATCCCATATTTGCAAAGCCTCATTTGTTGATGTGTTAAATGAGTTTTCCTAACAAATGTGTCTTTACCTTTGTGAGTGGTTTCCATTTATGACCCAATTAGACTTTTCACCATTATTCTCTTGTCTTTTCAACATAATCTCCTTCCATTTCCAATTCCCCATTGGAACATCTTCAAATGACCATTTAGCGGTATAAACATAAGTTTACTTTTTTAGAAAAACTAGTAAGTTCAATTTGAACTTCAACCATACTATGCTCTAACTAAGCCTTTTGTCTGAATTGTATGATTAACTTTCCTTGCAATCATTTTTTTAGGTAATTTTGTCCCAATTCTTGGTATTTTCATTTTATCATAACCTTAGATGTACTCTAAGGTTTGGTTTATTTCCCCATTTTCAACTCTGAGTTCTGATTCATTTTGGTTGGTGGGTTCATGTCCACTTTTATTCTTCATAGATTGCCTCTTTTTCCTAACCATTATGCTCTCTAACCTTTACTCTAAGTGTGAATGTTTGCTCTAGAATTGCTCAAACATGATCAAACAATCGAATGTTACTCAATAAACACATCTAAAACAATCATTCCCCATGAAATTCATTTAAAATGCAATGACCAAGAGAACAAAGATAGAAATTCAAATGAAAGTTTATTGAAATCTTGCTCAAAACATTCAAACCATCATCCCATGGGGGAATCAGTGCTACTTTGATGTGGAAAGTAGCCCTTTTCCAATTCCTTGATGAACTTTCATGAAGATTGTGTGCTCCTTGATGAAAATTGACCATAACCTAGCTAAGATTGATGAAAAACTATGAAAATGGTGGATGAACCTGCTCCAAATCTATAGATAATAATCTTGCATAAAGTTGTCGATCCAAAATCAATAGAGAAGCCTTCTATTTATAGGAAAGAAGGATGGAGAAGTGAGAAACATGGAGGATGTGGGATTAAAAATGAACCAATAACAATGTGCCACTTGTCAACATGCTATTGAAGAGAGGTGGAGCACATTTTGATCAATGTGCAAATAAATGCAATTAGGTGGAAATTTGAAATTCAAAAGATGGCTTGTGGAGGAAGAGTTGAAAGATGAGTTAATGCCACTTGGCTCAAGAAAAAGGACATGTAAGAGACTTAAATGCCATGTTGGAGGACAAGTCCTTTTTGGAGGGAGATTTCAAATTGAGGGAATATTCCAAAGAGATGCCCCTTTTGAATGAAAATAGAAGAATTTATAAATCAAATAAATTGATTTACTTGTGCAAGTTGCAAAATCTAGAGGATTCAAGGATTAGAGTTAGAGTTAATTAGGATTTAATTAACTTTAGATGAAATTAGATGATATGGCATTTGATTTAGATTTTTAGGTTTATTTAAATGAAATGGGAGGAATAATGAGCATTAGTAATTCAATTAAATAAAGTTTGATTTAAAAAGGGATGATGTTAGATTTAAATCAAATAAGGGGTAATTTATTCAATTTAAATGGGATGACCTTAGGATTTAGTTGAATAAAATGATTTATTTAATTAAATAGGAACATTAAGATTTGATTAAATAAAATTGATTTATTTAATCAAAGAGATTTAATCAAATAAAGTTGATTTATTTAATTAAAACAAGAATCTTGATGAATTAATTAAATAAGGATTATTCAATTAATTGGTTAGAAAGAAGTGATATAGGAAGAACTGATGTTAGTGAATTAGGATTAGGTGTGCGATATCAATCAGTATAATTTGAATGTCTACATTTTGCCCCTCTTTGAAGCAATGCACCTACTGTGTTGGTTCAAAGAATAACCTTGCCGAGATAAAAATTCAAAAAATTCTAATTTTTTTGAATGCCCCACTATTGCCCCAATGAGAAGAATTACACTGGTATACTGCCCCCTTGAGAGATTAGACGAAAATTTGGATTTTTGGGTGATTTCTCAAAAAAAGAGGACAAGTCGCCCGACAAGTTTAGAAAGGCTCCAGGATGCTGAAGATGTGCCAAAACGTGAGAAAAGGACCTAAAAAGAGCTTCAGTTGAGAAAAAATGAAGTTGAGGGCACAAAACCCTAGTTTGGTGGCTAAAAAGGGTAAAAACCCCTAATTTTCATGTTTAAATAGCCTTGGAGGGGTCACTTTCAATTCATTTTCACATTCACAATTTGAGAATTCCTTCGTTTTGAGCTCTAACCCTCCTGCAAAATGGCACAAAGAGTGCTTCCCTGACACATTTTCAAGTGAGTTCGAGTCTACTAGAAACCTCCAGGTACAGGACCAGCGATATGTTATTCTAACCTGACCTTTAGTTTCATTTTTTGAGCACATTTATTACGATTTCAAAGGTCAAACTCTCTAGCGTCACTATATAGCGACACTAAAAGTCCATAATCAGTGACACTAAGCTTCAAATCGTACCGCTTTTGTGACTTGCGATGTCGCGTCACAGTTTAACTTTAGGGCTACAAACTACAAAGGGTGATGCCAGTGTGAATGGCGACACCGCGCTCTTGTTAGGTTTTAGGGTTTTTTGGTCAAAGGGGCTCGCATATGCAAATAGTGACACCACAACTTGATTTGCGTTTTGAAGGGGTCAAGCGTCACTGTTTGGAATTTCCAAAGGGTGACGCCATTGCAAATAGCAACACAATTATGGTTTTTGTGTCAAAAACTCCAAATTAGGTCAGATTTTTTCACGAATTTTGACACTGTGACTTTATGAGTGCAGGAGGACAGAGAGCACGTACTATCACATGAGCATCGACCCTTGGTGCTAAGTAGACTGAGCGGGTTACACGAGCCGCAAAAGGAGCACCTAGGTGAGATCGACCTCTGATACGTTGCCTATGCGCCTACCATCAGGAATCACTTGGCGATGATGATAGCATTGGCCGAGCGGTGGCATAGCGAGAAATCATCCTTTCGCCTACCCACCAGCAAGGCTATTGTTACACTAGAGGATGTTTGGTGTATCTTGTGATTTCCCATCCATGGTGAGCAAGTTATTTATGATACTGATGCCGGTGGCGATGCATGCTTCAAGATCCTAGAGGTTGAGGAGCTGACACTTTCTGAGGGCCAGCTTGATCTAAACTATTATAGACATCGGGTGCCAGTTTTTAGGTTGATCGTTGTTGCGGTCATTTCAAGATTAGTGGCTCTAAACCGACAAGGCAGATATTTCAGCTTAGGATGGGACCTTTCCTAGGAGTGGATGTTGTGGGAGAGGACACTGTTTGCATGGGGACCAATGATGCTAGCCTCATTATATCATGATCCTCATGAGTTCGCTTATTGTGACAGCAGAGCGATTGATATCAACATCACACTATTACACATCTAGGCTTGGGAGCACATAGTCGTGCTACAACTGAGGGTTACTATGGTCGATGTTCAGCCTGATGACCCAACAGTTTGGAGGCACATGGGAAGCCTCACCTTTACACATACACTACAACTCAACCTACCTCACTAGCATCATGTTATTGATGAGATGATAGTTTTTACCTGGAGGTCATGGTTGCATATGCCTACCTAGTACGATGACGTCCAATAGCTCTTTTACACCAGACAAGATCGGCTTATGCAAGGGTGTGAGTATACTATGATTTAGTGCTACCTACTAGAAAGAGTAGCGAGATAGTTCGGGGATGTTCAGGATCACCCTGATGATCATTATGTTGCTATTTTTGTACACACATCCAGAGAGACCATCTGGGGTCAAACTATCCCAATGTACGATGCGGTTGATTCTTTCAGGAAGCTAGTAGCTAGGCCATGGGCCTATGCACTAGGACAAGTAGATCTAAGCACTACACATTCCTATGATGATTGGTTCAGGCCTCCACTTCATCTTATAGTCCCAAGAGTAGCGCTGCCATGGAGGAGACCCCAAGGAAGAACAATGAGGAGGGTACAGGTAGGACAAGTCCTGGGAGCACTTGGAGGAGGAGGAGGAGGTGGTGGGCCATCTCCATGACAACTAGACCAGAGAGATCAAAGAGATGGTCACTAGCAGAAGGATCAACCTAGGGATCAACAACCACCATAGAGGGAACAGTAGAGGGTCGGTCAGCCTCCACAACCACCTCAACCCAACCCACGAGATGCCTAGATTCAACAGCTTCAAGGGTAGATACAAGGTTTATAGGGGCAATTGCAGGCAACTATAGTAGAGAGGGACTAGGCTAGGTAGCAGGTCCAGGCCCTCATGATAGAGCAAGATCAAGAGCACTAGCAGAGGCAAGCGACAGAGTTGCAGCTGGCCTAGGAGGTCGGCAGGAGGTAGCAGCTAGAGAGTATGGTTGCATGCTCATAGGGCAGGATAGTTCCAATGCAGATGTGCCACTACAACAAATCCCTGTGATTAGCTCCCTTTTTTTCTCCTTTTTTTGCTTCCATCCGTTGTTTTAATGTATTTTTCTCCAATATTTTGAAAAAGTCGGTGCTATTTATCAGGATGGCACCATTTTTGGCATTTTTTGCACCAATTAGAACAAGTAGGTGCTAAATCAAGTGCTAATTAACACCGAGTTTAGCATTGAGTTTAGCACTAGGTTTAGCGTCGAGTTTAGCTCTGGGTTTAGCGTCGGGTTTAGTGTCGGGTTTAGCGTCGAGTTTAGCACTAGATTTAGCATTGGGTTTAGCACCTAATTATTCTGATCTAGTAGGGATTAGGGGTTAAGGGATTATGGGTTTTAGAACAAAAAATACTTCCCCAATATTCACTGGCCTTCAATTGCTTTCCTACATTTCACTTGCATCTAAAGATCCCTCAACCCTAATCCCTCAACCCTCAACCTTAAGCCCTAAACCCTCAACCCCTATACCCTCTACCTATACATTGGACCCTCAACCCTAATCCTTCAACCATATACCCTCAAACCTATACCCTAAATGCTCTACCCTCAACCCTTAACCATCAACCCTAAACCCTAAACCCTTAAACCTTCTACCCTCTACCCTCAACCCTAATCCATCAACCCTATACCCTCAACCCAATACCCTAAACCATCAATGCTATAGGTCCTCAACTCAAAACAGGCCTCTACCCTCTACCCTCAAGTACCCAATACCATCTACCCTCAACCCTCAACCCTTAAACCCTTAAACCCAAGTAAACTCTCAACCCTCAACCCTCAACCCTCAACCCTCAACCCTCAACCCTCAACCCTCAACCCTTAATCCCTCAACCCTTAAACTCTCTACCCTCTACCCTCTACCCTCTACCCTCTACCCTCAACCTCCAACCCTCAACCCTCAGCCCTTAAACCCTAATCTCAACCCCTATACCCTCTACCCTATACATTGGACCCTCAACCTAATCCTTCAGCCATATACCCTAGTCAAACCTATACCCTAAATTCTCTACCCTCAACCCTTAACCATCAACCCTAAACCCTTAAACCCTAAACTAAACCATTAAACCTTCTACCCTCTACCCTCAACCTAATCCCTCAACCCTATACCCTCAACCCAATACCCTAAACCATCAACCCTATAGGTCCTCAACTCTATATACCCTCAATTCTCAACCCTCTACCCTATACATTGGATCCTCAACCCTCATATATCTTTGTCCCTCCCTCCTCTTCTAATCTCCTCTCTATCTCACTTCTCCCTCCATCTCTCGCTCCATCCATCCCTCCCTCTCTACCCTAATCCCTCAACCCTAAACCATCAACCCTTAAACCCTAATCCCTCAACCCCTATACCCTCTACCCTATACATTGGACCATTAACCCTAATCCTTCAACCACATACCCTCAAACTTATACCCTAAACGCTCTACCCTCAACCCTCAACCCTAAACCCTAAACCCTTAAACCATAAACCCTAAACCCTTAAACCTTCTACTCTCTACCCTCAACCCTAATCCCTCAACCCTATACCCCTCAACCCAATACCCTAAACCATATTCAACCCTATAGGTCCTCAACTCTATACCCTCAATTCTCAACCCTCTACCCTATACATTGGATCCTCAACCCTCATATATCTTATCCCTCCCTCCTCTTCTAGTCTCCTCTCTATCTCACTTCTCCCTCCATCTCTTGCTCCATCCACCCCTCCCTCTCTACCCTAATCCCTCAACCCTAAACCATCAACCCTTAAACCCTTAAACACTCAACACTAAACCCTAAACCCTCAACCCTCAACCCTCGGCCCTTAAACCCTAAACCGACCTCTACCCTCTACCCTCTACCCTTAAACCTTAAACCCTTAAACCCCAGTAAACTCTCTATCGTAATCCCTCAACCATCAACCCTTAATCCCTCAACCCTCAACCCTTAAACCCTAATCCCTCAACCCCTAGTATACCCTCTACCCTATACATTGGACCCTCAACCCTATACGTCCCTTGGTGTGACTACAAGGGCCTAAAAATTAAACTATATCCCTTTTGTACATTTTATGGCATAATACACCTCATTTCTGCATTCAATCATCTACAAATTTTCCCATGTTTAAAATTTTTGAGTAAAGGATAATATGAAGATAATAGTATAATCTTAAATTTGAGAATTAATAGCATTTGAATTAAATGACATTTTTATCTTCTTTTCAATTAAAAATTGTAATATATAATTTGTAACATATTATAAAATAAATAAATAATAATAAAATTTATATGTTGAATATTAATCATTATTTAGAATTTATTTTTCACATTAATAATATGAATGGTTTGGAAGAAATGCAAGAGGCAGATCTATTTAATTAAAAAAAATCTTAGGGTGCAAGGAATCTAATGTAATATCACAATCACAATCACAATCACACAATTTTTTTAAATTATAATAATTAAAATCATAATTTAATGATTAAATTATATATTTAATTCATATGCATTTTAGTTTTATTTAAATAAATATTTTTCTATATATATTTTAAAATTAAAATTAATAATTGTTTAAGATATTTTTCATATTTTTATTTTATATAAAATAACATCAATAGTTTTTAATTATTAATTGAACATACAAATTAATAAATTTAATAAATAATAGTAATTTTTTATTATAAAATATATGTATTTTGTTTTCTAAATTTGTTTGAATATAAAAAGATTCAATGATTAAACATATACACTATATGTGATTGTGTGGGAGTTTTTTCACATCAATATTTTTACCGCCGTGATGAGTTAGAACAAAATACCCAAGCCCTAATTTTCAACTCTCATTTTCACTTGATTTTTTCAAGCTCCCTTGCCCTGCACATGCTGCCATCATTAGGGTTTGAAACCTTAAGCTTTCAGAAGGATCCTCTATCGATTTTCTCGCTAATTTTGAGATTTTTCTTCACAGAAATTTCTATTGAGGCCGAATCAGGTAAAGCTTTCATGGTTCATCATTTGTTTCCACTTATCTAAATGTGTTTTCAAAGACATTTCTTCTCAGATTCTCATGCATTTTTCTCTTGCTTTACTCTGTTGACACCTTTCTTGCATTGAGGATGACATCAAATCACTTCTGGAGCTCACATTTCTTCGAACAACAAGAAGTTGAGTAAGTTTCTATGCGCAATTTCTCTATATCTTACCTCTGTTTTCTATCAAAACAAGCTTGATTTGGACTCAATAGATACAAATGAATTGGTGTTTTATTTCTACCATTCATCCTTATTTTGAAACCCTTCTATCTTGGCTCGACTTCTCTGGACTTAGCTCACTAGCAAAAGAAATGAAACAAATCATACTCTCCATATTTGGTTTGATCAAACGATGAAAGATTTTTTTATTTCTACATTTTCTCTTTCCTAGTGATAGCTTGTCCGCAACCTCTCTAGAATATTTTTTCTATTTCCAAAAAGAAGAGTGTAAACTTTTTTTTATTATATTTTTGAGCCTAAATGGAAATCACTAAATGACTATGTTTTTTTCCCTCAAATGCATACACAAAATTGTTAACAGTCAAGCTTTGTAGTGATATTTTCAAATATAGCAGAGGATAAACTATCAAGCACAAACAAACAAACAAACACAACTTCCTACTAGCTAAAACAAAGACCAATATTCCATTACAATCAAGGTTTGAAGGGAAAACAAATGAATGCTTACTTTTGGCTAATGTAGAGACTAGTAATTTTACATCAACAAGGGAGTGTTAAACAAATTGAACAACACATGACTCCAAAAAAAAGTTCCAAGTGATAAACAAAGATACCACTTACTGAATAACAAGCATCAATACAAAGCTTGAAAAAGTTTGATGCAATGCATGGGAGGTCTTCAATTCAACCAAACTTAAATTCTCTTGTTTGACACAAACTTTACCCAAATTCTCTTCACTGTACCTTGATTTCACAAGGCCAAAAAGACTCCAAACCACCAAAATTTGATTCCAACTCTCACCTGACCTCTAGAACACCTTAAACATCATTTATTTGACAGGTTCAAATCAACAAAGCACTTAAAAAATTTTGTTTCATCAAATTCACAAATTCTTGCATTCAAGGACTTAAACTCTTGTAGTAGTCCATATAGTTGAAATCGGGTAAATCTTCAACATCAAATTGGATCTCCTAAAACCAAAAAAAATTCTAGGACCCATTTAGGCCATATAAAACATATCTCAAAACTAGCTATGGTCACTATAAATAAATATTTAACAAGCTCCCTGCGGATGTATATTCCTCTAGATATTGGCCCGTGCATCACAGGGAATCAACTTAGCCTTTTATCAAAAGTCTATTTTTTCCCCTCGACGTGTTTGCTCTACGCACCCCGAGTTTTTCCCTTCCTTTCGCATCCCGAGAACCCTGGCTATAC
Source organism: Sequoia sempervirens (assembly GCA_007258455.2). Classification (NCBI taxonomy): domain Eukaryota; kingdom Viridiplantae; phylum Streptophyta; class Pinopsida; order Cupressales; family Cupressaceae; genus Sequoia; species Sequoia sempervirens. Next base: position 121,987,726 of record VDFB02271358.1, read on the forward strand.
TTCCACATGTCATAGCTGCAAGCCATTTTTTATCATTCTTTCTTGTTGCCTCATCGGGCTCCGCTCGGGTGCCACTAAGCCCTCATTCCCAAAGAGTTTGGCGGACCCCACAATTATTGTCTACGGCGTACTCTTGCTATGTGTCTACTCTTCGCAAGGTTTTCAACATGAGGATGAAATAACGACCATGGATGGTGAAATGTTGCCACTCATCTCTTTTGTGCCCGACTGATGATCGTTCCCTCCACAATTGGTTAATGCTCCGCCCATTCAACACATGTAACCTTGGCGCAAGTCTTCAGCGGTGAAAGATAAAGTTTCACATGGGCAGCAAAATGTTGCCATGTGCCTAGTCGATGAATCTCGTATTTGGGAAATCAACCAGGTGAACCAAATGCTGTGATTGGCCACTACATGTCATAATCATTTGCATGTGGCGGTGGCACTTGTCTGTTTTAACCTTGTCGGGACCATCGCCATCATTTGTAGAAGATGCACTTGCGCCTAGAATGACCAGATGCTTGGTTTCGAATCTTTTTTGTTGCAATAGCTTGGGGAATGTTCTTATTTTTGCATCATTGCTTGGGGATAGAAAAATATTTTCTATGGTTGCTCTCCGAAGCGGTGGGAGTTTTTTCTGCTATATATACTTTTCTCTATTGTGAGAAAAGGGTTCGAAATTTTGAAGGAACACTGGTTTTAGGAAAAGATGCCAGGTCTTTATTACTGTTTTATTTTATTGCAAAAGACTCTTAGACTATGTCAATTATTTGACCTTTTTGTTCTTTCATGCTATTTGATTAAACTATAAACTGTGCTTTTATTGTTTGAACATTTCATTTGAGAACTTCTATATATGTTGAATGCAAGTTTGTTGATCTAGATAATGTCTAATGACTCTTCTTGGCAGTAGGAATGTATGCTATGTTATTTTATGTCAATAAATAGATTGTTTGTGCTATAATCTTTAGTTTCTAATTTTATAGAATGCTACAAGCACTAATCAGGCCCTTAAATCTATGATTTATCATGCCTATCATTAAGTCTTGTTGCATCGCCTTAGGTTAGAATTTATTTTATTATATCCATTTCCTTTTCCCTTTCCAAACCCCATTATAAAAGAAGCCAACTTCTCTAAAAATCTAGATGTCACTTAGTTTAGTGCAAAAGGTCTCCCATAAATTGAGTTCCCCATAAGACACTGTTACCTTGTCAAATTTTGGCGTCAATAGTCACTTTGAACCAACCTCTTCAAATTTGGACTTCACCGTTGTCCTACAAGGCCAATTTCAGCCTATTTTCAAAGAAACTACTCTTAAAACTTTCTGCCCCTCTAATTTTCTACTGTTTAGCCACTTATCAGGTCTCAAAACCTTGGAATACACCCTCCCCTTCAAGAGAAACACTTTCTAAAACACCCAATTGCAAAATCCTCACTTTATGTCCTTCCAAGGAGGGTTTTCTGAAAAAATATGATATAGGTCTTAAAACACTTGGCCACCACTTCTAACATGCTTAAATATGTTTTCAAAAACCTAAGACACCTTCATAAAAATTTTCCCCCCAAATTTCACACTTTTTCATACTAAAACCTCACAATTTCACTCTTTTTCACTCAAAAATCACTCATTTTTGCAACTAGGCTTCATGCCCATTGACCTCAAATGACCTGCCCCTACTCCCTCAAGCCTCTAAACACATAATCCTACATTAATAGACCCATTACACTTAGTCACAACAGTTTACAAAAGGTGGAATAGGTCGAACTCCATTTAAGGCCTCAAAACCCTTGTATGTACAAATTCAAACCAGTTTTCTGTAGATCAATAATAAAATCTATTAAAATCAATGTAGAGCCTCCAAATATGATGAAAATCAAATTTAGGTATGTCCCACAACTTATCCAAGCACCTATAGAGCAATAAGGGCCTGTACGGATTAGTACCAAGCCTTGAAATTGGTGAAAATGTTACAAAATCAGAAATTTCTATAAAAACAATGGCTTTTGGCTTTCTAATTTTGACTAAAAGGTTGTCAAGGTAGGTTGAATGTTAGTTTACTTGTGTTGAGTCATGATTCTAAGTGGAATAAGGGCTAAAAATTTCATTGGTAATGTCTTAGGTGAATAGGAGGGTCAAAAGTGAAAATATTGCAAATATGCAAAAAGTTGTCAACAATAAACTTGCAAAAATAAAAAATTTGTAAAGGCCAATGGTTAGTTGGGGTTTGAAAAGTGGTTGGTCAGTTTGGGGATTTAGTTTTGGGTTGGAAAACATTTAAAATACATGTACACCTCGTGATGGGGGTTGACAAGTTGCATTTTGAAAGAAATACCACAAAATCTATTAGTTTCTTTGCATAAATTTTGTGTTTTCAAGAAATCTGCTGCTACAGGCTAAATTGCTCATCTGTACAGAAGTACCACAAAACAAGGGTGATGGAATGTGTTATATTTCATTTGAATCAAGTGGGAGGTTCTAATATTGAGTTTTGAGTGAGATATCTTCATTTTTTCCCCTTTTAGTTGAGTTCTGATTACTAATGTAATTGCAATGTTTCTTATGATGAAGTAGAGATGAATGATGGTTTTTTCTCTCTAAAAGCACAATTACTTAATTTGAGAAAATTTTTATTAACTTACTACCACTCTTTCATATGATTCGATGGATATTTATAGTGGTTAAATCCACCAAGATGTGTATCATACTTCACTCAAAGGTTTGATCTCATACATAGGCATGGGTTCATAATGCATTTTCCATGGTTTCGATGTTGAAGGTACAGATTTATTAAGGTTTTTCCTCTAAAAAAATGCACCTTTAGCCCTTTAGTGCACCTCTATCTTAAAACTTGCTAGACAGAGGAGGCTAGTGGCATTGCCACCTCTAAAGTGAGCACCCTTTAACAAATTTAATTCTTATCAAGTTGGGCATCGATCACTAATCAATCTGCCCTTTTTTGGAACTGGAGCTTAGTTTTCTTTGGTTTCAACCACACAAAATGTGCTCTAAATTTCTATTTTTACTTCTTTGGAAGAATTCACTTAGATCCTTGCTATTGTTGCTAATTAGGCGAACTAACTCCATGGCTAGGCCAAAAAAAATATGTGCCAAGGGACAAGAGTATTTTTTATTCAAAACTCATGCCTTAGCCATTCCATAGTCCTCTTTCTTTTGTTGTAGTCAACACCAACCAATAACTTCATTGTTTTATGCTCTTGCATACTATTATTTAAATGTCATCTTTTATCAGACTTGTTAATGATCACTTCTCTCTATCTTAGCAAAGAAAAGACAATGACAAGATGCCTTAAAAAATTGACTACGAGAACCACAATTGATTGGATGGATACAAAATCAAAATTAAAATGATTACAAAAGGGAGCACAAGAGATGAGTTTCATATGGGTACCAACATGAGGATAGGTTGTATCTATTTCCATTTAAGTTCTATATATTGATCTATTTCATTAAAAAAAAAGGATTTTAACCCAATAAGATTGAATTTCATCATGAATCCTCATTTTCAATCATCAATCCACTATAAGGAACATTTTTTCCTTTTATTTTATTTCTAACATAGCAGCAACTAAAAGTTTTCATGTTATTTTTAAAATTGTTGGTTATTTGATGCTAGCTTAACTTTTCTTGTAATGGTTGTATAGGATGAAAACAATAGCCATATCAAATTCATTTTTCCCAAGTCCTACTCTCTCAAGGTTAACAATCTCAATCTCACTAATAGTGATTACTAAGAAAGGTAATTCCACCAACTCTATCAAACAGTTTATCGTAGGAACAATAAAAGTAGACGTGGTGCAGGAGCACCTGTTTGATTTCTTGTCTCCGTGAGGCCAAAATGTAATAAGTGTTTAAAGAGTGCTAGGGGTTCATTTAATAAGGTTTATCAAATCATTTTAGAGGATTTTTAGTCTTAAGAAGTTATATTTTAAGTCATTTGTCAAATAATGTTCAAAGTTGTTCCATATTGAAAAAATTGTCAAAAAGTGCAAAAAAAAAGTTGTCACAATGTGAAAACTTGACAAATAATGGAATTTGAAGGGTCATAGAAGTTATTTGAATAGTTTTAGTCAGTTAGAGAAGTTGGAGAGCCTTTAATAAGGCATTGTGAGTCATTTGTAAGGGTGGTGAAAGAGAAAATTGAAGATTTGTAATGAAGAAATCATATTTTCACTATTTTTCCACTTCCTTCCTTCTATTCTGATGCATGGTACGGTCTATACGGCCCATTTAATGGCCTATGATCACATGGGATTGAAATAATGTTGAATCTAATTTATTTTGGCTTTTGTTTCATTTAATTTCATTGAGAAATGTGAAAGTTATTGTGTTTTTGGTGAAGACAGCCAGTCCAGAAAATATTTTCTAGAAATTGCAGTCAGATAACATGTTAGTACGACCTTGTACGGACCTAAAACCTGGATGGATGGAAAGGTATTGATGTCATGGACAAACTTTCTTTTTACCAGTAATTTTTATAATGCCATTTAAAGGGTCAAACAATCCAATTTCTAAAAACTATCATGAACATAGGGTTTTTGGCGTTTGTATACAAAAAAATGTGTTTCTCTTGATTTGTACAGTGGAAACTCTTGATTTATGGTGAGAAGGTTTATATTAGCACATTATTTCATTTTCTAAAGACTTAGACTGAATTATGGTGGTTAGCATATGAAATCATGAAGCCCTAGGTCTATATTTTGGGAAAAATATGGAAAAGTGATTGTGTACAAAGTTGTTTTAAGGAATTTGATTATGGTGAGTGAAATTTTCTTGATTCTCATTGTTTATAAGGGGATTTTAAAGGTATTTTGAGCCTTCTCTAATCATGTTTTGGTTATTTCATAGGTTTGAATCTTTTTTTAATTGATTGATCAAACAGGGCAGCCTGTTGACAGTGATATTTAGAAATGGAAAATGAGGTCTCTTTTGAATGGTGATTGATGAATTACCATGAAAAAAGGATGGGAAAGACTATAATATGTTTGTGCAGGTATAATAACACATGTTTGTGGAATTGGAAGGGATAAAATGGACTTGGGGTATGTATTTTCAAAAAACCCTCATGAAACAAGTAAGGAGTTGGAATGGGAAGGGTTTAGAGTATTGATTCATTAATGTAGGGATCTGCTGATGAAGTTTGTTGTTTTTGACATATTTACATATGTTGAGTGTCTTGAATGGTATTGGAGCCATGTTGGAAGTCTGAGTTATCATTTTGGTGTTGAGTGTCCAAATTGACAAGCTTAGGAATCTACAAGTTTGAGTTTGATTTCATTGTTTTGGTGATGTCAAATGTGTTTTGAGGAAACTACAAGTATTTGTTTGCCTTAATCTCAAATTGGTTGTGTGGAATCAAGTGTTTTTTGTGAAGTGAATGATGAGTTGAGTTGTGATCCTCCTATCACTACATCAAGACACTTTGAAAGGAACTCCATGAAAACCAAGCTCTCTAAATGGTATATCAAACTCTAGTTCAAAATATTTTAGATGAGGTTGCTCCCATAGCTTTGTTACTCACTTGACAAATCCTTGAAACTATGCATTGATTTTATTTTTCCTATCCCTCTCTTTTTGTTCTTCCTCAATTTCATCAGGATCATACATTGACCTTCTTGCCCCTCCTAAATTTTGGACCACATCCATTACCTCCACATAAAACTGGACATCCTTGGTCTTCTTGGTTCACACCATGATATGGTTAAGAAAATGAAAATGAAGCAAAGTAATCATCTCCTTCTCTGCTGGCTAGAAGAATGCATGCTTAATGTTTTGATACATGATATCAGATCTCTTTTGCTCTCATGGTTTAATATTGAAATCCATTATGGCGGGCCTTTAGAGTTCCAGTCATCTTTCTTCCTCTTCCACCAAATGCTGGCATATTTTACTAACGTTTATTAGAATTGTTGCATGTTTTACATCACTGGAATGACATATTAGCTGTAACTTTTATTAAATTTTATTATGGTATGTGCACTTTGATATGATGTAATATGATTATGGTTTCGTTTCATATGTTGTAATATTAGATATATAACAAAAAAATAAATTATTGCATGAAATAAATAATAATTTTTCATTTTAAATGTTTTTTTTTTGCAGAACACGGGTCTTCTAGAAGATCAAGATGATCCACATGATATATAGATCTAGAATATGTTGGTTCTGGTACAGATCACATGGTAGAGGATGATGATGATAGAGATGCAAAAGACACTGAGGCTGATGACGATGATGATTACAATGGTGATGATGATGATGATGAGGCAATTGCTAGTAGTAGCCAGTGGCATTCATAATCATATAGACTACATCATGGATCATTGTTGATATATCGTTATGATGCCTCTTTTCATGGTTACTATGATATGTATCATTTTCACGACTTGTAGTACCATATTATTGAGTTGTATCATTTTGACATGTATCATTTTAAAATATATCATTTGGACATGTATCATTTTGAGTTATATAATTTATCATTTTTACTTATATCATTTGTACATGTGTCATTTTTACTTATGTCGACTGTTGGACATGTATCATTTTGACATGTTATTAATCTAGTGGCATATTTGACTCACTTGTTTTAATTATAAATGACGATCATGTTATTAATAATTATCTTGTTATTTAATCATATAAGTTAAATAATTAAATTACTTACTCTATAATCATATGAGTTATTTAAGAGGCATGATATATTTAATTAATTAAATTGAAATAAAACATATTATTTAATTTACTTACTCTATAATCATATGAGTTATTTAAGAGGCATGATATATTTAACTAATTAAATTGAAATAAAACATATTAAATTAATAAATGGAAGCAAAACAAGAAGCATTTTTAGAAGCAAAAAAGGAAGCAACAATGGAAGCCAAATTAGAAGCAAACCAGAAGCAATCTTGGAAGCAAAACTGGAAATCAAATCGGAAGCAAAATTGGAAGCAAAACTGGAAGCAAAATTGGAAGCAAAACCCAAAGAAAATTTGGAAGCAAAACCAGAGGAAAACCTGGAAGCAAAACTAGAAGCAAAACTAGAAGAAAACGTGGAAGCAACACAAGAAGCAAAACTAGAAGCAAAATTAGAAGCCAAATTGGAAGCATCAAAAAATTGGCACTAAATCCGACGCTAAACTCGGCTCTAAATCTGACACTAAATCCAGTGCCAAAGTGAACATACCATTTTGCACCAGCAGAAGTTCCCAATTTATGAACTCAAATACACTAAAATTCAATGCTATTTTAGGTGCTAATTTCCTATTTTGTTGTAGTGTATCGTGACGCTGTACGAGAGGCCAAGTATTATAGGCTCCATTATCGGCAGGCCATAACCGCAGCAACTCAAGTACCAGAGTACTGCCAACGGACCGACATGAGACAAACATATGACCGGGCTAAGAGACAGGTGGGCAAGGGGAGCAGCCACCAAGGCTAGCTCACAGTTTTGATCGGTGGCACTTTATTCTTTTTTATATCCACGAGCTTTGTTTTTTATAGCCCCTTGGGAATTTGTACACTGATTAATATACATACACATTTGATCCTGATTTGTACCATGGCAGTTACATTTTGATATATATATATATATATGATATGATCAATTCACGATGTGATGTGTCCTATTTTATTCATACATATATGGATGGATGTATTTAATATTCTCTATGCGATGTGATTATATATGATGCGATGTGATGTATGATTATGCAGATGTTTATGGATGTTATGGATGCATTTCTTTTTTGTATATTTTCTATGTACTTTTATGATGATGATGTATAGATGGATGGATGAAAATTTTTATGATATGCAAATGATTATAATATGCTTAGACTATCAGATCTATATTATGCCTCAAATGGATGATGTTACATGTTATGATTATGAGATGTATGAGATGTTATGACATGCTCTTTTTTCTTTTTCAGTATTGTTTTCATGTATGATATGATGATGCATGTATGGATGATAAGGTGATGCTTATATGAATGATATGATGATGCTTTTATGGTTATGCAATGGATGCAAATGTGTGGTTTATGAGATGCTTAGAATAACCAATGTATATTATGCAGTGGTGAAATGCAATGCATGTGATATGATCAATTTTTTCTATATGATATGATATGATATGATATGAAACATGCTGATAGTTTGTGGATGTAGGATGGATGAATTGGTGATGTTTTTGATTAACTGTCATGGTACCATGTTAGCACAGAGAGAAGAAAGAAGAAATGAGATGATGACAAGAAGATCCAACAAGTCTATGATCTACGAGACTTTATTATAGATGATGATGATGATGATGATGTATTGCTTATCAGGAATTGGGATTTTAAAAAGGGCTTACTTACCTTATGTTTGATAACACACATAGGCATGATGCATCAAGGTATAAAGAACTAGGATGGCGTTGCACCTAGTGTGATGGACTTTGACTTGACAATTAGATCTAGGAGTACTCCTGTTCACACCTGGCATACAAAACCTTATTTAAAATGTAGTTCAAATATTTCAAATATCTTAGACCAAAACATAGAAAGGCAAGCCCTCCTATGTGGTCAATAAGACACCTAAAACACCCTCCCTACACCCAAACAAAGCACGCATGACCAAGGTTATATTACAAGAAAAACCAACAAGCACAACAACCAAAAGATAATGATCATTGCCCCATTCCTTTCTCTCTAAATCGTTTTGATTATACATCATCGAGAGGTCATTGGAATGAGCGCAATAAGATAAATCAACAAGAAAAATATCAAGTAAACAAACAAGCTAATGTTCTTCATACCGCTAGCCAAGACTAAACTACGGTGATGCCTGATGTTGATGTCCATTGTAGGAAGGATGCATCCTAGGACATGATGTTATTAGATGATTTGGGATAAACTGGATGATGGGCTATTAATACCAAGAGTTGATCAACTTGTTTACCTAATGACCTAGACTTGAGACCTTGACATTTGAGTTTTCACTTTCAATTTGCTAGACTTGTTTATGATTGTTTCACCAAAGGTTGAGGGAGACGATGATTTATTATGAGTGGATGTTTATTCCGGGTGATTGTGAAGCGAGATGGATGGATTTTTTCAAATATTTGGATGTTTTTGGTATTTTCAAGGTGTTTTACAAATGTTTTGATTTTCAAATTTTCCAATGTTTTTGTGTTTTATGAGATTTTATGATTTTTTTTGGATTTTGTGTCTTGCGGGCTAATCAAAGATTAACTTTTCCTACGTTTAAGCTCAGAGATGACGTAGTTTGGATGACACAGACTTTTTTATTGATGAGATATGAACAAATGGATTTCCAATTTATTATGACGGACTCTTAAAGGGTTGACCTAAGTGTCTCGAGGGAAGATCAAAGATCAGCCTTGCCTACATTAAGAGCTCAGAGACCCGTAGTTCGACAAGATGACTCTATTTTTGACTTTTATAGTTTTTAGCATGTTTTAGAGATTTTGATATGTTTTTGAACATTTTTGGATTTTTTTGATTTTATGAATGTTTTTGGATTTTTTAATTTTAAGGAAGACTTCACGAGTATACACGAATCTAATCCAATTTAGGTATAAGAACATGCCCCCAACGTGATGTAATAGACTACTCTGATAAAGGCAGAATAAATTGACTTTAGGAATGGGCCGAGTAGTACTAGGAGGGATCATGATATGAACACAGGATCAAGCTATGATGCAGACGTGAATGGGTGATGGATGGAAATATGGAATGTGATGGATGGATGATGCAAAAAAAGCTACAGAGACCGTGGTGGATGGAGAGTGCTTATTTACACAAGGCGCCTGTTTTCCAGGTTTTCACCAAGGTACTTTCCCAAAGCGCCACCAAAGTGGTTTTCACTAGAGGATGATTTTTTTCTTTACTATTTTCAACCCTTTTTCTAATTTTTTTGGATTTTTGATTTTTGGATTTTTGGATTTACACCTTGTAAGATTAGGCATAAATTTTTTTGAGATGGGAGCTATTCATGGGCTCCTACAAAGGCTCCCCTTCAGGTGTTGATAGCTAATATGGTCCTGATTTGTAGCTTGTTGTGACAATGAAGGGTCCCAACCAATTGGGTTCAAACTTTCCCTTGCTATCTAGATTTGGTACATTTTTCTTATTCTCCTTCAATACAAGCTCTCCAACTTGAAAGGTATGACTCCTAATCTTCTTGTTGTAGCTCCACTTGAGATAGTTTTGGTAGACTTGCAAATGGTTTAAGGCATCCATGCGCTGCTCATCCAGTAGTTCTAGCTCGTTCAACAGTGATACCTAATATTCTTCATCTACTATGAGGTTTTGCAATGATATTCATAGGGAGGGGAGCTCGATCTCAATGGGGAGGATGGCTTCTGATTCATAGACTAGGGAGAATGGGGTTGCACCTATTGGTGTGCGAATACTTATTCGGTAGGCCCATAAGGTAGGATTCAGCTGTAGGTGCCAGTCACGACTAGCGTCATTGACTATTTTCTTTTGGATTTTTAAGATGGTCTTATTGGTAGCTTCAACTTGGCCATTACCCTAGGGGTAGTATGGAGTGGAAAAGCGATGTTGGATATTGAATTTTTGGCATAGGTCTTGAACATCCTAGTTTTTGAAAGGTGTCTCGTTATCTGAGATAATAGCTTGAGGGATACCATAATGAAAAATTAGTTAATTCAAGATGAACTTGGATATCTGCTTTCCTATGATGTAGGTCATGGGAATGGCCTCTACCCACTTCGTGAAGTACTATGTGGCGGTGATAATGAACTTATGTCCATTGGATGAGGTGGGGGTGATTTTTCCAATGAGATTGAGCCCCCATTGTGAAAAGGGCCAAGGTGTAATGATCGGGTGGAGCTCCTGAGTTGGTGCATGGATGAGATCCCCATGTTGTTGACACTGTGCACACCTTCAGACATAGTCATGAGCTTCCCATTCCATTGTAGGCCAATAGTACCCAGTCCTCACCAATTTCTTAGCCAAGGTCATACCACTCAAATGTGACCCAAAAATGCCATTGTGTACCTCGGTTAAAGCAATCAAAGCTTCCTCAACATTTAGGCATCATACCAAGGTTCCCTCAATACTCCTATGGTATAGGGTGTCTCCTAAGATAATGAAGTAGGATGACTTCTTGGCAAATGCTCTTTTAAGGTTCAGGGTTATATCGGTGGGGAGGACTCCTATTCTCAAGTGGGTGTATATATCATGATACCAGGGATCACCGAGGCCAACGATTTCACACACAAATTTAGACTCTAGTACCTTGAATGCTAGTATGAGAAGCTACTCTACAAGGAATTCCTATTTTGGGATGTTGCATGGGATATCTAGTAGCAATCCAATTGTTGCCATAGCATCCGCCACTCTATTATTTTCTCTTGGTATCTACTCAAATGTCATATCAATGAAGAACTCTTTAGAGGCTTTCCACTAGTTTCTTGTATGGGGTCAGCTTGTCATCCTTCATTTGATACTCATAATTTACCTGGTTGATGATAAGTTGCGAGTCTCCATAAAATTTGAGTGTCGTGATCTACCACTGTAATGCAATTCTCAGCCCTATGACAAGAGCCTCATATTCTGCAATGTTGTTTGTGTAAGGCAAAGATAGCTTATATGATTTGGGTATGCAATCCCCTTGTGGCGTAATGAAGAAGAATCCCGCTCCTGACCCATGTTGTGTGTAGGATCCATCAAAGTACATTTTCCAGTGATCTTCCACACTTAGGTTAGAGATGGACTCATCGGGGAATTCTAATACAAGTGGGTTCTCTAAATATATCGATGCTTCTGCCAGCTAATCTAATATTGTTTGTCCTTTAATGGACTTCCATTATGTATAATCAATGTTGTGTTATGTCAAGATTATAACCCATTTAGTCATTCACCATGTGAGCATTGCTTTAGAAAGCATATACTTGAGGGGGTCTATCTTTGCAATGAGTTTTATCTGATGTGCTAACATATAGTGTCTGAATTTTTATGCTGCGAACATGACTGCTAAGCAAGCCTTCTCAATGGATGTGTAATTCAGCTCATGTCCCACCATGGTTCTACTAATGTAGTAAATAACTCTCTCTTTCCCATTTTCATCATGTTGTGCTAAGAGAGTGCCAAGGGTTGCTATTGTTTCCAATATATACAAGATCAAGGGTTTGCCTGAAATTGGTGGCATGAGAACTGGTCGTGTGAGTAGGTACTCCTTGATCTTATTGAAATCCTAGTCACATTTCTCATCCCATTTGTATGCTACCCCCTTGTGGAGTGGATGAGAATATGGGATAGCCTTATCTGCTAGTTGTGCTATGAATCGATAGATGGATTCGAGTCTTCCCTACAAACCCCTTAATTGCTTCAATGTCCTTGGTGCCTCCATCTCAAGAATTGCTTTGACTTTAGCAGGGTTTATCTCAATTCCTCTCATGTATACAATGTATCCTAACAACTTGCCTGATTGCAACCCGAAGATACTTTTTTGGATTGAGTATGACCTTGTATTCTTCTAGCTTGTCGAAGACGGAGCTTAATGCCGCTATGTGATCTTGACATTTCTTTCACTTAGCCAATATGTCATCCACATAATCTTCCATAGTTTTGTGAATCATATCATGGAAGATTAGTGTCATGGCCCTTTGATAGGTAGCTCCTACATTTTTCAACCCAAATGGCATCATATTCCAACAATATGTCCCCCATAGACAAGTGAAAGTTGTCTTGTGTTGGTCATCTTTAGCTATCATGATTTGATTGTACCCTGAGAATCTATCCATTAGTGATAGCATTTCATGTCTCGCCATCATTTCCATGATCATGTCGATGTTTGGAAGTGGGAAGTCATCCTTGGGACATGATTTGTTCAAATCTCTGAAGTTAGTGCAAATGCGGATGCCCCTAGTGGGTTTTGAAATAGGTACAAGATTTGAAACCCATTCTGGATAATCAATTGGCCGTATGAACCTAGCATCAAGGAGCTTTTGTAATTCCATCTTGACCAATAATGCTATTTGTCGATGCATATTTCTCAGTTTTTATCTTACTTGTTTTGCTTCAGGATAAACAACTAGATGGTGAACCACAACCTCTAGATCAAGTCCAGGCATGTCAGCGTAGGTCCATGCAAAGTTTTTCTTTCTTTCTCTTAGGAATGCAAATAGGAGTTCCTGCTCTTCTATCAAGAGTGATTCTATATAGAAGGTGATATGTGGCATTTATTCTATTCCTAGGTTGACCGGATTGCACTTTTCTGCTAAGATTGTTGACTTCTCTTGATGAATAGCACTAAGGGGAAGATTGAATCCTTCATCCTCTAGCACCTCATAGAGGTTTTTACTATTACATGAGTCCTTTGTTTTTACTATTTTTAGGTCTGAGAGTGCCACAGTGTGGTTTTCACTCAAAGACCTAAATATTATTCTCAAATTTTCACTTTTGTGATAGAAGGATTTAATCATTTCCCCATAATAGGCCTATGTGTCAAGCTCAATGTCGAATCCTACTTTGTGATCTCCATATGGTATCACATCCCGCAATCCCATGAATTCTAAGAGAGCCTCATCATTTTTTAATGTGTTTAAAATTGGTGGTCCTCGTTGGTCATAATCGATGAGTTGGGGATAGACTAAGTTTAGCTCATGGGTTTGGTTGTTTGACTCAAAAGATAGGGTACTAATCATGAGAAGGGAGGAATCCTCGAATATCATGGGTAAGTCAGTTATAGGGTCCTATTGTGCAATTTTGCACACACGCCCCACTTGGAGTGGGGACCCTCTTTTATGATTTCAGATGTCTCTTGGACCTTTGATTTTTATTGGATTTGTCCTTTTAAGGTCTTGGGATTTTGGTCTTGCTTGCCTTGGTCTTGCCTTGAAGTTTGAATTGATCAAACTTGTTTTTTAATGGAAGTCTGAGTTTTGACCTGGGTCCAGGATTTTTCAGCTCATCCGGATTTTTCCGGGTCCTGGTCCATCTTCTGTCAATGTCGGATTTCTCCGAAATTTGGGTTTTTGGATGAATCTAAGATTTTCCGGGTCTCTCAGATTTTCCTGGATTGCGTTGGAGTCCCGGAAGGGTGTGTTGTTCGTGGAATTCGTGTTCGCCCGGATAGTCCGGCTGGCTCGGATTCTTTCAGAATTTCGTTTTGAACTCGAGTTTCTAGATTTCGTCAATATGTCTTATTGGCCATTAATGCTTTGGGTATGTCTGCTATGGCATGAATGTAAGCGAATTTAAAGGCTTTCAGTGCTCTTCATGATTTCATTATTCATTTGCCATCTGCTCTAGTGATTGAGTTCGTTCATTTTAAGCTTTGGTTGGTGGATTTGGATTGTTCAAGCGTGGATTCCTTGGACATATGTGTTGATATTTTTGTCGCTAGGGCACCTTGATTTGCAGTGATTTCATTGGGCTCGAAGTTCATTCAAATTTAACTCATGGTAAGTCATCTTTGACTTCTCCTTTTGTTTGCGCTTTGATTGATTCTTTCGGGTTATTGAATGGTGGCTATGTGGGTCGGCCCTTGTTTATTTTCATGATTGCATATTTATCGAATTAGGGTCTGAACGCACCTTTCCACAGGTTTTAGCACCTACGTTGTGCATCCCTTTGTTTATCAATTGACCGTCGCGTACTCCCCTATAACTAGGTGTTCTTGCTAGGGCCTTGGCTTGTTGGCGCGTAATCTGGTAGAATTTGTGGAGGTAGGGTTTCAATGTGTCGGTCGAGGGTTGTTAAAGTTTGGTAGAATCACCATGATTTTCTTGTCTTGTGTCTTGCTCGACCTTGTCCGCATCATTTGAGACCCCAGCATGCCTTAGTTTCATCACTTTGAAGATTTGTGTCTAATTTCGAGTTTACCCTAGCTTTCATGGTGGAGGTTAGACAGAAAATAGAGACAAGCTAGATTAAGAAAGAGCTAGAGCACTCTGTAGTAGAGATAGTAGTTAGTTCTTTGAAGCAAATGTTGTAACACAGAACAGTGGAGTTGTTGTTACATTTTGGTGATCTAATACAATTGAAAGCATTGTGGTTTCTCTGGTGAATTCCTTTGTGTTAGTTTATCTTGCATGGTTTCTATTGTTCCATCTTTTAAAATTGCTTGAGAATAGAAGATTTGATGTTAAATTTAGAACTAGATTAGTTTGGTGAATGATGTTTATGGTTTCATGCTTGGAATGTTTGTAGCAATCTCTGGTCTATACTCCCAGTAACTATCTGATTGTAGTAGGCTGGTGAAGTCAACCTGGACCATACATCTATTTGTGCTTAGTTCGATTATAGACGAATGTCTATGATCTGAAAATATGTATGCCTTAGAAGATTGCACCTTTCTTGTGATATTGCATTGTGGGTTAAGCAGGAATTGGTTATTCGAGATTGGTCCATTCCAGATGTTTATCATTGGAATTGTTTATCTTAGAAGTAATTTAGATTTCATTATATCTCTTCCACCCTCATCTTTTGTTGTTTCTTTATTATTTGGTTAGATTTAGGATTTAAGATCAGAATATTGTAAAAGTTGATAAATTGGAAAGGTACAGTTTGCTTGTAGTAAGGTTTGATTGTGATTACCAGCATTTTCACATATTATCTGAGTTGTTTATGCATTGTCATGACCTAACACCTGAGAGACCTTGGGGTGATTTTTAGTAACTTGTTGTTGAAAATTACCTTTCAAGAGAGACAAAATATTGCATTCTGTCTGAGTTGTTGCTGTGCAGAAAACACCATCAACAGATTGGCGCTAGAAGGAGGGCTTGAATGAGCTCACTGGATCGTTTCTTAAATGCCATCTCTTGAGAGATATAGAAGAAGTACCAGATCTACCCTAGGAGAGGAGGATTTATAGGAATTATAGTTTCCCACTAGGTCAAGGAGGAATCGAGAAAGGGGAGAATCATCATCACCCAGCCCTTCACCAGTATCATCTGTATCTTCACCTCCAAAAGTTGAGGCCATACCCATCCCTGAGGTCGTTCCCATTCAACAACCCCAGCCTATCATTAATCAACCACCACCACCACTCCTACCAATGGCTTTCCTCACTAATAACCCATCTCCCTTATTTTTCAATGTTTACAACATTATGCCCAAGAACCCCGAGCATTTCTGTTCAAAATTTCATGTTAATGACCCAAACAGGACCGCAAAAGAGCATATCAGGATTTTTCAAACCTGTCTCAAAGACAGAGGAATCGCTCATGAGGATGTTTCCTGTAGGTTATTCCCTTATTCATTAGGAGAGGAGGCTTTTTACTGGTACAATCACCTCCCATCTAGTTCAATTCTTAACTGGAATAATCTTGAAACTGCCTTTTTATAGAAGTTCAGAATACCTATTAGTGCCAATGAACTATATTTTCAATTCACTAGAGTCAAGAGAGAGGTTAATGAACCCATATCCAGTTTCAATAAGAGGTTCCACCGTGCGTATACCAGAATTTAAGAACCTTATGTCCTGGACGATGCTACAGCCCTAGGAGTCTATTATGAAGCATTGGACAACCTTACAATGACCTTTTTGAAATAGAGACCTAATCCTCCAGCCCGACTGGTTGATGCTTATACGGAAGCAGTCAAGCTTAGCACAGATTTAAGACAACATTTGGCTAGACCATTGCCTTCTTTAGGGCCAGTTGCGCATCCAAATCAGGTTCAGGCGGTGAATTAGGCACTCGCCAATCATACGCCAATTATGAATCCAATACCTCAACTGCCTTTGGTGCCACATCCTGGTCCCCCGATGAGCTAGGTCTCTCCCGTGATGAGTTTCCCACAGCAACAAGTTAACCAGCCCTTGTATCAGCAGCAGCCAACTAGTTTCCCTGCTTACTTGCAGAATTCTGAAGTGTTGCATCAGTCTATGGGATCTGCTACAATGTCTGTTCCTCCTCAGAGTAGTCCAGGCCAGACCCCTTATGGAGATCCAAATAAAGATAGGGTCGACAAAATGGCTAAGCAGATTAAAAAGTTAAACCTAGAGGTGACTTACTTAAGGAAATCAAAACAACCAATTACAAGCTGCTTAGAGAAGTTTACAATCCAATCAGAACAGAGAACATCCACAGGGGTTGAATTTTGATAGAGGACAGTGTAATGAAAGGGGTTACAACAATGAGAGAGGATTCAATAATGACAGAGGGTATAACAATGATAGAAGACATAATTTTTATAGAGGACAAGGTAGTGGGCCAGGATTTGATAGGAGGCAGCCACAGGGACAAAATAGGATGTGGAATACAGGACCTAATAATGGAGGAGTCCCTACTCCATTGGATCAACCTGTCAACCAATCTGCTAATCAGCCAGTCAGTCAAGACAAGCCTCCTAGTGGTGTATATCTGGCTGAGGCTGCCCTATCAGGGTGGTGCAGGCTCCATAAGACAAGCCAACATTCTGAGTTAGAGTGTCCAAAATTCCAAACCACAACCTCTATTTTTGAGTATGAAGTGGAGAATAATGCAAATGGTCAGGAGATTGTTCCCTCCTTCCCCTATGACTCTCCTATGCTGGTGCTAAACCATGCTCCTTTTCCAGCAAGGGACAAAAATATTTCAGAAGAGGAATCTGATTCCCAGAAGGATAAAATGGATCAAATATGCAATGGAGATGAGGTGGCTCAGTTATTTAATGAAGAAGCAACAAATGATAATGGCCCCCTGGATTAGGAAGAGGCTTATGTTGAAGAAGTGCAGATGTTCCAGAGGAAGGGTAAAGGATATGATCTAAGAGACATGCCCCATAGACGCCCACAAGCTGGGGGTCCTTTCACCACCTCCATTCCTCCTAATAATTTTAATATCCCTCCAAACCCAAGTGCTAGTAATAATCCACCCTTTCCGCATGTGTCCAAACAATACTTTTCAAGGGAAAGGAAAGCTCAAACTGATCCACATAAAGAAAAAAATGTTCAAGCAAGTAAAGATAAGGTAAAGGAATCTCCCAGGGACGTCCCCACTAATCTAAGTGAGGAGAAAATGGCTTTGTATGTTGCTGAGGAGTTCAAGAAATTAAAGGTAAATCTTTCAGTATTCGAGTTACTAAGGTCCTCAGCAATTAGGAATGCAGTTTTAGGTGCCTACGAAGCACATCTAGTGTCTTTGGATAAATCTCCCAGTGAGAGTGTCAACAAGGTTACTGGTTCTCAGCCTATGAAGACACAAAACCAGGCCTACTAGACAAACTTGCCCCCTGGAGATAAAGGCAAGGAGAAAGACAAGACTCAAGTGGCCCAGGTAGATACTCAGCCGACTTTGTTTCAAGGGAAGACAGATACCCTACCATTTTTTATCTCTGTGCGCATATTCGGTAAGAATTTACATAACTGTTTACTGGATTCTAGTGCTTCCACTAATGTGATGCCATTTGGAGTATGTAGAGCTTTAGGGATTACACCTGCTGACTCCCAGAAGAAGGTAACTCAGTTGGATAGAACTGAAGTAAATGTAGTGGGAGAATTAAACATGATTCACATGCAAGTAGCTTCTGACCCAAGAATCCAACAGGTTATCAATATTTAAGTTGTTGATATTCCTAATGCGTATGGCCTAATTCTGGGAAGAGATTTTACGAAGGCCCTAAATGGATATGTATCTACTGATCACTCCCACATGTGGCTTCCCTGGAAAGGGGTGCCAAATCATATCAGAATTGAGAGAGAACCAATAATGAAATACATGATTACGGAGTATCAAAATACTTCAAATGAGGTTCTGATATCAGAAGTAGGTATGGGGAATTATATGCTATCGACTCCTTATGAGGAGTCAGGTTTAGAGGAGGTACTGATGCTACATTCAATGTCTATTAATACAAAAATAGAATCTAGCAATGCTACTGTTCTGACAAGATCAATTAAGGAAGAGGATAAATTCAAGGATAATCAGATTAGCCTACTGGACAACTTCCAGGAATTCATTAGGCAGTGTATCGAAAACCAGGTTCACCTTGGAAGGAGGACAAACTTTGAGGAGCTACTATTACCTAACTGGTGTAGAGTTCATAATGCTTCCCATTCAGAACTAGAATGTTGTTTATGCCAAATAGCGGTAGAGCGAGTACATAAATGCATAAATCCAACCCTGGCAGTCAAGACAGACATGCAATGCCATCCAGAAGATTATAAAGGAAAGAAAATGATGTCACCTAAGGAATCCTCCAGCAGTAATAGCTCGAAGGATATGATGAAGAGGAATGCAACCGCTGAATGTTGGACCCTCAGGTTTGATGGATCTAAATCCAAGCATGGAGCTGGAGCAGGTTTCAAATTGATTAGTCCAAAAGGTAAAACCTTCTTTGCAGCCCATAGACTTCAATTTCACTATACTAATAATGTAGCAGAGTATGAGGCATTGATTCATGGACTTCTTATGGCACTCAAGAAAAAGGTTAAGGTTCTGCAAGTTTTTGGTGATTCTGAACTGGTAATTAAACAAGGAAACAATATTCATGCCATGATAGGAGAATGACTAATTATAGGCATAGAGTATGGGACCTCATTGAGGGATTTGATGCCTTCACTATTCAATTGATACCACGACAGAAGAATCAAACTGCAGATTCTCTGGCCCAGGCAGCAAGTACTCTGTAGCCTCTATCTTTGTCAGGTTTGAAAAGGTTTACTATAGAATTGACTCTTCTGCCATCAGTTCCAGACAACGTTACTAACTTTCAAGTATTTGAAGATGACAAGCATATCCTGGACTTCATTACAAACACAGATGTTTTCGCTTCCCAAACTATTGATGAAACAGAACTCCAAGAAGCAGAACTAGATTTGGAAGGAGTGATAAACTTAAGTCTAATACTATTCCAAGGGGAATGGTATAGTTAGAGTGGATTTTTGATCTGGACAAGATCAGAGATCAGAAGTAAGAGTCTAAAAAGAAATCTATCAGTGGACAGTGTGATACTTACAATATGGGAACTGAAGAAGATGCTAAGAACATTTTTATTGGTCAGGTATGCACTCCAGAAGAAAGACAAGGAATAATTGAAGCATTGCGTAGCTTTCTGAATATAGAAGCCTAGAGTTATGAAGACTTGAAAACGTACGATACATCAGTCATAACTCATATTATACCTCTGAAGCCCAGGGCTAAGCCTTTTAGGCAGAGATAGAGACCAATTAATGCATTACTGGAACCGGTTATACAGAAAGAAGTTCAGAAAACTACTATCTGCCAGAATTATATTTCTTGTCAGGCATTCAACATGGGTGGCGAATCTAGTCCCAGTAAGAAAAAAGAATGGGGAAATTAGACTTTGCATGGATTTTAGAAATCTAAACAGATCCTCAGAAAAGGACAATTATCCAGTCCCTTCATTGGATGAAGTACTTCAAGTAGTAAATGGTTCTCATATGATGTCCTTTTTGGATGGCTATTTAGGGTACAACCAAGTAATGGTTCAGTATGAGGACAGGCACAAGACTGCTTTCACAACTAAATGGGGTACTTTTTCTTACAGGAGGATGTATTTTGGTCTCATTAATGCTGGGGCTACATTTCAAAGGGCCATGGATATTGCCTTTAAAGATATCATAGACAAGTGCATTATTATTTATATGGATGATCTAACTGTCTTTTCTAAAAATAAAGGAGACCACATCTCTGATTTACGCAAAGTGTTTCAAAGGTGCAGGTAATTCGGCATATCCCTGAATCCTAAAAAATGCATTTTTGGAGTGACAGAAGGGAAATTGCTGGGACATGTCATATCTGAAAAGGGAATCGCTATTGATCCAGAAAGAGTGGAGGCCATACTGAAGATTTAGCCACCTGCTAGCAAAAAAGAGATGAAGTCTTTCTTTGGCAAGATCAACTTCATCAGGAAATTCATTACTGGATTTGTTGAAATCATTAAACCGCTGAATGCAATGTTGAAGCAAGATGCTAAAGTTGAATGGACTGCAGAAGCAAAGGAAGCATTTGCAGAATCCAGTATTGGTAAGTCCTAATTACAGTAATCCCTTTTACATGTATTTGTTTGCTTCAGATCATTCGTGTGTGGGAATGTTGACTCAAAAGTCTAATGAGGGAAATGAGCATCCTATTGCTTTTATGAGTGCACTATTAAAGGATGCTGAGCTGAAATATCTGAGTGTAGAAAAGTAGGCATATGCCCTGGTCAGAGCAGTGAAGAAATTCAAACATTATATCCTCAGGAATAAGGTTTATGCAATTGTCCCAGATCCTGTAGTTAAGTTAATGTTGATGCAGAATGAGTTGGGTAAGCGTAGAGCTAAATGGGTAACGATGCTACAATAATATGACATTGAGATCCAACCCATGAAGTTGGTAAGAGGGCAGGGACTTACTCAGACTATGGCTGAAATGGGGCCTAAACTGACTATTCAAAATTACAATCTTGAGGAGGTTTTCCCAGGTAGCTGGTATGATGACATAGTTTATTATTTGTTGAATCAGCGATCCCCAAGCCATCTTAATGTTGTCCAAAGGAGAGCTCTGCAACTGAAGAGAAATGGTTTCATGCTAAAGAGAGTTGTTCTGTACAAGAAAAATCATGAGGGAATTTAATTGAGGTGTCTTGGGAGACAAGAAGCTGAAAGGGTGATGAACGAATTTCATGAAAAGTATGGCACTGGCCATGGTTTTGCTATTGCCACAGCAAATCAGATTTTGAGGGCTGGGTATTATTGGCCCACATTGTTCAAAGACGTTAACCATCATGTCAGGACCTATCATACTTGCTAGACTGCAGCAACGAAGGAGAGGTATGCAGCACTCCCACTTCAACCGGTTACTAAGGTAAGGCCTTTTGCTCAGTGGGGTATGGACTTTATAGGTCCTATCAACCCGCTATCTTCTGCAGGACACAAGTACATTCTAACCATTACTGATTATTTCACAAGGTGGACTGAGGCTTTCACTTGTAGGCAATGTACATCTAAGGTGGTGATTGACTTTCTAGAATATGCTATTATTAACCGATTTGGATGTCCTATTTCTATTGTCTGTGATAATGGTCTTGCTTTCGCATCTTTAAAATTTTCAAACTGGGCTTTTGATCATGGAATTATTATAAAGTTTGCATCTAATTATTACCCCCATGGTAATGGTATGGCAGAATCCTCCAATAAGAACTTATTGACTGTTATCTGTAAGTTATTGGAGAGGAACCCAAAAGATTGGCACACCCAGCTTTGGTTTGCCCTCTGGGAAAATCATACAAGGCTTAAGTCATCCATTGGAACATCTCCTTATCACTTAGTATATGGTATGGAGCCAGTATTCCCTATTCAACTCAAGGTCCCAACCTTGCAATTTATTAACAAGTTTTATGATGAGGGGGATAGAAGGGAGGCCAGGTTGACAAAGCTACTACACCTTGAGGATAAACGAGACAATGCCCTTGAAAACTTTGCCAAAGATCAGGGGGTAGTTAAGAGGTGGTTCGATAGCAGAGCTAGAGTCAAGGCTTTTAGGATTTCTGACCTAGTGTTGTACTGTGATAAACCTCATGATCGAAAGGGGGACCATGGGAAGTTTGATAAACGGTGGCTCGGTCCATATCAGATTGCTAAAATACTTGGAGATAATGCCTTCAGTTTGAAGACTCACCGGGGAGGATATTCTGCTGCCTGTTAATGGGAAGTATTTGAAACATTATTTCCAATCCTAAGTTGTTTTTAGCTCCCTGTTCTATATATAGTTAGATTAGGTTGTTTTTTTGTTTCCTGTTTCTACTTTGGTTAGAGTAGGTCTCTTTTCAGTTTTCTCGCTTTGTTTTGATTAGGGTAGGTTTGCTTTGGCTTGTTTTTCCTTGTGTTGTGTTGCTCTTGCTCTTGGCTCTCACTCCTTCTGGGATCTCCTACTGCGTTTGTATGACAATGGTGACAAAGTAGGTGTGGTGCTCTCAGTATTTCCTTTTCAAACTTTAATCACCTTTCTAGAATATCATGGTATGAATTCTCTACCCAATGTCACATATCCTTGTGTCTAAGACAAAGAGTCTTTTAGTCAAATTTAACAGGAATACATTGGGGTCTCACATTTCGAATATTAAAAATGCCTGAGGTTATAGAAGGGCCTTATGAGGTTTGCACAGGTGAAAAATCTTTTTTTTTTCTGCTCTAGTGCCACTAAGGTTCTCATCCCTGAGTGTGAACTTCACTGTTCACAAGTTGAAGTAAAGAAAAAGAGATAATATGGGAAATCAAAAGATTGAATTCAACTCATAAGGGGAGTCTGAATATCTCTACCGAGGCTATGAATGTTTGACTGGCAGTAGAGCTATGTTCAAGAGAATCACAGTGATAACCTCGTCAGGGCTATGGATTCCTGACTGGCAACGAGGCTCTATCCAGGTTGTTTTTAGGGTATGAATCTTTATATAGCCTGTTCGGATCAAGTTTGGTCTCTTTTGCAGCTAAAGGAGGGTAATGAATGCATATGCACACACTTTGACCCTAGTGTAGGAAAGTTTGGGTGACTGGTGGGTTCTTTGGTTTAACCGTACATGGTGACTAGTTGGATGAATTGAAATCATAAGTTCTAGGTTCTTGATTCCAGTTTATCATCAAAATGCTCTGAAGCATTTCCCCAGCAGAGTCGCCATTTGTTGTGCAATTTTGCACACACGCCCCACTTGGAGTGGGGACCCTCTTTTCTGATTTTGGATGTCTCTCAGACCTTTGATTTTTATTGGATTTGTCCTTTTAAGGTCTTGGGATGTTGGTCTTGCTTGCCTTAGTCTTGCCTTGAAGGTTGAATTGATCAAACTTGGTTTATAATGGAAGTTCGGGTTTTGACCTGGGTCTGGGATTTTCTAGCTCATCTGGATTTTTTCGGGTCCTGGTCCATCTTCTGTCAATGTCAGATTTCTTTGGAATTCGGGTTTTTGGATGAATCCGGGATTTTTTGGGTCTCTCGGATTTTCCTGGATCGCGTTGGAGTCCCGAAAGGGTGTGTTGTTTGTGGAATTCGTGTTCACCCGAATAGTCTGACTGGCTCGGATTCTTCTAGAATTCCATTTTGAACTCGAGTTTCTAGATTTCATCGATATGTCTTATCGGCCATTAATGCTTTGGGTACGTCTGCTCTGGCACAAATGTAAGAGAATTTAAAGGCTTTCATTGCTCTTCATGATTTCATTATTCATTTTCCATCTGCTCTAGCGATTGAGTTTGTTCATTTTGAGCTTTGGTTGGTGGATTTGGTTTGTTCGAGCATGGATTCCTTGGACATCTGTGTTGATATTTTCGTCGCTAGGGAACCCTGATTCACAGTGATTTCATTGGGCTCAAAGTTCATTTGGATTTAACTCATGGTAAGTCATCTTTGACTTCTCCTTTTGTTTTCACTTTGATTGATTCTTTTGCGTTATTGAATGGTGGCTATTTGGGTCGGCCCTTGTTTATTTTCATGATTGCATATTTATTGAATTAGGGTCTAAACGCACCTTTCCACGGGTTTTAGCGCTTGCGTTGTGCATCCCTTTGTTTATCAATTGACTGTCATGTACTCCCCTGTAACTAGGTGTTCTTGCTAGGGCCTTGGCTTGTTGGCGCGTAATCTGGTAGAATTTGTGGAGTTAGGGTTTCAGTGTGTCAGCCCAGGGTTGTTAAAGTTTGGTAAAATCACCACAGTTTTCTTGTCTTGCATCTTGCTCGACCTTGTCCGCAACATTTGAGACCCCAGCGTGCCTTAGTTTCATCACTTTGAAGATTCGTGTCTAATTTCGAGTTTTTCCTAGCTTTCATGGCAGAGGTTAGACAGAAAATAGAGACAAGCTAGATTAAGAAAGAGCTAGAGCACTCTGTAGTAGAGATAGTAGTTAGTTCTTTGAAGAAAATTTTGTAACACATAATAGTGGAATTGTTGCTACATTTTGGTGATCTAATACAATTGAAGGCATTGTGGTTTCTCTAGTGAATTCCTTTGTGTTAGTTTATCTTGCATGGTTCCTATTGTTCCATCTTTTGAAATTGCTTGAGAATAGAAGATTTGATGTTAAATTTAGAACTAGATTAGTTTGGTGAATGATGTTTATGGTTTCATGCTTGGAATGTTTGTAGTAATCTCTGGTCTATACTCCTAGTAACTATCTGATTGTAGTAGGCTGGTGAAGTCAACCTGGACCATACATCTATTTGTGCTTAGTTTGATTGTAGATGAATGTCTATTATCTGAAAATTTGTATGCCTTAGAAGATTGCACCTTTCTTGTGATATTGCATTGTGGGTTAAGCAGGAATTGGTTATTCGAGATTGGTCCATTCCAGATGTTTATCATTGGCATTGTTTATCTTAGAAGTAATTTAGATTTCATTATATCTCTTCCACCCTCATCTTTTGATATTTCTTTATTATTTGGTTAGATTTAGGATTTAAGATCATAATATTGTAAAAGTTGATAAATTGGAAAGGTACAGTTTGCTTGTAGTAAGGTCCGATTGTGATTACCAACATTTTCACATATTATCTGAGTTGTTTATGCATTGTCATGACTTGACACCCGAGAGACCTTGGGGTGATTTTTAGTAACTTGTTGTTGAAAATTACCTTTCAAGAGAGATAGAATATTGCATTCTATCTGAGTTGTTGCTGTGCAGAAAACACCATCAACAGGTCCTTGTCACACACATTGGCTATGTCAAAGGTATAGTTGTCTAAGGACAAACCTGTAGATACCAACAACTGGAGGGAGCTTTGAATTTTCTCACCGAGGCACCTTTGCCAAGTATGGTTAACTTTAGAGGAGTACATCCAAGGCCAAGATTCCTTATACGCTTCTTAGGAATGATAGGTACCAGAAGACCATTGTCATTCTATCCAAGTTTCTTGTTTCTGTTATAGCCCATACCAAGCATCATTTGTAGTACTTTTCTACTATCATCCATGGGAATATTAGGCACGAGCCTTTCATCTTGGTATAGTAGACTTGATATGTCTTTTTCATCTACCACTTCCCGACTTAGGTCCCCCTAACATCTTAACCTAGAGGGGTCTGCTTTGAAAATTTGGGATGATGTTTCAATCGGTTGGGGTTGTCCATGAGACCAAGGAGATTGAGGTAACTCTCCTATTACAAAGGCACTCTTCTTCATTTTGTAATCCCCACACCCATTATTTTGGATAATGACCTTGATATCAGAAATGTTAGGAATGGCGGGTGTCTTTGTCTCAGAAGTGGAGGCTAATGTAGTTGGGTATACATATGGAGTCATGGGACCTTCATTATTCTTTGGGACTTGAGGGATTTTTTAGTACTTGGCTTCCAGGTTCTTGCAATAATAAAAGGGCTTGGGATCACCATGGACCGTGACCTCTTGATTCTAATATGGAAACTTGACACATTGATGGAAGGTGGAAGCAACATCTTGCATCCCATGGATCCATGGGCACCCCAGGAGGATATTATAAGGTAAGTCAAGGTTAAGGACTTGGCATGTGGTTTCCATGATGGCTGGCCCTACTTGAATAGGGATTTGAATAGTGCCTTGAGACACTCTTTCCTGATCATCGTATGCTCTAATTGTAATCCCTTTACCTTTTTCAATGGTGTCCTCTGAGAATCCTAGATTCTT
>VDFB02271358.1:122014406-122221275 GCA_007258455.2 Sequoia sempervirens
GAATAGAAGAAACGCCACATATCACCTTCTATGCAGAATCACTCTTGATAGAAGAGCGGGAACTCCTATTTGCGTTCCTAAGAGAAAGAAAGAAAAACTTTGCATGGACCTACGTTGACATGCCTGGACTTGATCTAGAGGTTGTGGTTCACCATCTAGTTGTATATCCTGAAGCAAAACTAGTAAGATAAAAACTGAGAAATATGCATCCACAAATAACATTATTGGTCAAAATGGAATTACAAAAGCTCCTTGATGCTAGGTTCATACGACCAATTGATTATCCAGAATGGGTTTCAAATCTTGTACCTATTTCAAAACCCACTGGGGGCATCCACATTTGCACTAACTTCAGAGATTTGAACAAATCATGTCCCAAGGATGACTTCCCACTTCCAAACATCGACATGAAATGCTATCACTAATGGACAGATTCTCAAGGTACAATCAAATCATGATAGCTAAAGATGACCAGCACAAGACAACTTTCACTTGTCTATGGGGGACATATTGCTGGAATTTGATGCCATTTGGGTTGAAAAATGTAGGAGCTACCTATCAAAGGGCCATGACACTAATCTTCCATGATATGATTCACAAAACTATGGAAGATTATGTGGATGACATATTGGCTAAGTGAAAGAAATGTCAAGATCACATAGCGGCATTAAGCTCCGTCTTCGATAGGCTAGAAGAATACAAGGTCATACTCAATCCAAAAAAGTGTCTTCGGGTTGCAATCAGGCAAGTTGTTAGGATACATTGTATACATGAGAGGAATTGAGATAAACCCTACTAAAATCAAAGCAATTCTTGAGATGGAGGCACCAAGGACATTGAAGCAATTAAGGGGTTTGTAGGGAAGACTCCAATCCATCTATCGATTCATAGCACAACTAGCAGATAAGGCTATCCCATATTCTCATCCACTCCACAAGGGGGTAGCATACAAATGGGATGAGAAATGTGATCAGGATTTCAATAAGATCAAGGAGTACTTACTCACACGACTAGTTCTCATGCCACCAATTCCAGGCAAACCCTTGATCTTGTATATATTGGAAACAATAGCAACCATTGGCACTCTCTTAGCACAACATGATGAAAATGGGAAAGAGAGAGCTATTTACTATATTAGTAGAACCATGGTGGGACACGAGCTGAATTACACATCCATTGAGAAGGCTTGCTTAGCAGTCATGTTCGCAGCACAAAAATTCAGACACTATATGTTAGCACATCAGATAAAAATCATTGCAAAGATAGACCCCCTCAAGTATATGCTTTCTAAAGCAATGCTCACATGGTGAATGAATAAATGGGTTATGATCTTGACATAACACAACATTGATTATACAGAATGGAAGGCCATTAAAGGACAAACAATATTAGATTAGCTGGCAGAAGCATCGATATATTTAGAGAACCCACTTGTATTAGAATTCCCTGATGAGTCCATCTTTAACCTAAGTGTGGAAGATCATTGGAAAATGTACTTTGATGGATCCTACACACAACATGGGTCAGGAGTGGGAGTCTTCTTCATTACACCACAAGGGGATTGCATACCCAAATCATATAAGCTATCTTTGCCTTGCACAAACAACATTGCAAAATATGAGGCTCTTGTCATAGGGATGAGAATTGCAGTACAGTGGTAGATCATGACACTCAAATTTTATGGAGACTCACAACTTATCATCAACTAGGTAAATGATGAGTATCAAATGAAGGATGACAAGCTGACCCCATACAAGAAACTGGTGGAAAGCCTCTAAAGAGTTCTTCATTGATATCACATTTGAGTAGATACCAAGAGAAAATAATAGAGTGGCGGATGCTATGGCAACAATTGGATTGCTACTAGATATCCCACGCAATATCCCAAAATAGGAATTCCTTGTAGAGTATCTTCTCATACCAGCATTCAAGGTACTAGAGTCTGAATTTGTGTGTGAAATCGTTGGCCCCAGTGATCCCTAGTATCATGATATATACACCCACTTAAGAATAGGAGTCCTCCCCGCCGATATAACCCTAAACCTTAAAAGAGCATTTGTCAAGAAGTCATCCTGCTTCATTATCTTAGGAGACACCCTATACCGTAGGAGTATTGAGGGAACCTTGGTATGATGCCTAAACATTGAGGAAGCTTTGATTGCTTTAACCGAGGTACACAATGGCATTTGTGGGTCACATTCGAGTGGTATGACCTTGGCTAAGAAATTGGTGAGGACTGGGTACTATTGGCCTACAATGGAGAGGGAATCTCATGACTATGTCTGAAGGTGTGCACAGTGTCAACAACATGGGGATCTCATCCATGCACCAACTTAGGAGCTCCACCCGATCATTACACCTTGGCCCTTTTCACAATGGGGGCTCAATCTCGTTGGAAAAATCACCCCCACCTCATCCAATGGACATAAGTTCATTATCACTGCCACATAGTACTTCATGAAGTGGGTAGAGGCCATTCCCATGACCTACATCACAGGAAAGTAGATATCCAAGTTCATCTTGAATTACCTAATTTTTCATTATGGTATCCCTCAAGCTATTATCTCAGATAACAAGACACCTTTCAAAAACTAGGATGTTCGAGACCTATGCCAAAAATTCAATATCCAACATCACTTTTCCACTCCATACTACCCCTAGGGTAATGGCCAAGCTGAAGCTACCAATAAGACCATCTTAAAAATCCTAAAGAAAACATTCAATGACGCTAGTCGTGACTGGCACCTACAGCTGAATCCTACCTTATGGGCCTACCGAACAAGTATCCGCACACCAATAGGTGCAACCCCATTCTCCCTGGTCTATGAATCAGAAGCCATCCTCCCCATTGAGATTGAGCTCCCCTCCCTAAGAATATCATTACAAAACCTCATAGCAGATGAAGAATATTGGGTATCATTGTTGAACGAGCTAGAACTACTAGATGAGTGGTGCATGGATGCCTTAAACCATTTGCAAGTCTACCAAAACTATCTCAAGTGGAGCTACAACAAGAAGATTAGGAGTCATACCTTTCAAGTTGGAGAGCTTGTATTGAAAGAGAATAAGAAAAATGTACCAAATCTAGATAGCAAGGGAAAGTTTGAACCCAATTGGTTGGGACCCTTCATTGTCACAGCAAGCTACAAATCAGGACCATATTAGCTATCAACACCTGAAGGGGAGCCTTTGTAGGAGCCCATGAATAGCTCCCATCTCAAAAAGTTTTATGCCTAATCTTACAAGGTGTAAATCCAAAAATCCAAACCAAAAATTAGAAAAAGGTTGAAAGAAAAGAAAAAAATCGCTCAGTGAAACCACTTTGGTGGTGCTTTGGGAAAGTACCTTGGTGAAACTCGAAAAACAGCTCGTGTAACAAGCACTCCATCCACCACGGCCTCCGAGCTGGTTTTGCATCATCCATCCATCACATTCATATCGCATCCATCACCCATCCGCGTTCGCATCATAGCTTGAGCCTATGTTCATCATGATCCCTCCTAGTACTATCACCATTCCCAAAGTTAGTTTATCCTCGCTTTTATCAAGTAGTCTATTATACTACTGGGGGCATGTTCTGCACGGCATTGGATTAGATTCATGTATATTTTGAAGCTCCTTAAAATAAAAACCAAAAAACATTCAGAAATCAAAAAATCCAAAATGTTCAAAAACATATCAAACCTTGGCAACAAAAACATAAAAATTATAAAATTCAAAAATAGAGTCATTCATTTAACTACGGGTCTCCGAGCTCTAAACGTAGGCAAGGTTGATCTTTGATCATCCCACAAGACACTTATGTTAGTCCTTTAGGAGTCTGTCATAATAAACCGACAATCCACTTGTTCATATCTCATCAATAATCAAGTTTGAAAAACCACGCTATCTCCGAGCTTAAACGAGAAAAAGTTAATCTTGATCACCATGAGACACAAAATCCAAAAAAATCATAAAATATCAAATACCAAAACATTGAAATTTGAAAATCAAAACATTTGTAAAACACCTTGAAAATACCAAAAACATCCAAATATTTGAAAATCCATCCATCTCACTTATAATCACCTTTAATAAAATATCTACTTATAATAAATCATCGCTCTCAACCTTGGTGGAACAACTATGTCAAGTCTAGCAAATTGAAAGGAAACCCAAAACAAGCCAAGGTCTCAAGTCTAGGTCATTAGAAATGTTGATCAACTCTGTATTACAGCCTATCATCCAAATTGTATCCTAAATCATCCGATAACATCATGTCCCAGGATGATCCCACAATGGACATCAACATCAGCATCACCGTAGTTTAGTTCGGCTAGCGCAAAAAAAAAAAAGGAAGAAATACGCTTTTGTTTGTTACCCTTATATTTTTCTGTTGATTTATCTTATTGCGCTCATTCCAATGACCTCTCGATGATGTATAATCAAAACGATTTAGAGAGAAAGGAATGGGGCAATGATCATTATCTTTTGGTTGTTGTGCTTGTTGGTTTTTCTTGTAATATAACCTTGGTCATGCGTGCTTTGTTTGGGTGTAGGGAGGGTGTTTTAGGTGTCTTATTGACCACATAGGAGGGCTTGCCTTTCTATGTTTTGGTCTAAGATATTTGAAATATTTGAACTACATTTTAAATAAGGTTTTGTATGCCAGGTGTGAACAGGAGTACTCCTAGATCTAATTGTCAAGTCAAAGTCCATCACACTAGGTGCAACGCCATCCTAGTTCTTTATACCTTGATGCATCATGCCTATGTGTGTTATCAAACATAAGGTAAGTAAGCCCTTTTTAAAATCCCAATTCCTGATAAGCAATACATCATCATCATCATCATCATCTATAATAAAGTCTCGTAGATCATAGACTTGTTGGATCTTCTTGTCATCATCTCATTTCTTCTTTCTTCTCTCTGTGCTAACATGGTACCATGACAGTTAATCAAAAACATCACCAATTCATCCATCCTACATCCACAAACTGTCAGCATGTTGCATATCATTTCATATCATATCATATAGAAAACATTGATCATATCACATGCGTTGCATTTCACCACTGCATAATATAGATTGGTTATTCTAAGCATCTCATAAACCATACATTTGCATCCATTGCATAACCATAAAAGCATCATCATATCATTCATATAAGCATCACCTTATCATCCATACATGCATCATCATATCATACATGAAAACGATACTGAAAAAGAAAAAAGAGCATGTCATAACATCTCATACATCTCATAATCATAACATGTAACATCATCTATTTGAGGCATAATATAGATCCGATAGTCTAAGCATATTAGAATCATTTGCATATCATAAAAATTTGCATCCATCCATCTATACATCATCATCATAAAAGTACATAGAAATAATACAAAAAAGAAATGCATCTATAACATCCATAAACATCTACATAATCATACATCACATTGCATCATATATAATCACATCGCATAGAGAATATTAAATACATCCATCCATATATGTATGAATAAAATAGGACACATCACATCGTGAATCGATCATAATATATATATATATCAAAATGTAACTACCATGGTACAAATCAGGATCAAATGTGTATGTATATTAATCAGTGTACAAATTCCCAAGGTGCTATAAAAAACAAAGCTCGTGGATATAAAAAAGAATAAAGTGCCACCAATCAAAACTATGAGCTAGCCTTGGTGGTTGCTCCCCTTGCCCACCTGTCTCTTAGCCCGGTCATATGTCTGTCTCATGTCGGTCCGTTGGCAGTACTCTGGTACTTGAGTTGTTGCGGGTATGGCCTGCCGATAATGGAGCCTATAATACTTGGCCTCTCGTACAGCGTCACGATACACTACAACAAAACAGGCAATTAGCACCTAAAATAGCATTGAATTTTAGTGTATTTGAGTTCATGAATTGGGAACTTCTGCTGATGCAAAATGGTATGTTCGCTTTGGCACTGGATTTAGTGTTGGATTTAGAGCCGGGTTTAGCACCAGGTTTAGCGTCGGATTTAGTGCCAATTTTTTGTTGCTTCCAATTTGGCTTCTAATTTTGCTTCTGGTTTTGCTTCTTGTGTTGCTTCCACGTTTTCTTCTAGTTTTGCTTCTGGTTTTGCTTCCAGGTTTTCCTCTAGTTTTGCTTCCAAATTTTCTTTGGGTTTTGCTTCCAGTTTTGCTTCCAGTTTTGCTTCCAATTTTGCTTCTGATTTTACTTCCAGTTTTGCTTCCAAGATTGCTTCTGGTTTGCTTCTAATTTGGCTTCCATTGTTGCTTCCTTTTTGCTTCTAAAAATGCTTCTTGTTTTGCTTCCATTTATTAATTTAATATGTTTTATTTCAATTTAATTAGTTAAATATATCATGCCTCTTAAATAACTCATATGATTATAGAGTAAGTAAATTAAATAATATGTTTTATTTCAATTTAATTAATTAAATATATCATGCCTCTTAAATAACTCATATGATTATAGAGTAAGTAATTTAATTATTTAACTCATATGATTAAATAACAAGATAATTATTAATAACATGATTGTCATTTATAATTAAAACAAGAGTCAAATATCTATATAAGTAGATCAAAACAAGTGATTAAAACAAGTGAGTCAAATATGCCACTAGATTAATAACATGTCAAAATGATACATGTCCAACAGTCGACATAAGTCAAAATGACACATGTACAAATGATATAAGTAAAAATGATAAATTATATAACTCAAAATGATACAAGTCAAAATGATACATGTCCAAATGATATATTTTAAAATGATACATGTCAAAATGATACAACTCAATAATATGGTACTACAGGTCATGAAAATGATACATATCATAGTAACCATGAAAAGAGGCATCATAACGATATATCAACAATGATCCATGATGTAGTCTATATGATTATAAATGCCACTGGCTACTACCAGCAACTGCCTCATCATCATCATCATCGCCATTGTAATCATCATCGTCATCAGCATCGGTGTCTTTTGTATCTGTGTCATCATCATCCTCTACCATGTGATCTGTACCAGAACCAACATATTCTGGATCTATATATCATGTGGATCATCTTGATCTTCTAGAAGACCCGTGTTCTGCAAAAAAAAAACATTTAAAATGACAAATTATTATTTGTTTCATGCAATAATTTATTTTTTTGTTATATATCTAATATTACAACATGTGAAACGAAACCATAATCATATTACATCATATCAAAGTGCACATACCATAATAAAATTTCATAAAAGTTATAGCTAATATGTCATTCCAGTGATGTAAAACATGCAACAATTCTAATAAACATTAGTAAAATATGCCAGCATTTGGTGGAAGAGGAAGAAAGATGACTGGAACTCTGAAGGCCCGCCATAATGGATTTCAATATTCAACCATGAGAGTAGAAGAGATCTGATATCATGTATCAAAACATTAAGCATGCATTCTTCCAGCCAGCGAAGAAGGAGATGATTACTTTGCTTCATTTTCATTTTCTTAACCATATCATGGTGTGAACCAAGAAGACCAAGGATGTCCAGTTTTATGTGGAGGTAATGGATGTGGTCCAAAATTTAGGAGGGGCAAGAAGGTCAATGTATGATCCTGATGAAATTGAGGAAGAACAAAAAGAGAGGGATAGGAAAAATAAAATCAATGCATAGTTTCAAGGATTTGTCAAGTGAGTAACAAAGCTATGGGAGCAACCTCATCTAAAATATTTTGAACTAGAGTTTGATATACCATTTAGAGAGCTTGGTTTTCATGGAGTTCCTTTCAAAGTGTTTTGATGCAGTGATAGGAGGATCACAACTCAACTCATCATTCACTTCAAAAAAAACACTTGATTCCACACAACCAATTTGAGATTAAGGCATACAAATACTTGTAGTTTCCTCA
The DNA here is from genome assembly GCA_007258455.2 of Sequoia sempervirens. Taxonomy (NCBI): domain Eukaryota; kingdom Viridiplantae; phylum Streptophyta; class Pinopsida; order Cupressales; family Cupressaceae; genus Sequoia; species Sequoia sempervirens. Next base: position 122,022,310 of record VDFB02271358.1, read on the forward strand.
AAACACATTTGACATCACCAAAACAATGAAATCAAACTCAAACTTGTAGATTCCTAAGCTTGTCAATTTGGACACTCAACACCAAAATGATAACTCAGACTTCCAACATGGCTCCAATACCATTCAAGACACTCAACATATGTAAATATGTCAAAAACAACAAACTTCATCAGCAGATCCCTACATTAATGAATCAATACTCTAAACCCTTCCCATTCCAACTCCTTACTTGTTTCATGAGGGTTTTTTGAAAATACATACCCCAAGTCCATTTTATCCCTTCCAATGCCACAAAAATGTGTTATTATACCTGCACAAACATATTATAGTCTTTCCCATCCTTTCTTCATGATAATTCATCAATCACCATTCAAAAGAGACCTCATTTTCCATTTCTAAATATCACTGTCAATAGGCTGCCATGTCTGATCAATCAATTAAAAAAAGATTCAAACCTATGAAATAACCAAAACCTGATTAGATAAGGCTCACAATACCTTTAAAATCCCCTTATAAACAATGAGAATCAAGAAAACTTCACTCACCATAATCAAATTCCTCAAAACAACTTTGTACACAATCACTTTTCCATATTTTTCCGAAAATATAGACCTAGGGCTTCATGATTTCATATGCTAACCACCATAATTCAATCCAAGTCTTTAGAAAATGAAATAATGTGCTAATATAAACCTTCTCACCATAAATCAAGAGTTTCCACCGTACAAATCAAGAGAAACACATTTTTTTGTATACAAACACCAAAAACCCTATGTTCATGATAGTTTTTAGAAATTGGATTGTTTGACCCTTTAAATGGCATTATAAAAATTACTAGTAAAAAGAAAGTTTTTCCACGACATCAATACCTTTCCATCCATCCAGGGTTCAGGTTCGTACAAGGCCGTACTAACATGTTATCTGACTGCAATTTTTGGAAAATGTTTTTTGGACTAGCTGTCTTCACCAAAAACACAATAACTTTCACATTTATCAATGAAATTAAATGAAACAAAAGCAAAAATAAATTAGATTCAACATTATTTCAATCCCATGTGATCATAGGCCATTAAATGGGCCGTATAGACCGTACCATGCATCAGAATAGAAGGAAGGAAGTGGAAAAATAGTGAAAATATGATTTCTTCATTACAAATATTCAATTTTCTCTTTCACCACCCTTACAAACGACTCACAATGCCTTATTAAAGGCTCTCCAACTTCTCTAACTGACTAAAACTATTCAAATAACTTCTATGACCCTTCAACTTCCATTATTTGTCAAGTTTTCACATTGTGACAACTTTTTTTTTGCACTTTTTGACAATTTTTTCAATATGGAACAACTTTGAACATTATTTGACAAATGACTCAAAATATAACTTCCTAAGGCTCAAATTCCTCTAAAATGGTTTGAAAAACCTTATTAAATGAACCCCTAGCACTCTTTAAACACTTATTACATTTTGGCCTCATGGAGACAAGAAATCAAACAGGTGCTCCTGCACCACGTCTACTTTTATTGTTCGTAAAATAAACTGTTTGATAGAGTTGGTGGAATTACCTTTCTTAGTAATCACTATTAGTGAGATTGAGATTGTTAACCTTGAGAGAGTAGGACTTGGGAAAAATTAATTTGATATGGCTATTGTTTTCATCCTATACAACCATTACAAGAAAAGTTAAGCTAGCATCAAATAACCAACAATTTTAAAAATAACATCAAAACTTTTAGTTGCTGCTATGTTAGAAATAAAATAAAAGGAAAAAATGTTCCTTATAGTGGATTGATGATTGAAAATGAGGATTCATGATGAAATTCAATCTTATTGGGTTAAAATCCTTTTTTTTTAATGAAATAGATCAATATATAGAACTTAAATGGAAATAGATACAACCTATCCCCATGTTGGTGCCCATATGAAACTCATCTCTTGTGCTCCCTTTTGTCATCATTTTAATTTTGATTTTGTATCCATCCAATCAATTGTGGTTCTCGTAGTCAGTTTTTTAAGTCATCTTGTCATTGTCTTTTCTTTGCTAAGATAGAGAGAAGTGATCATCAACAAGTCTGATAAAAGATGACATTTAAATAATAGTATGCAAGAGCATAAAACAATGAAGTTATTGGTTGGTGTTGACTACGACGAAAGAAAGAGGACTATGGAATGGCTAAGGCATGAGTTTTGAATAAAAAATACTCTTGTCCCTTGGCACATATTTTTTTTGGCCTAGCCATGGAGTTAGTTCGCCTAATTAGCAACAATAGCAAGGATCTAAGTGAATTCTTCCAAAGAAGTAAAAATAGAAAGTTAGAGCACATTTTTGTGTGGTTGAAACCAAAGAAAACTAAGCTCTAGTTCCAAAAAAGGGCAGATTGATTAGTGATCAATGCCCAACTTGATAAGAATTAAATTTGTTAAAGGGTGCTCACTTTAGAGGTGGCAATGCCACTAGCCTCCTCTGTCTAGCAAGTTTTAAGATAGAGGTGCACTAAAGGGCTAAAGGTGAATTGTTTTAGAGGAAAAACCTTAATAAATCTGTACCTTCAACATTGAAACCATGGAAAATGCATTATGAACCCATGCCTATGTATGAGATCAAACCTTTGAGTGAAGTATGATACACATCTTGGTGGATTTAACCACTATAAATATCCATCGAATCATATGAAAGAGTGGTAGTAAGTTAATAAAACTTTGCTCAAATTAAGTAATTGTGATTTTAGAGAGAAAAAACCATCATTCATCTCTGCTTCATTATAAGAAACATTGCAATTACATTAGTAATCAAAACTCAGCTAAAAGGGGAAAAAATGAAGATATCTCACTCAAAACTCAATATTAGAACCTCCCACATGATTCAAATGAAAGATAACACATTCCCTAAACACATTTCATCACCCTTGTGCTGTGGTACTTCTGTACAGATGAGCAATTCAGCCTGTAGCAGCAGATTTCTTGAAAACACAAAATTTATGCAAAGAAACTAATAGATTTTGTGGTATTTCTTTCAAAATGCAACTTGTCAACCCCCATCACAAGGTGTACATGTATTTTAAATGTTTTCCAACCCAAAAATAAATCCCCAAACTGACCAACCACTTTTCAAACCCCAACTAACCATTGGCCTTTACAAATTTTTTATTTTTGCAAGTTTATTGTTGACAACTTTTTGCATATTTGCAATATTTTCACTTTTGACCCTCCTATTCACCTAAGACATTACCAATGATATTTTTAGACCTTATTCCACTTAGAATCATGACTCAACATAATTAAACTAGCATTCAACCTACCTTGACAACCTTTTAGTCAAAATTAGAAAGCCAAAAGCCATTGTTTTTATAGAAATTTCTGATTTTGTAACATTTTCACCAATTTCAAGGCTTGGTACTAATCCGTACAGGCCCTTATTGCTCTATAGGTGCTTGGATAAGTTGTGGGACATACCTACCTTTGATTTTTTTCATATTTGGAGGCTATACATTGATTTTAATAGATTTTATTATTGATCTAATAAAACTGGCCTGAATTTGTACATACAAGGGTTTTGAGGCCTTAAATGGAGTTCGACCTATTCCACCTTTTGTAAACTATTGTGACTAAGTGTAATGGGTCTATTAATGTAGGATTATGTATTTAGAGGTTTGAGGGAGCAGGGGCAGGTCATTTGAGGTCAATGGGCATGAAGCCTAGTTGCAAAAATGAGTGATTTTTGAGTGAAAAAGAGTGAAATTGTGAGGTTTTAGTATGAAAAAGTGTGAAATTTGTGGGGGAAATTTTTTATGAAGGTGTCTTAGGTGTTTGAAAACATATTTAAGCATGTTAGAAGTGGTGGCCAAGTGTTTTAAGACCTATATCATGTTTTTTCAGAAAACCCTCCTTGGAAGGACATAAAGTGAGGATTTTGCAATTGGGTGTTTTAGAAAGTGTTTCTCTTGAAGGGGAGGGTGTATTCCAAGGTTTTGAGACCTGATAAGTGGCTAAACAGTAGAAAATTAGAGGGGCAGCAAGTTTTAAGAGTAGTTTCTTTGAAAATAGGCTGAAATTGGCCTTGTAGGACAATGGTGAAGTCCAAATTTGAAGAGGTTGGTCCAAAGTGACTGTTGACGCCAAAATTTGACAAGGTAACAGTGTCTTATGGGGAACTCAATTTATGGGAGACCTTTTGCGCTAAACTAAGTGACCTCTAGATTTTTAGAGAAGTTGGCTTCTTCTATAATGGGGTTTGGAAAGGGAAAAGGAAATGGATATAATAAAATAAATTCTAACCTAAGGCAATGCACCAAGAATTAATGATAGGCATGATAAATCATAGATTTAAGGGCCTGATTGGTACTTGTAGCATTCTATAAAATTAGAAACTATAGATTATAGCACAAACAATCTATTTATTGACATAAAATAACATAGCATAAATTCCTACTGCCAAGAAGAGTCATTAGACATTATCTAGATCAACAAACTTGCATTCAACATATATAGAAGTTCTCAAATGAAATGTTCAAACAATAAAAGCACAGTTTACAGTTTAATCAAATAGCATGAAAGAACAAAAAGGTCAAATAATTGGCACAGTCTAAGAGTCTTTTGCAATAAAATAAAATAGTAATAAAGACCTAGCGTCTTTTCCTAAAACCAGTGTTCCTTCAAAATTCTGAACCCTTTTCTCACAATAGAGAAAAGTATATATAGCAGAAAAAACTCCCACCACTTTGGAGAGCAACCATAGAAAATATTTTTCTATCCCCAAGCAATGATGCAAAAATAAGAACATTCCCCAAGCTATTGCAACAAAAAAGATTCGAAACCAAGCATCTGGTCATTCCAGGCACAAGTGCATCTTCTACAAATGATGGCGATGGTCCCGACAAGGTTAAAACAGACAAGTGTCACTGCCCCATGCAAATGATTATGACATGTAGTGGCCAATCACAACATTTGGTTCACCTGGTTGATTGCTCGAATATGAGATTCATCGACTAGGCACATGGCAGCATTTCGCTGCCCATGTGAAACTTTATCTTTCACCGCTTAAGACTTGAGCCAAGGTTACATGTGTTGAATGGGCGGAGCATTAACCAATTATGGAGGGAACGATCATTATTCGGGCACAAAAGAGACGAGTGGCAACATTTCACTGTCCACGATTGTTATTTCATCCTCATGTTGAAAACCTTGTGAAGAGTAGACACATAGCAAGAGTACGTCGTAGACAATAATTGTGGGGTCCGCCAAACTCTTTGGGAATGAGGGCTTAGTGGCACCCAAGCGGAGCTCGATGAGGCAACAAGAAAGAATGATAAAAAATGGCTTGCAGCTATGACACGTGGAAGTATAGCCGGGGTTCCCGGGATGTGAAAGGAAGGGAAAAACTCGGGGTGTGTAGAGCAGACACGTCGAGGGGAAAAAATAGACTTTTGATAAAAGGCTAAGTTGATTCCCTGTGATGCACGAGCCAATATCTAGAGAAAAATACACCCGTAGGGAGCTTGTTAAATATTTATTTACAGTGACCATAGCTAGTTTTGAGATATGTTTTATAAGGCCTAAATGGGTCCTAGATTTTTTTTTGGTTTTAGGAGATCCAATTTGATGTTGAAGATTTACCCGATTTCAACTATATGGACTACTACAAGAGTTTAAGTCCTTGAATGCAAGAATTTGTGAATTTGATGAAACAAAGTTTTTTAAGTGCTTTGTTGATTTGAACCTGTCAAATAAATGATGTTTAAGGTGTACTAGAGGTTAGGTGAGAGTTGGAATCAAATTTTGGTGGTTTGGAGTCTTTTTGGCCTTGTGAAATCAAGGTACAGTGAAGAGAATTTGGGTAAAGTTTGTGTCAAACAAGAGAATTTAAGTTTGGTTGATTTGAAGACCTCCCATGCATTGCATCAAACTTTTTCAAGCTTTGTATTGATGCTTGTTATTCAGTAAGTGGTATCTTTGTTTATCACTTGAAACTTTTTTTTGGAGTCATGTGTTGTTCAATTTGTTTAACACTCCCTTGTTGATGTAAAATTACTAGTCTCTACATTAGCCAAAAGTAAGCATTCATTTGTTTTCCCTTCAAACCTTGATTGTAATGGAATATTGGTCTTTGTTTTAGCTAGTAGGAAGTTGTGTTTGTTTTTTTGTTTGTGCTTGATAGTTTATCCTCTGCTATATTTGAAAATATCACTACAAAGCTTGACTGTTAACAATTTTGTGTATTTAGCATAGGGAAAAAAAATAAAGTCATTTAATCACTCTTCTTTTTGGAAATAGAGGAAAAAATATTGAGAGAGTAAAGGAGTAGAATTGGTGATCCCGAAAAGTGCTCAAAAAAATATTGAGAGTACTCTCGGCACAATTGTACTGCAGTGATTTGTTTTCAAAATTTCGAGCAATTTAGAAGTCCTTTAGAAGGAGGAATTGGATAGAGATAATAGAAGGAGATTGTATCTTAAAATAAAATTTGTTGTTCATTAGATCCAGGGTATTGATCAATTTTTTGAATAGGCCTTATTTTTAAATCCGGTGGGCTTGTTAATCAAGCCTGAATGATATCTAACTGGCTGGCAATTAAGTGAAGTTCCGCAAAGCAAGAAAAAATGCACAGATTAAAGGAGGCTTGAAGATGTTCAATTTAGATTGTGTGCTTTGAAATGATTTGAAAGGAAACCATGAGAACAGCTAAAAAAGGTGTGATTAAATTCTCAGAAATTTTGTGGAAATTGATTAAGTAAGCCTTTGAAATTCTCTAGAAGTTCTGCAGGTTCTTAGCATGGCAGGGCAAATTGATTATGCAAATTTATTTTAGATGTGTTGAAAATTAAAGTTGGCCATTTTGTTCAAGAGTCCAAGGGTAAGCCCTTGAGTGAACTCTTCCACAAATAAAATCCTTTATATCGGAATATTAATCTTTTTTATGTTTGGTCATTTAGGGGAAAAATTTTATTTTTAAAAACGGAATAGGAATATGGGAAATAAAAGGTTTTGATGGAACAACAAATGATATTCTTTTAACAAATTTTTATGTAAAAAGGTTATGAAGCATAATGAATAAAAATTTGGTTGAATTGGATAAGGGCAATTTGGGTTCTGTTTAAAAGGGAGCTAAAAAGTTGGAGCAGGAAACCTAAGGTGAGGTTGGTTCGAATTTTAATTATTCTGAGTTGGTGGGGGGTGGTTTAGGTCAAGGGGGAATCAGTAGATTGTCCTTTGGCCTATATGGTTGGATCCCAGAGTAGATAAGACTTAAATTTGGAAGAGTGTAAAGGGGTGTGTATAGAAATCTGGTTGATGGGCATTTAAGGGCTGAGGGATTAGGCAGAGGGAGAAATTTGGGTGATGGAGCCAGAATTTGGAGTAGAGGCGAGGGAGGGGTGACTGGGAATTGAGAGGAGGAGGAAAGATATAGAGGTTGAGGTGGATCCAATTTTGTATAGGTAGAGGTTGAGAACTGAGGGTATGAGAGTTGGGAGGATATGGTTTAGGCCCGGGGTGGGTGTTTAGGGGAAGGGATTAGGGAGGGGAAATTGAGAAGGAGCGGGGTTCGGTTTATGGTTTAAGGGTTTTAGGGTTTGGGTTGAGTTAGAGCGTTGGAGGAGTTCGGTGGTTGGCCCATTAGGTTATATCAATGTGGCTGGGCGTAGGGTAAAGGTATTTAAAGGGGCTCATGGTGATGCGGGTTCCGGAACTCCATGATTATTTAGGAGGAGGTGGAGGGAGGGATGAGGAGAAGGAGTATGGCGAGTATGTTAGAGGAAGCTTCTAGAGAGGATATATAAAATCAAGAGGGGAATATATAATGTTTTGGATTAGAATTAAGGAATAGAGGTGAGGAGAGATAAGGGGATCGTTTTGAGGTTTATAGGGGATGGGGGTCTAGACTTAGGGCAGGAGGTTTAAGGGGAGGGGTTGCTTTTAGGAATGAGGGTTGAGGGTTAGGGTTTAGGTTTGAGGTAGCTCGGATTGGTGGTTCAGGAGGGGGCAAAATTGTATTTAGGGTTGGTAGGTGAAGGCGGAGATAGCAGGTAGGGTTTTTCTATGAAATGAGGTTGAGGGTGAGCGCCTAAGGGTTGAGAGAGTAAGGTTGAGGAGGCTTCCATGACTTTTCTTCCCTCTTTAGAGAGGATGAGGGTTGGGGGTAGGTGGAGGGGCTCAGTGGCTTTGCGGGTTTATTGGGTAAGGGGTTGAGGGAGAGGGTATTATGGGGGAGAGGCCCTTGGTAGAGTTAGAGGGGAGGTGTTTGAGAGGAAGAAAGGATTGCTGAGGGGTATTGATGGTTTGGGATTGGGTTTGATTAGAGTTTAGGGAGGTCATCAGAAGGTTTAAGGGGGTTGGTGAAGGAATCGAGTGAAGAGCAGGTATAGGTTTGAGGGTATATGGTTGAAGGATTAGGGTTGAGGGTCCAATGTATAGGGTAGAGGGTATAGGGGTTGAGGGTTTAGGGCTTAAGGTTGAGGGTTGAGGGATATTTAGATGCAAGTGAAATGTAGGCAAGCAATTGAAGGCCAGTGAATATTGGGGAAGTATTTTTTATTCTAAAACCCCTAATCCCTTAACCCCTAATCCCTACTAGATCAAAATAATTAGGTGCTAAACCCGATGCTAAATCTAGTGCTAAACTCGATGCTCAACCCGACACTAAACCCAGGTGCTAAACCCAGAGCTAAACTTGACGCTAAACCCGGTGCTAAACTCAGTGCTAAACTCAATGCTAAGGATTTAGCACTACTTGTTCTGATCGGTGCACCAAAAATGGTGCCATCCCGATAAAAATCTCTGACTTTTTCAAAATATTGGAGAAAAATTTAAAACAGTGGTGGAAGCAAAAAAGGAGAAAAAAAGGGAGCTGGGATTTGTTGTAGTGGCACATCTGCATTGGAACTGTCCTACCCTGTGAGCATGCAACCATACTCTCTAGCTGCTACCTCCTGCCGACCTCCTAGGCCAGCTGCAACTCTGTCGCTTGCCTCTGCTAGCACTCTTGATCTTGCTCTATCATGAGGGCCTGGACCTGCTACCTAGCCTAGTCCCTCTTTGCTATAGTTGCCTGCAACTACCCCTATAAACCTTGTATCTACCCTTGAAGCTGTTGAATCTAGGCATCTTGTGGGTTGGGTTGAGGTGGTTGTGGAGGTTGACCGACCCTCTACTGGCCCCTCTATGGTGGTTGTTGATCCCTAGGTTATCCTTCTGCTAGTGACCATCTCTTTGATCTCTCTGGTCTAGTTGTCATGGAGATGGCCCACCTCCTCCTCCTCCTCCTCCTCCTCCAAGTGCTCCCGGGACTTGTCCTACCTGTACCCTCCTTGTTGTTCTTCCTTGGGGTCTCCTCCATGGCAACGCTACTCTTGGGACTATAAGATGAAGTGGAGGCCTGAACCAGTCATCATAGGAATGTGTAGTGCTCAGATCTACTTGTCCCAATGCATAGGCCCATGGCCTAGCTACTAGCTTCCTAAAAGAATCAACCGCATCGTACATTGGGATAGTTTGACCCCAGGTGGTCTCTCTGGATGTGTGTACAAAAATAGCAACATAATGATCATTGGGGTGATCCTGAACATCCTCGAACTATCTCGCTACTCTTTCTAGTAGGTAGCACTAATCATAGTATACTCACACCCCTGCATAAGCTGATCTTGTCTGGTTAAAGAGCTATTGGATGTCATCATACTAGGCAGGCATATGCATCCATGACCTCCAGGTAAAAACTATCATCTCATCAATAACATGACACTAGTGTGGTAGGTCAAGTTGTAGTGTATGTGTAAAGGTGAGGCTTCCCATGTGCCTCCAAACTATTGGGTCATCAGGCTGAACATCGACCATAGTAACCCTCGGTTGTAGCACGACTATGTGCTCCCAAGCCCAGATGTGTAATAGTGTGATGTTGATATCAATCGCTCTGTTGTCACAATAAGCGAACTCATGAGGATCATGATATAATGAGGCTAGCATCATTGGTCCCCATGCAAATAGTGTCCTCTCCCACAACATCCACTCCTAGGAAAGGTCCCATCCTAAGCTGAAATATCTGCCTTTTCGGTTTAGAGCCACTAATCTGAAATGACACAACAATGATCAACCTAAAACTGGCACCCGATGTCTGTAATAGTCTAGATCAAGTTGGCCCTCAGAAAGTGTCAGCTCCTCAACCTCTAGGATCTCGAAGCATGCATCGCCATTCGCATTAGTATCATAAATAACTTGCTCACCATGGATGGGCAATCACAAGATACACCAAACATCCTCTAGTGTAACAATAGCCTTGCTGGTGGGTAGGTGAAAGGATGATTTCTCGCTATGCCATCGCTCGGCCAATGCTATCATCATCGCCAAGTGAGTCCTAATGGTAGGCGCATAGGCAACATACCAGAGGTCGATCTCACCTAGGTGCTCCTTTTGCAGCTCGTGTAACCTGCTCAGTCTACTTAGCACCAAGGGTCGATGCTCATGTGATAGTACGTGCTCTCTGTCCTCCTGCACTCATAAAGTCACAACATCAAAATTTGTGAAAAAATCTGACCTCATTTGGAGTTTTTGACACAAAAACCATAATTGTGTTGCTATTTGCAATGGCGTCACCCTTTGGAAATTCCAAACAGTGACACTTGACCCCTTCAAAACGCAAATCAAGTTGCGGCATCACTATTTGCATACGCGGGCCCCTTTGACCAAAAAACCCTAAAACCTAACAAGAGCGTGGTGTCGCCATTCACACTGGCATCACCCTTTGTAGTTTGTAGCCCTAAAGTTAAACTGTGACATGACATTGCAAGTCACAGAAGCGGTGCGATTTGAATCTTAGTGTCACCGATTATGGACTTTTAGCATCGCTATATAGTGACGCTAGAGAGTTTGACCTTTGAAATCGTAATAAATGTGCTCAAAAAATGAAACTAAAGGTCAAGTTAGAATAACATATCGCTAGTCCTGTACCTAGAGGTTTCTAGTAGACTCGAACTCACTTGAAAATGTGTTAGGGAAGCACTCTTTGTGCCATTTTGCAGGAGGGTTAGAGCTCAAAACGAAGGAATTCTCAAATTGTGAATGTGAAAATGAATTGAAAGTGACCCCTCCAAGGCTATTTAAGCATGAAAATTAGGGGTTTTTACCCTTTTTAGCCACCAAACTAGGGTTTTGTGCCCTCGACTTCATTTTTGCTCAACTGAAGCTCTTTTCAGGTCCTTTTCTCATGTTTTGGCACATTTTCAGTATCCTGGAGCCTTTCTAGACCCGTCAGCAGCATGTCCTCTTTTTTTGAGAAATCACCCAAAAATCCAAATTTTCGTCTAATCTCTCAAGGGGGCAGTATACCAGTGTAATTCTTCTCATTGGGGCAATAGTGGGGCATTCAAAAAAATTAGAATTTTTTGAATTTTTATCTCGGCAAGGTTATTCTTTGAACCAACACAGTAGGTGCATTGCTTCAAAGAGGGGCAAAATGTAGACATTCAAATTATACTGATTGATATCGCACACCTAATCCTAATTCACTAACATCAGTTCTTCCTATATCACTTCTTTCTAACCAATTAATTGAATAATCCTTATTTAATTAATTCATCAAGATTCTTGTTTTAATTAAATAAATCAACTTTATTTGATTAAATCTCTTTGATTAAATAAATCAATTTTATTTAATCAAATCTTAACGTTCCTATTTAATTAAATAAATCATTTTATTTAACTAAATCCTAAGGTCATCCCATTTAAATTGAATAAATTACCCCTTATTTGATTTAAATCTAACATCATCCCTTTTTAAATCAAACTTTATTTAATTGAATTACTAATGCTCATTATTCCTCCCATTTCATTTAAATAAACCTAAAAATCTAAATCAAATGTCATATCATCTAAATCTAAAGTTAATTAAATCCTAATTAACTCTAACTCTAATCCTTGAATCCTCTAGATTTTGCAACTTGCACAAGTAAATCAATTTATTTGATTTATAAATTCTTCTATTTTCATTCAAAAGGGGCATCTCTTTGGAATATTCCCTCAATTTGAAATCTCCCTCCCAAAAGGACTTGTCCTCCAACATGGCATTTAAGTCTCTTACATGTCCTTTTTCTTGAGCCAAGTGGCATTAACTCATCTTTCAACTCTTCCTCCACAAGCCATCTTTTGAATTTCAAATTTCCACCTAATTGCATTTATTTGCACATTGATCAAAATGTGCTCCACCTCTCTTCAATAGCATGTTGACAAGTGGCACATTGTTATTGGTTCATTTTTAATCCCACATCCTCCATGTTTCTCACTTCTCCATCCTTCTTTCCTATAAATGGAAGGCTTCTCTATTGATTTTGGATCGACAACTTTATGCAAGATTATTATCTATAGATTTGGAGCAAGTTCATCCACCATTTTCATAATTTTTCATCAATCTTAGCTAGGTTATGGTCAATTTTCATCAAGGAGCACACAATCTTCATGAAAGTTCATCAAGGAATTGGAAAAGGGCTACTTTCCACATCAAAGTAGCACTGATTCCCCCATGGGATGATGGTTTGAATGTTTTGAGCAAGATTTCAATAAACTTTCATTTGAATTTCTATCTTTGTTCTCTTGTTCATTGCATTTTAAATGAATTTCATGGGGAATGATTGTTTTAGATGTGTTTATTGACTAACATTCGATTGTTTGATCATGTTTGAGCAGTTCTAGAGCAAACATTCACACTTCGAGTAAAGGTTAGAGAGCATAATGGTTAGGAAAAAGAGGCAATCTATGAAGAATAAAAGTGGACATGAACCCACCAACCAAAATGAATCAGAACTCAGAGTTGAAAATGGGGAAATAAACCAAACCTTAGAGTACATCTAAGGTTATGATAAAATGAAAATACCAAGAATTGGGACAAAATTACCTAAAAAAATGATTGCAAGGAAAGTTAATCATACAATTCAGACAAAAGGCTTAGTTAGAGCATAGTATGGTTGAAGTTCAAATTGAACTTACTAGTTTTTCTAAAAAAGTAAACTTATGTTTATACCGCTAAATGGTCATTTGAAGATGTTCCAATGGGGAATTGGAAATGGAAGGAGATTATGTTGAAAAGTCAAGAGAATAATGGTGAAAAGCCTGATTGGGTCATAAATGGAAACCACTCACAAAGGTAAAGACACATTTGTTAGGAAAGCTCATTTAACACATCAACAAATGAGGCTTTGCAAATATGGGATATTCATCTAATATGGATAAAAGGCTATTATTATGTATGGAAAAGAGAATTGGAATGAAATATTAGTGTATCTTCTAGTTGGAAAAATTGTTGATTATTTATTAGATCTCGTTACGATGGATCCAACTGTTGATTCTAAGAGATTAGAGGATAATGATGAATCCAATTTTTGGAAACAAAAAGTATATTTAAGGTATACCTTGGAGGGTAAGAAAGGAAAGTAATATTCATTCAATTATGGAGAGCCAACAACAAGGAATGTTAATCAATTCAATCAAAGGATGATTATTAAGAGCTCAACCTTGAGATGACCTAATGTCTTGGAAACACTAAGGGGGAAAGAGGGAGAGTAGTTGTACTCAGATAAGTACCCTATTCAAGGTTTAATGATGTATTTTTTATTTTGGAGAAATTTTGACTTCTTTGTAAGTCATGATTCAAAAACCCTATACTTGAAGTCTTATATTCAATGACCACAATTCAAGGTTGTGGAAAATAAATGGTGAGGTAATGGAATTACTAATGAAAGATATTGGAAAGGTCAAAATATTTTGACCAATGAGAAAGAAAATTTTACAACACAATACTTATACGTATTTTTTTTAGAAGATCAATTTTTATTACCATTGATGCCTTAGAAAAGATATGCAGTATGTTTGTTCATGTAAGGCATGATTATTGCCTATGGAATGAAAAGGGGAAGATTTATGTACTCATGATTTTGAGTTATCGAAAACCATTCATGCTTGGTAACTAGGTATGTAATAATTATTGATATCTTTTAGAAGATAATATCAAACCAACATGATTTAACAAGAATTGTTACTCAATTAATATGATGCTCCTCAGAAGAGAAATATTGAGCCAAAATTGGACCATGATTTTTGGGATAATTAAAGAGTGAAAGAAATCCAAGATATGGATACCCTAAGATGAAGGAGTTCTAACTCCTCAATAATGTCTAATCATTATATATTTAGAGAATCAAATATGGAAGGATTCCATGGAAGAGTTTTCACTTAGTCGGGATGGACTAATATGAATTAGAGAAAGAACCTGTGTAGCAGATTCTAGGAGATTAAGGAATGCAATGAGGTAATTGATGTCATAATTAGGTGACACTTGAATGAAAAAACTATTTGTCTGATGGGAAACCACTATAATATGGAAGGGAACATAGTAAGATGTTGCAATGTATGTAGCAAATTATTGTCCAATATGCCAAAGGATGAAGATAGAATGTCATCATTGGCAGGACTTGTATACTCTTAGGGAATTCTTATGATCTTTCTATGTCAATGGAACTGACATAATGTTATGGTGGATAGACTCACCAAGATAACCAATTCTGATTGAGAAATTTGATTTATAAGATATCAATCCAAAACAAAAAATTGTGTAAAGCAGTTGCTTAATGTTCTTGAGAAGGTTGTCTCAGATAAGGGATAAGCAAGTAATTCTAGGGTTTTGTGAAAACCATAATCACTTTGTTGGAAAAAATCAATTGAATGTATGCTCAATTTATTACTCTAAGTTATCCAGTTAGGCAAAAGGGATAAACTAAATCTTGAAGGATTTGTGGAGTAATTTTATGATAACTTATATCATTGAAATTTAATCCATGTTTGAAACATAATATGGGAAGAAGGGTTGAACTCTTGTAAGCTGGGGAATGGGATTGAACTTAGACTGGAAATGTGGTCGTAAAAGGAAAAATAGATCGAAATGATCAAGGAAACTTTGTTGATACAAAGCATGAGTCATGAAGTAGTACTATTAATAGGTGTCTAAGAGTGGTATTATGCTCAAGATGGACAGTAGTCAAGGGAAATACTATTATGCTTAAGGTAAATGTTTGTTTCAGTGATGGACGGTCTTGGCTTCTGAGTTATCTGATGGTGTAAAACCAGAGGGAAGGATGGGACCCACGGTGTAGTGCACAATGCATAAATATTTTCCAATTGGTTTACACTAAGGATAATTGTGTGTTAGCCAATAAGAACATGTTTCTCTAGTCATTGTGGTATAGGTGTCATATAGGATTCAATCACTATTGAACTTATGATGTACACATAAGTCATTATGATTCAATGTAATTGTGTTGAGTGGTTCTCTAGATAGAAAGTGATCTTGAAGCACGTAAGTTCTTCCCATATGTTAGAAGAGTCACTTAGTGCAAGGTCCAGGAAGCACGAGATTGCAAGGGGTGGTGCTACGAGGGAAGATTATTTTATATACCTATTTCTTGCATGTTTTAGAAAATTGTAAGTAAAATCTTTATTTGAATTTATCTGTATGTTTTGGTACTTTAAATCATCAAGGACAATGATTCACAAGGGGGGAAGTATGTTACACCTCGTCTCATAGTTACCAAGTTACTTTTACCTTCATGAGTAAAATATGATGATAAATGTAAATTGTAACCTTAATATGTTTAATCTAGGTGAATGAAATATTGAAAAATGCATTAAGATGTTATTGCTTTTGAAGGTATGATTATGTTTTATACTGATGGAAATGTGGTGTATGAATATGTATTGCAATATGAATACTTTAATGCTTTGATGATGTAAATTATTTATGATGCATATGGATTCCATGCGAATGTTTAACTACCTATGCGATGCACTAAGTTGGATGGAGGAAGGAGTCAAGCCCTCAGGTATGAGAGGGGGAGTATCACTCAAGAGAGGAGCTTGGTTTGGTAACACTGATGAACCTAATTGAGCTTACACACACACTCACACCCTAGTTGGTCTAAGTTGAGTCGAGTCAGTTTGGGTGAATAGTAAGTAACCTTCTGTCTTGGTTGTGAATGTTTTGTATTGGTTTATGATCTTGTTTTATGAATGATGTGATTGAGGAATATGATTGAGTCTGTATATCATGTGAAAGTCCTTCGTATATTTATATTTTGCGATAATTATATACATGGAATGAGTATATGTATAAATATATGAGCAATAACTCATACATGTGATTACATATTATGCATGAGGATATCAATTATATGTTTATAACACATATACATATGTACACATTTCGTGTATGTACTCATCGATGAAGATGAATATATGTATGTGTGTGTTTAAGTTCAAATATTAAAATAATGTTATATATAATTATATAATATATATATTAATATATATGTATATAGTTACATGAGTGTAAACATATATGCATATGTATTAATATACATATATGTGTATATATATAACTATTTTGTTATATATATATATTATTAACTAGTAATGCATTTAATATTCATGAGAATATATATATATATATATATATTATATAGCACTACCTTATAAAGAGAACAAGGCTTTAATAAAGCCAACAATAAACCATACATGCTACGCATATTATAAAGGCGCATGATTCAAATATAAACCAAGACTCATAGAAATTAAGCCAACAATGTAATGAACACATGTTGCACATAATGCACATATAAAGGGAAGACAATACAATGCATGAAGCTGAGAATATAGTATAAAGTGAACAAAATTAATAAATGAAGGATACAAGCGCTTAAACACTGCACAGATATAGCGCATAAGGATTAAGTCAAAGCCTTTAAACAAAAGTATAATGTATGAAAGTAAGTTGACATAAATGCATATAGTTTGAAATAGAATAGGAACTCATATTGTTGCACGTGAAATGGAGAATATAGCTTATGCATTACATGAGATTAAATGTAGATTTTAATCAAATGAGAATAAGTCTTAGTATCGCTATCTTTTGGGGCGCTAAGTATGAATATGCGGCACCAAGTTTAAAGTGAGTGGAACAAATAAGAATTCTAAAAGCCGTGCCATGTATAGGTACAATATTTGAATAAATATTAAACCCAATCAATGAAGTTTTGGAAAAAGTATGAGAGGTTATTCGACTTACAAACTGATTAGGAAACCTATAGCTTTTCTTTGTTGTCCCTTGACTTAGTAAAAGAGTCATGTTGTCTCTCATGAAGAGGTCGACTTAGCCATTGGAAGAATGTGGATTGTTACGTGTTGCAAATTTGTGAGTTAATCAGCTGAGTCGTTGCATGTGATTAGGAAGGTGGTAGAATTGGTAGCTTGTTTGTAGCCTTTGGTTGCTCAAATTATAGTATACATAGAGGTTCTCTTCCTATCGTTTGTTACCCTTCTCATTCTAATTTCTCCGTAGTTATTCTATTGTTTTTTTTTGTGCAAGTGAATTAGAGAGCTTGGGAGTTAGTGAGTTGATTTGCAATTGTATTGTTGAGAGAATTTGTAAGAGGCTAGTGGTTGGAAGTTAGTTGAGCTTTGGAGAAGTAGCGTTCATGAAGGTGAAGGCTAAGGTTGGAAGGAAACATTATCAGTTGGAACTTATTATTTAGGAATGTTGATTTTTATCCCTCTATTGTTTATGCTTGAAAGGTTATTTGATTGTAAATGCCTTTGTTTGGACAAAGATTGATTTTTAGTTTGCATGATATGCTTGTTCTTACAAACCTAGTTATTTCCTAGTTTTGGAATAATCTTTGAATGCATGATATGCTTGTTATTTCCTAGTATGGAATACTCTTGTGTGATTCTTGGTTGAGTCTCGAAATAGTGAAACCCTCTTATTTAGGAATACATTTATATTATGTTAAGGTATGCGTAACTTAAATGCTACCAGAACTATACTTAGTTCATTAAGTCTATGAGCATGTTGCGTAAAAAGTGAAATATGGAATTGTAAACAATGATTTTGGTAACCCGAGGGTTTCTCTAACTCTTCTAGGTTTTTCACCTAAAAGGAGAGAAATGGACCCAAAATGCTAATGTCTACAGTAAAGATTAATGTTATGATGGATGAAATATGCCTAAATATGATGTATAAATGCAAAAAACTGAAAAAGAAATGATTTATTGATGCTAAACCTAAGAAATGCAAAATGCTGGAAAACACACTGTGATATGCAAAAAACCTAAAAATGAAAGTAAATGATGAAAGAATTAAAAAAAACTAGAGAGGTGCACCTGGAATCTAGAATCTAATGCAGAGAGGCTCTGGAATCCTTCAAAGTTGACTAGAAATGTTAACTGGGACACTTACGCCAAGCTGGGTGATTTAGTCCAATTTTGAGGAAAATTTGTCGGAACATGAATCTGCCAAATGGGTATCCAAAAATGCAGAAACCACTTTTCAAGCTTGGCAGTGGGACTAATTCGCCACAGATGGAAACTTAGTCCACCTAGAGATTTCTATAATTTTGGAATAGGATTCTGTAGCTTTCGATCTGCACTTGCTTTTTTGATAGGTGTCTGATCCTGATTTTGTAGAAAATAGGATGAAAAGACTCTCCAAGCTTCAATTAGGGCTTTGTTGAATTTGATGGATTTTTGACCACTTTTTGACACCAATCTCTTTGATAAATCTACATACAAGACCTACAAACACACATGCAAAGAGGGGAAAAAGGGTTAAGGGTTAGAGTATAGAGGTTTTTGCCTTGGTCAAACCCCACTTTGGTAATCAAACCCTATGAAATGAAATGAAACGAGAAGAGAATGATAAATAAACAACATGCAATGTCATAAACTTACTAAACCCTTGATGTTGAAATTTGAAGATATGCAATGAAGTGCTCCAATGGATGACTTGATTATGCTTAGAGTGCTTGAATGCTTGAAAATTATTAAGTGAATGGATGAATTGCTTGAGTGGATGAATTAGGTATTTAGGAGATGCAAAAATGAGGGGAAAACCATTTATTTATACTTGATTTTCCATTAATTCCCAAAAATAACACATCACAGGCTTACCTCAAGGGTAAGAGAATAAAATCCCGCCAAGAAATTAAAATTATTTTGATTTTTGTGCCCAGTGGGACTAAGTCACCCCAAGTGGCAACTTGGTCCCACTAGGGAAATTTCACTAGGTTTCAGAGATAAAAGTGCATTAAATGATGTTTAATGGGAATATCCTAAAAAATACACTTAAGTATGGCCGGAAAGTGTATTAAGGGGTCATTTAGACATAAGAAAGGGTTGAATTAGTGATGACAAGTCTAGAAAAGCGTGAGAGTTTGTTACAACTCTTTACAACACTTTGGAATAAGACTTGGTAAGTGGTGAAAAGAGCTTATTTAAGTGAATTATGATGAAAGGGTCCTAGAAAAGTGTGAAAGTGGGTTACAACACTTCACAACACTTTTACAAGACATCCTAGAAGTCTTAATGATTCTTAAGGGTCCAAGACCTAATGTGAACGTGTTGGCCACATTACAACATTAAGTCTAGGAAAAATCAAACCAAATTCCACTAGAAGGGCTTGAACATGAGAAAAAGTAGAAGGGTTACTTTTTCCGTGTCCACAGGAATATGATGCTATCTTGTTTTGTAAGCTTATAAAGCTAGGTAAACCTTTGTGGATACAGAGGTTAGCAATGCAACAAGAATGTTTTCATGATAGTCATGACATCATTGAATATAGTTTGTGTTGTCATGCAAACCATGTTGATAGCCCATACTTGATTGTTTACTCATATCTCCTTGAGGTAGGATGATAGTCTTTTCCCTAGGGTTAGGGTGTATACTTGCTTGTTATATCAATATTCAATAGTAGGGTTGAGAAATGTATTTTCTAATTATGTTATAATTATATAATTGATTAGGAGTTTATTCCTATTTACGAAATGCTAAAAGAGGACTCACATTCCGATAACCCAAAGCCGTATTAAGAAGAGGACTTGTGGGTGTAGAAGCACAAACTCTTCTCAGGCTAATGTCCTCCAAATTATATACAAATGCAGTGAACATTGTAACCATGTGAATATTTGCGGTATCAAAGAAGAGATTTAATGATTTGCTTATGATCACCTAATCATTATACCACTTTTGATTGAAACCCTAGGTTGGGAATAACCTATTTGGTTGGATTGTTTACTTGATTATTGAATGAAGCAAATAGGTTGGGATTATCCTATATGATTTGATTGTTGATTATATCTTTGAAAGAAGTCTTTTATTGTTTAAGATTATATTTTTGATTAAGTCATTTATTGATGAGATTCTACTCTTGAATGGAGCCATTTACTAATAACATCATACTTATGAAAAGAAGGCACTTAATGTTGAGATCATACTTTTGACTAGAGTCATTTAATGTTATGATGTTATGATTACTTAGGGTGGTTAATTAGGTTATTCTTGGGGTTAGTGAAATCCATGTAAAGGGGGCAATCTAGCTAGATACTAGATTGTGTATATGTATGGTTAGTGTGGTTATACCCAGGGTTAGAGGAATCCATGGGTAAGGGTGTAACCTAGATAATCAGTTTATTCTAGACTTGGTATTCTTGGGGTTGGGGTGTTTACTTGCTACGGGTACAATGACATACAGAGTAAACAAAAATATAAAATAACATTGACAACATATAATAATCACATGGCAATTACACAGAACATAGGTGTATTGCTTTATTCAGTATTCACCACTTATATCATAATGTCTCCAGACATAACATAGCATAACATAGTAGAACCACAATGTTTCCCGACTACATGAATCAAGTACATATAGTATGCTGGCGGTGGTTGAGGTACCAACCGTCGCGTCCCTTCATTATAACTAATTACTTCGTCAGGAACTTAATTCCCGGGACAACTAACATGACACATACATAACATAAGTACATGGATTATTAATATTAACTAAATTCTTATTTACTTATGACTCCCAACCAACCAAGTACACACACTCTCAGCCAACTACATCATCCCCCCACAAAGTAGTCATCTTCCAAACAACTGAAAACCAAAAATGCCAACTCGAGTTCTTGCTTGGTGCTAGCCAATTCCTTTTATTTTCCATGTGGCTGACTCTCCGTGTCAGCTGAAAGTCGCTACACATCAACCACCTGTGTATCTTTTTCCACCACTAGCTGATCCTCCTCTACCAACTAATTGTCACTCTCACCTAATACTCCATCTCTCCCTACCAACTTCTCCTCGAGAGCTACAACTTTCGTCTGCTCGGTAGCCAACTGCTCCTGCAACTGCACTATGATGGTTGGTTGCACTGCAAATTGGAAATTCCAATAAATTTGAAGGGGGTCTGGGGGCAACACCCCTAATGGGGTCAAGGGGCAGTGCCCCTTGTGGGGGTTTGGGGGTAGCACCCCCAGCGGGGTCGAGGGGCAACGACCCTTGCAGGGTTTGGGGGCAGTGCCCCTGGTACAGGGCGGGGTTGAGGGGCAGTGCCCCCATCGCCAAGACCAATTTAACACTTCTGAAACCACTCAAAACTATGTCGCATGCCTCATTTTCATGATTTTTCCACAGGTTTTGAATAGTGCTGACGAAGCCGAAAAATACAGATTCTGCATTGTTTTTCTTAGACTTCACTTTCTCCAAGTCGATGCTTGGTGCGGCAATGGATGGTACGACACTCTAATTTTCGTACTGGTGATGCTTGTTGGCAACTGGTACAGGGTTTTTGTTTGACTCCCTCTTCTGATGTCTCCCCTTGTTGAAGTCGACACTTAGTACAAATTCTCCTTTTTCTGCACCATACGACCTTCCCTTGCTCAATGCGTACGAATTTCTTCTTTATGCGTACAGACTCCTACTTAGAACACCATATAGATTTCTCCTCAACGCACTGTATGACCTCCTTCTTAGATCGTACGACCTCTTCCTTAGCCAAGTTTACGACTAACTTCACCTCACACCGTACAAACTTCCTCTTTTCAGAGCATACAACCCTCTTCTCCAAACGTATGGCCTCCTTGTTACAACATACAACCTCCTTGTTACAGCATATGACTTCTTTGCTACAGCGTACGGTTTCCTTGTCAGATCGTATGGACTTCTCCAGACAACAAATTCGTACGGACTTCTTCAGGCACCAAGGGTGTACGAACTTCTTCCTGCTTCACCCTTCCTTTCTTCGTGCAACTATCTTGGCTTTTGAAAAAAATTCCCTCCTTTCCTCTACTTTCTCGAGTGGGACCATTCGACATACTATATGCTGAATAAGAGTATCACCTTTTGATTTCTTATATAACTTGTCATCCTTCGAATTTCTTTTATTTTTCCCCTTCTTCAATTTTTTAATTCTTTCTATTTTTTTTTCCATTTCACTCCTTTTATAATTTATAATTTTTATTTTTTCCTCTTTTCAATTTTTCTCTTCCCAAATTTTATTTCTCTTTTATTATTCCTCCCTCTTTCTCTCTCCTCTTTCTTCATTTTTTGCTTTTTCTCATTTTCTCTTCCATTTTTCTTTATTTTTTGATTTCTTTCTTCTCTCTTCATCTCTTTTCTTTTTTTTCTAATTTTTTAATTTTTTCATTCTTTTCATTTTTTAACTCCAACACAATTTTTTCATCTCGTACTTGTTCGGACTTGTGGACTGGCGTATCGTCTGGTTTTGATACTCTTTCTTTGTACTCTCCATACTCGGCTAGAAGTGTTTGGCTGGGCATTCCCTGTTTCTCTTCTTCCTTGATTTCCCCGATTTGTAGCATGTTACACTCTCGATGGAACACTTCATAGTCTTCCATCTGCCAATGAAATAAGCCATTCAGCGAGCTTGTCTTGTCCTCCAAACAACTCTCAAGTTCAAGTATGCCTTCAGTGTTCGGTTCCATACCTTTCCTTCCTTCGTCCACATCCAACTCACTTCCATCCGATTCTAATCCGGAGGAAGCCAATTCTTCGCTCATGGCCTGGTTCTTCAAGTCGATGATGTACTTCTACCAGTTGTTCTCGATTGAGAGTGTGTTCCTCTTCCAATTATGATTTTCCTTGGTGGCTATTAGCCATCCTCTCCCAAGTAGTGCATCGTACACTTTCCTTTGTAACGGGATGACGAAAAAATTTAGCAAAAATTGTTGTGTCCCGATTGTCACCTTTTGTGCCATCAACATTCCCAACGGCTTGATACCATGTTGATTAGCGCCAACCAGTTGGAATGTCGGCAGCTAGAGTATAGGCTTCCTGAGACTCTTCCATGTGTCTTTGGGTAGTACGTTGACTCTCGATCCTTCGTCGACGATAGTATTTGTCAAGATATTCCCTTTGATCTCCATATGCACGACCTCTGGCATCTTCCCGATGTTCACCATGAGCAATACTGGTTCGATTGTTTGTTCACCATATGGTGGTGGTTCTGGTACCAATTCTTGCCTTAGGTCCTCCGATTGAGGTTGCTTGCCATCCTCGAGGGCATTTGTCATTGCCAGTCCCAATTGCGGCAAGCTCTGGAAAAGGTCAGTTACTTTTATCGGTATGGTGGTCTGCAATACCTGTCATACGATGTTGGTTTTTGCCTCTGACCGTCGAGAGGTTCCTAGTTTCTCCAGAGGTGTTTTTTTTCCTTGGCCACCGCCAGTTCCACTTTGGCTTTCACTTCCTTCATCCTTTGTTTCTTCATACGTGGATCTGGGTATGTGGTCTTTTTCGGTTGTGCTCTGGTGATTGCTAATACCTCTTGTTCTTCTACTTCCAACATGTGGATACCCTTCTGCTTAGGACATTCATTTTCTTCATGGTTGCCTGATCCACACCACTTACACAATCTTCCTCCCAAACCTTGACTATTCTGGCAGTCCCTAGCGAAGTGGCCCCATTCGTTGCACCTCTGGCATTGGGTCATGGGCCATCCTTTGCTATCATGCTGTATCTTGCTTCTTAGACTTCTATTGCTTCGGTAACCTCTAGGGGATGCATTGCTATTATACTGGGGCTTTGGTGGTGTGTTCGGTGGTGTTGACAGTTGTCCCTGCGCGAAGAGTACTTGTGCACTTCTAGCTTTTAAGTTGTATGGGCATTCCTTGACGAAATGTCCCATCACTTGGCATATATCATAGAATAAGTTCTTGGGACAGTTCACCTTCGTGTGACCTTCCCCATTGCAGTCTGTACACCACAGTTCTATAGCTTCTCTCGTACTCTCCTTGTCGGCCTTCAATTCTTTCATCATTTGCATCATATCTTTCCTAAGTGCTTGTACAGTCTTGGATTCACCGTCACTGTCATCTGTACTCTCCTTGTTGTCTATCTTCTTTTTCCCTTGGGAGGATGTTTTGTTTTCACTTTCTATATCCATCACCTAATTATATGCTTCAGTGTACGGGGATGGAGGTACCACTTTCATTTTCCTTCAAAGCAAGGGAAGTAGTCCCTCAATAAACCACCTCTTCTTCAGGCCATCTGCAGGCTGTGACTCTATTTTCCCCAGCAAATCTTTCAATTTCTAATTGTAGTTCCACACACTCTCATGCTTTCCCTACTTAGTATTGTATATCTTTGTGAAAATCTCGCTATCACCTCGTAAGAGTTTGAACTCCTCTTGAAATGCTTGCTTCAATAATCTCCATGTAGCTTTGTGTGCTTGATCTAATTCAGAGTACCAGTAGATGGCACTATCTCAGAGTGTCATTGGAAATACTTTCAGCCACTGATTCAGATCATCTTGTCTGCTTGCTATCCAGATGGTTTCACATGTTTTACAATGTCATATTGGATCTTTTGACCCATTCCCCAGAGACTTCGGTAGCTTCTGCTGCTTAGGAGTCACCATCTTTCCCCACTGTCCTCCTTGTTTATTGGACCCAATTAGACTAGTTTCCCCGCTATGTTCTGGTACATCACTTGCACTCTCGGCCATGTACGAGTCACTCCCACATCTTGTGTCAGCATCCTTGACACCTTGAGTCTCCTGGGTTCCCTTCGGTACTCTCTTCGCCTTGGGGTACTGGCCTTAGATCTTCCACTCATCAGTCATTTGTCGTCGTCTGATAAGGACAACTCCTAAAAATGTTTGATGCTACTACTTAATTCATCTTTGTTCTCATAAGGATCATACCTTCCTACATATGAGGTGTCGAAGGGTCCTTCATCCCTTCCACCAAACTTTGGTGTTCTCTTTCAATGGATGTGTCTATTCTTGTCAGATTCTCATGTGTTCTTTTAATACTCTGGTTTATTTCAATTAGATCCTCATCAAATTCCTTACCATCTTGCTTTAGTCTTCTTCGCTAGTTTTCTTGTTCTTACAGCCTAAGTGATCGTCGAACCTTCTCCTCCTGAGTCTCGTGCCCTCCAGGTACTCGATTCTTGTCTTTGTTCGACCGTACAGGCATTAAAAATTATTTAGGCGATCATTGTTGACTATCGGATTTATGTCTCCAACTAGTGTCTCGTTCCTCTTTTTCTCATTTGGTTCTCTCTTCGTAGCGTTGCAGTATTTGTTGCCTTTGGCGTTTTCGATCCTCTTCTTCTCGCAGGTCTTGCAGGATAATGAAATGATGGGCCAACAATCTGGGCATATGGTTCAAGAGGTGATTCACCTCATCATTCACTTCCAACCTATCCCAGATAACTTCCTTAAGGATCTCCCATCTACGGGATTCCCTACGTACGTGATCTGGTAAAGATATCTTCCACAAATTGGTAAAATCTTCAGTCAATAGGTCTTCCCTTTCCTCATTGCTATTCATGGGTTCATCTTCCAGGAGACCCATTACGCTGCCATGATGAGTGATTCCCTAGTCCGCTCAGGCAATAGCACTAAATGTTTACTCACTACAGGTACAATGACGTACAGAGTAAACGAAAATATAAAATAACATTGACAACATATAATAATCACATGGCAATTGCACAAAACATAGGTGTATTGCTTTATTCAGTATTCGCCATTTACATCATAATGTCTCCAAACAAAACATAGCATAGCATAGTAGAACCACAATGTTTCCCGACTACATGACTCAAGTACATATATTACGTTGGCGGTGGTTGAGGTACCAACCGTCGCGTCCCTTCATTATAACTAATTACTTTTTTAGGAACTTAATTCCCAAGAAAACTAACATGACACGTACATAGCATAAGTACATGGATTATTAATATTAACTAAAGTCCTATTTACTTATGACTCCCAACCGACCAAGTACACACACTCTCGGCCAACTACATGGGGTAATCCATGGTCAAGGGAATTACCTTGTTGAATATTTAATTATATTATCACCTTAGGGTAAATGTGTGTTATGTTTATGGTCAATACCAAATCGAGCTTTTGAAGTGGGTGGAAAGATGAATCTCAGTTGAAGTATTGGGTGTTGAATTCTTTGGCCAAAGTAGTGTAAGTAGCCATTGTTTACACTGTTAGTTCACCATAGTCCATGATTACAATCTAGGCAGGGAAACCAAGGTATGGCATCTCTAGATATGTAGGACACAACACTATGCTCATGAAGGCTAGTATTATGAGGTTATCAAACCAATCTCTTCATCAAAGGGTAGTTCCATCTTACTAGTTAGGTAGATGTGTAGGGGATTGTAGTAAGTCTATGGTTGGCACAAAAGCGCTTGAGTGATGCTCTCCCTCATATAGCTGGTGGCTAGGATTTGAGGATGTATGTGCCAGTATTGGGGACAACTAGGATGTATGCACTAGTGATGAGGACATCTAGAATGTATGCACCAATGTAGGGGACATCACGTATGTATGCCCAAGTAGGGACATTTGGACCATTTGTATATCTAATTCATTAAGCTCGTGGAAGCTATATATGAAATCATGTATCTTTTTTTTGTTAACCCAAGGTGTCCCCACGACCCAGCCCTACGACCCCCTCAAAGGAGTAGTGGGCAAGTTGGGGCGAGACTAGTCAATGGGATGCACACATTTTCCTACAAGCCACACACATCGGGTGAGTTCGGGCGTTCAAGTCAAACCCAAGACCTTGGGAAGCAAACCCAAGACTCAAGCCAACTCGACTACCCGTGCGAGCATCAAAACATGTATCTTTATTCTTATTGAGAAATTGTAAATTGGAAAAATATTATCATTACATGGGTGTATGTAATAGATAACCATTACTTGGAGATTATGTAATGCACTTTATGAAAATGCAATGGAAATTTGAAACAAGTTTAATTTCAAATGTGCATATTTTATTATTGAAATATATAGGAAGTTTTGAATGGGTTTATTCCAAGTGTGCATATTATTATTGGATTATAAAAGAAAATTTTATTGCTATATATTGCAAGCATATGTTATTTACATGCAGGTAAAAACATGGAAAATTCTTGGGTTAAACACCGGGGTTGTTTCAATAATTTTTTGTGAGCCACGTGTCTTTTTGTCACCTTGCACTCATTGCAATGGCATTTTATCACATATAGAGACAATAGGATAAATAGTTGCTCTCATGCTCAGTGACAAATCTTTTGAGTTGTATCAACAATTTGGGTTTAGTTATTGTAGTGTAAAAAAAGTACTCTTTACATTTTCACACTTTGTTTGGGCCCTCTTAAAATTAAATTGGACTTAATTATGCCTTAATAAGCCCTATTCTACATTTACAAGCCTAATAAATTACATTTTACAAAGGGGTTCAAACCTGACAATAATTAATGCCAACACATAACACTTTACCTTGAGCAATGTGTGTTCTAGGAATAGGTACCTGGGACCCATTCACCCACGAGCGAATGGGTCCACCCTAGGCCTTTGAACCTGAATTTAAAATATGTTTTTGGTGGTATTTTAACATCTCTTAATTTGAATTTTGATGTCAACTTGTAATGTTTAATTTTTGGGAATTTAAGTATACATACCTATAAATACAAGGTTATTTTATCAGTCAAATCCTAGAATTCTCAAGAAGAAATTCAAGTGAGAAAAAAGTATAGAAAAGTTTATGATTAGGAGAATTCAAGGGAAGATTTATCAAGTATTTTGCTACAACAATCAAGATCTCAAGCATCATGTCAAATTCTTAAGCATCATGCATGTTTTTGGAGCTAACATTGTGATGTAGGTTTCAAAGATCAAGTTAGGCATTCAAGTCATATTTCAAGCATCAAGATCCACATCCATTGGAGCCATTTCATGCAAGATCAAGATCAATATTGCAGATTTCCAAAGGTTTATTCAAGGGTTTGGTGAGTTGCAACATAGCTTTTTTCATTCATCATTCCTTTCACATTAATTAATACTAACACATAATACTTTACCTTGAGCAATGTGTGTTACAAGAATAGGGACCTAGGACCCAATAGCCCATGGGAAAATGGGTCCACCCTAGGAATTTGAACCTGAATTTAAAATATATTTTTGGCGATATTTTAACATGATCTCTAAATTCAAAATTTGATGTCGGCTTGTAATGTTTAATTTTCTAGAAATTAAGTATACATACCTATAAATACAAGGTTGTTTTATCATTCAAATCCTAGAATTCTCAAGAAGAAATTCAAGTGAGAAAAAAGTATAGCAAAGTTTATGATCCAGGGCATTCAAGAGAAGATTTATCAAGAATTTTGTTGCAGCAATCAAGATCTCAAGCATCATGTCAAAGTCTTAAGCATTATGCATGTTTTTGGAGCTAACATTGTGATGCAGGTTTCAAATATCAAGTCAAGCATTCAAGTCATATTTCAAGCATCAAGATCCACATCCATTGGAGCCATTTCATGCAAGATCAAGATCAATATTACAGACTTCCAAAGGTTTATTCAAGGGTTTGGTGAGTTGCAACATAGATTTTTTCATTCATCATTCCTTTCACATTTCATTATTTCAATTCAAGGTTTAATTACCCAAACGAGGTTTGACCAAGGAAAACCCCCATTCACCAAAAACAAACAATTTTTCCCTCTTATATTTGTGTTGTAGATCTTAGGTTGAAGAAGGATTGATGATCTCTTGAAGAGAAAGATTGGAAAAGTTGTCAAAGTTGCAAAAAGTTATCGTTAAATCACAAAAACTCACCTACAATTCTGATTTCCAACTTTCCGACATTGCAACTCAGATCAAATGAAAGTTATAGATTGACATCAAAGGCTCTCAAAATTTGGTTGAAAACCCTGAGTAGAGACCCATTTTCCCATGGGCGAATGAGTCCCAGAAAGCCTCCCAAATTTTCCTTTTGGTGACTAGTACACAGTGTTCTACCATTCTCAGATTTGTAGAAAGTTTTTTGTTTTTGTTAGTATTGACTTTTAAATTGTTGTTTCAAGTTTGAATGGGCATAATTGAGTAGATTTGATATTTTTAGTTTTTCTCCCAAAAGTGTTGTTTAGGTTGAATCACTCATCCTCAAGCATAAGGAAAGTAGTAGATTCCTTCATTGAGTTGACTCACCTAAGGGTTGTAAGTGTGTGGATCTAATTTCCTAATTAAATAGTGAGAAATATGTCTATCTATTATCATTTTGGTGAACCCCCCCTCTCATAACATAACCTATTTTCCATTGTTCCATTGTGGTGAACCTAACTTTGTACAAAAACATTCTAAAATTTGGAGTCCATTTCAACCCTAGATCTAGGATTTTCATTACTTTACATTGCATTGCATTTATTTGCATCTTATTTAGGGTTGTTAAATTGCATTAGTTTTTATTTCATTTAGGGTTTTAGGTTTACATTTTTGCTTCTTTAAAATCTGAAAATTTCAAAAATTTCATCAATTTTGCAAAGTGTTTACATAACATTGCATGATTAGTCACTTAAAACAAAAAAATTTAACCAAAATTGCATCTCAAATTAGGTCTTTTTTCTTATCAATTAACATCATTTTACACTTGCATGTAGATTTGATTTTCCAAAAATCTGAAACTGTATTTACATGTTTGCAACCAGAATCTGAAAGCATAAGTATCAACTCAGAAATCTGTAATTTGATTTTTCAAAACCTTTAAGCAAGTCACATTTTCCCATGGGTGAATGAGTCCTTGATTAGGCTTATTTCTGAATTTTTGGGCATTAAAAACCCTCAGTCTGCATTCTGTGTTTCTATATTTAGGTTCCTATTTCAGTTTCTAAATTTTTTGTTTTATGAAACAATTCACATTAAGGTTATTTGGTCAAATTCAGTGCATTGTTTGAATTCAAAATTGCATTTAAAAAGACATCATTTTTTAGGTTTTTGCATAGTATAATAAAAAATTTATCTTGTTTAAATCTGGAAATTGCTATCTCTTTTTACATACTTGCATTATACTTCATATTCTAGGGTGTTTGATTGCATTTTTCCTACTCCATTTTGGGTGCACCTTAGGTTTGGTGAAACTTGTATGAGCTTCACAACCTGGTGTCCTATTTCCAATAGTAGTGAGATGTAGTTCGAGACTCATGTCATCCCGCAATACATCACTCGTCGTAGATCTTGGGTTTTCCAACTCTTTCACTCATAGTGTTGACACTAGTCAACCCACTATGGACCATACCCTTGACACTTAATTTCCTATGACCTCCTTACCAACAACTAATGTGACTAATGTTGGATCAACGATTGCTAATGTCCCTCAAGAGAACCTAAGAAAAATGGATGAAGATTTTGACAAATTGCAAAACTTTGTGAGTTCTGAATACATTGCTGGTACTATGATTCTTGTCATAGATAACATGAGGAGAATGATTGAAAAGGAACAAGGAATAGAAGTTATACATAGCATATCTCACATCATTGATAAAAATGTCCCTACAATGACTACTTGTGCTCAAGCTTTGGGGTATACCCAAATTCAAGGTATAAATCCAATTCCTCCTTCCACAAGCATGACCTCCGTTCTGACATACACTAATCCAACTGTTACTACAACCATACAACCTACTAGCAATGTCCATAATACCTTAGGTGTTTCCACTGGGAATCCCTTTAGCTTTGTGCATTCAAATCCAATATCTCCTAACTCATCTTCCCTCACAAACTTACAATTCACTTGCCCTCCAAACACATATACACCTCCATCTCAAAACACAAAAAATGATCCTGTCCTTAACCAACTCTTGTAAAGTGTTTCATTCCTCCAACAACAAATTGCTACATTGAATCAAAATCAAAATGACCAACCTTCACAATATGTCAAAAGAAACCCACTATCCTTGGAGATATTGAGAACACAAATGCCACAAGGTATAGAGATTCCTAGATTTGAGAAATATGGTGGGAAAGGAGATCCTATTAACTGTGTTTCTGCATACACAACCTTATGTAGTGACTTCATTTTTGAGGATAAACTCTTGGCTAAACTCTTCCCTAGATCTTTGAAAGACACTGCCTTGGAATGGTTTTGTTCCTTATCAAATAATTCAATACGTTCATTTAATGAAATTGTTGATGCCTTCCTTAACCATTTCCAAGTGTACATGGGTCCTAAGATGACCTTAGCAGATTTAATGAGATGTAAGCAAAATGATGATGAAAAGGTCACTGACTTTATCTCTCGTTATCAATTGCCTTACTCGCAAATCAACATTAAGATTCTCGATCCTAGTCTTCAACGAATATTTATTGACAATTTGCAAAATAAGCTTCAAGATAAGATTGGGATGATGAAATTTTCGTCCTTCACACAATTGTGTATAGCCCTTTGTGATTAGAATTCAGTTAGTAGTTGTGAAGTGAAAACTCCCTCTAATTGTCCTGAAAAATATGAATCCATGCCTCAAACCAACTACCAACCATTCAAGAAATCAAATAAGGGTTTTTTACAACTCAATTCCCCTCAACCAATTCAACATGTTGACACCCTAGTGGCTGCCATAAAGATAATAAATCCTTATACATTTAGGGAAAATAGTAGACAATTTACCCCTCTACCTAATACCCTTCATTCCATCATGTTGCAACTCTTAAACAAGAACTTAATTTCCTTACCTCCTGTTAAAGCTCCCGATTATACTAAGCCTTTACCTCCAAACTATAGACAAAATTCCTTTTTCCATTATCACCGACAAAATGGACATGATACTGAACATTGTAAGTGTCTTAAAAATATTGTGCAAGACCTTATTGATTCTAATCACATTCAAATTGGTGGTGTTAATGATCAAGGTAATAAGTCCATTGCCCCTCCTAACCAAAATTTGCAAATATTTACCAATCCTATGCCAAATCATAACATCTCCTTTGTCAAATCTAGTGAAAACAAGAATGATGTGATGAATGTTGACACAAATGATAACAACATGAATAAGAATGAGGAAAATCCTATGGAATATACATGATTGGAATCGTTGAAGTTCAACCTCATAAGGGCCTAACCAATATTTCCCTTGGCATTGCTTTCTCACAAAATGACATACTTAAACATGCACCCGATGGTCCTCTTTACATAACCAGAAGAATATCAATGACAAGCCTACTAATGGGATATTAATTGATCTCATTTGTGTAGAGAATGTGATCACTAAATAATTCTTGTTTGTGCATGAACTTTATCAAGATACTTATGAATAATGGAAAGCATGCATCAAAACACATAATGGTTTTTCTAGCCCTACGATAGGTTCGATAACTCTTCCTTTACAAGTTCGACCGAAAAGATTAAATGTCTCATTCTCCATCATCCCGACATCAGATCAATTTCATGTGAAGTTAGGCTACCCATGGCTTCGCTCCATGAAAGTCGTCCCGTTGGTAGTGCATAAATGTTTAACATTTCCATTTAGCAAAGAGATCTTTACTATGCACCATAGTGGCTTTAATCTTGTGTCTTCCCATGGGAATTTATCATTGGATTTCTTTTGGCCTAAACCTATGGAACCTATTAGGCCTCGTGAGGACTTCTTTTTCAAATCTTATCAAAAGTTTAAGGCAAAGCATATAGCAGAATTATCCCTTAGCAATATGCCTAAACCCACGATTGAGCTTCCTATCCTTGATAAAACCATGATTGAACCAAAATCCCTTCCAAGTAACCAACACCAAACCATAGAAAATCCTCCACCTATTTCCTATTAGAGACCACAAGATAACCAAATAAGTCTCATTGTGCCTCCTAAAATAAAACAAATTTATAAAGTTAAAGAGAAAGTGTTTGAACAACCTCCCATGGTTCCTTCCATTCCTCCCTTGTGGGAAGAAAAGAAACCTATGGTTGATAAACTCTCCCCTACACAATTGCAACTCGAAAACCAAACAAAAAGAAACTGAAATGCTAGAGAACATAGGCGTAGATGTCATGCTATTGCCCGTTTGATATAAGAAAAACATGAAACAACAACACAAGAAATGCATGATGATTCTCCACCTTTGTCGCAACAAGAATATCCTATATCTCGACCACAACAAGAACAAGCACCTTCCATGGATATTATTTTTAGACCTTATGTTGTGATTAAATTGGATGATGATGAGACTACTAAGATTGATGAGGAAGTGAATAATGAGTTGAATTTATTGTTTTCTCTTCCATGAGATTAGATGATATCAACTGTGATGGTTCTCCTAAAAAGAGTGACTCACCTCGTGTTGAACCTGGTGATGTTCCTAGTACAACACTTGTTGTTGTCCCTTTGGCTAGCTATCCACTTTTTTCATATGATGAACAAGATTGGGATGTAGACAACCCACTATAGGTTGACTCACATGTGCCTTACTAGTCTTTTCTTTATCTTCCTTTTCATGTTCTTTTTGTGTGATTACATGTGCATAATGTGATCCCCTGTATCGTTATGTTTGACATGTCTTTAAGTTCATTCCTCTATTTGTATCTACATTCTTCTATATGTCATAAGCCTTTGTCTTTTACTTTTGTCTTGTGTTTTCCTTTTGGGGATGATATAAGGCATTGAGAAATTTAGGTCTCTTCCATGTTGACCCAAATTTTTTCTTTGTTTTCGCTCTCTATGTGTCATTCTTCTAGTTCTATGAGTATTTGGGGATGATGACATTTCTGATCTCTATAATAACATTGTAACAAATACATACACGAACCCCAAATCCATGGATCCCTTGTGTTATTTTGGGATTTTATTTGGGGGCAACCCTTTTTCATGACGTAGCTTCATTTGGTAACATATTCTTGACATAGGGCTTTCCAAATAAGCTCTTGTGTCTTCTTTATTGTTTAGCATTTATCTTTGGCTACTTTAAAGTAATTGCTCATAGCATGGTGTTTTGCAATTTCTTTAAAGTGGGGGCATACATTGGCATTATCATTTTGAAAATTTTGACTATAACTTATGTTTCATAGTGCGGTCTTCTTATTTCATGCGATGCATCTTCGTCTTGGTGGTATTGGGTTTGATGTCCTCCAAGATTGTGACTTTTCTGAGCATATGTCATTCCTCATAGCGGTGATGCTACAGATTGCATTCCCTAAGTTGCAAATATTTTATCCTCAACTTGTCCTCTCTTGGAGACATTAGGCACGATGTTCCCTAGGAGGAGAACTTACATGAACTAAGCAAAGCTCCTTTGAATATATTATTTGCATGTTTTCTCATGAGTGCCTATCATAACACAACTTATTAGCCTAGTGAGCTCGAAGTTACAACCTTTTTCATGGACACCAAGCAAAAAACACCTTTCTTTCCAGTAAGGCCATGTTTGTTCATAAGTGCTTAGCATAATGTAGCTTGTTAAGCCTTATGAAGCTTGAAGTTCATATTGTGTGGCACCTTATCAAATTTGTCAAGAGTTATAACTTTGTTATGGTTAGTTCAATGGGAGCCTAACAAGACTCTCTCATTAGCCACCTTATGGGGGCTCACCTAGTGGACAACGGATTTCACTATCCCTTGTGAGCGCATTTGGTTTACATAGTGGATAATGTGTTTCACTTGTAAATGTTTTGGACAAACAGATGAGGCTTGATCCACATCGAGTTGGAAAAAAATTGAGACTTGATCCACCCCTTTTTCTTTTTCTTTCTTTCTTTTAGTCTTTGACATTGTATGTTTGTGTATCTTGTCTTACTGTTGCATATCATACATCTTGTATGTGTTCCTTTGTGCTTATGTTGGTTTGCCATGGGATCTTGATCCTGGGGGCTTGACCACCTCCTTGATCTTTGTCATCCTATTTCACTAACATTTGTACACTTGGACCCCCTCTTGGTGCATATTTTTCTACTTTAGAGTGAGTTTTGACGCAAGGTCATCCTCTCACTAAAGTGGGGGCTAAATGTAGTGTAGAAAAATGTACTCCACATTTTCACACTTTGTTTTGGCCC
Organism: Sequoia sempervirens; assembly: GCA_007258455.2. NCBI lineage: Eukaryota > Viridiplantae > Streptophyta > Pinopsida > Cupressales > Cupressaceae > Sequoia > Sequoia sempervirens. The sequence continues at coordinate 122,057,444 of VDFB02271358.1, forward strand.
TCTTAATTAAACTAGACTTAATAATGCCTTAATAATCCCTATTTTACATCTACAAGCCTAATAAATTACATTTTCTAAAGGGTAAACCTGGAAATAATTAATGCCAACACATAATACTTTACCTTGAGCAATGTGTGTTCTAGGAATAGGGACTTGGGACCCATTCACCCATGGGCGAATGGGTCCACCCTAGGTCTTTGAACCTGAATTTAAAATATGTTTTTGGCAGTATTTTAACATGATCTCTAAATTCAAATTTTGATGTCGGCTTGTAATGTTTAATTTTTAGGAAATTAAGGATACATACCTATAAATACAAGGTTATTTTATCATTCAAATCCTACAATTCTAAAGAAGAAATTTAAGTGAGAAAAAAGTATAGTAAAGTTTATGATCAAGGGAACTCAAGAGAAATTTTATCAAGTATTTTGTTGCAACAATCAAGATCTCAAGCATCATGTCAAAGTATTAAGCATCATGCATGCTTTTGGAGATAACATTGTGATGTAGGTTTCAAAGATCAAGTCAAGAATTTAAGTTATATTTCAAGTATCAAGATCCACATCCATTGGAGCCATTTCATGCAAGATAAAGATCAATATTGTAAACTTCAAAATGTTTATTCAAGGGTTTGGTGAGTTGCAACATAGCTTTGTTCATTCATTATTCCTTTCACATTTCATTATTTCAATTCAAGGTTTAATCACCCAAACTAGGTTTGACCAAGGCAAACCCCCATTCACCAAAAACAAACAATTTTTCCCTCTTGTGTTTGTGTTGCATATGTTAGGTTGAAGAAGGATTGAATATCTCTTGAAGAGCAAGATTGGAAAAGTTGTCAAAGTTGTCATCAAATCATGGAAACTCACCTATAGATCTGATTTTTGACTTTCTGACATTGCAACCTGGATCAAACGAAATCAACATATTCACATTAGAGACCCCTAAAATTTGATTGAAAGCCCCGAGCAAAGACTTATTCGCCCATGGGCGAATGAGTTCCAGACAACCTCCCAAAATTGCCTTTTGGTGACTGGTACATAGTGTTCTGCCCTTCTCAGATTTGCAGAAAGCTTTTTGTTTTTGTTAGTACTAACATTTAAATTGTTCTTTCAAGTTTGAATGGGAATAATTGAGTAGATTTTATATTTTTAGTTTTTCTCCCAAAAGTGTTGTTTAGGCTAAAACGCCCATCCTCAAGCACAAGGAAATCAATAGATTCCTTCATTGAGTTGACTCACCTAAGGGTTGTAAGTCAATTCTTTGTGTGGATCTCATTGCCTAATGAAATAGTGAGAAATAGGTTTTTCTATTATCATTTTGGTGAACCCCCCCTCTCATAACATAACCTATTTTCCGTTGTTTTAGTTATCATAATTTCTAATTGTTTTTTATTCGTGCTTAAGCCTCTAGGAATACCCTCCTGAGTCTAAGACGAGTCCCCTCTATTGTTCTGTTGATGAACCTTTTTGCACTTACTTGATGACAACCTTGTTCTTGTGAGTGAGATTCAGTTTTAGGAAGTGGAGCAATGGTTTGGGACCCAACATAATGACACCATTGTTGGGGAACAATTGTTAAGACAACTGAACATCATTTGCAAATTTCAAAAGCTCAATGTTTTAATAGTTGTTTTTTTGGGTTGCAACAATAAAATTCGTTTTCAATAAAATCTTATCTCCCATATAGGGAGTGACAACTTTGTTGTAAGAATTTAGTTTTGAAAAAACCTTCATTACCATGGATCAAAGAAGATAGAGAAATGAATAGCCTACACAAGGAGGTAATGCAAATAATATGAGGAATCAACATGTTAAATGAAAGACAAAGGACAAGGTTGGTTTTTAAGGTGAGAAAAATAAAGATCAAGTAAGCACCTTAGGCAGAGGCAATGCCTTTGTTGACTTGAGAGACTAGTATTAGTATACTTCTGATGATTCAACAAATCAATTGCTTAGAAGGAGAAGGATCAATTTTGATGAGTATGATGTAATGAGAAACACTGCTACAATTGGTAGAACAGGTAGGGGTCAGCGTGATAACATGGATGTGAGAATGCATGACATGCCTAAGAAAGGCATGGATGTACACCATGTTGACCAACAAAAACCTTTACCTATTGGTTCCTAGAGATCATAGTTTGATAAGACTTTCCATAATGTTGATAAATAAATACATAATGAAAGAGAGGATTTTGGATGAGGAATTAGAATTGATTGATCGGGCTAGGTAGAGAAGACAATAAATTCAAGCTAAAAATGATTAGCTAACTCAAGCTCATGCACAAGATGCTCACCCATAGATGGGAAATCAGTACATTATACAAAATGTTCCCCAAAATCAATAAAACCTACAACATCAAAATGTGGGACAAAATGCAAGGAACAACCCTAGGAGACAAGCTCAAAGGTTCACACCTTTCAGGGAACCTTTAGGAGCTAACAGATATAGGCATTGGATTTATTTGGTATTCCTTGTTACCCAAATCCAATCCCATGCGATATCAAAGGGAAAATTCCAAAATTTCAAGGAACCAATGTGGTAATAGGGGAGGATCACCTGGGGTATTTCATCATCATTGATGAAAATGAAATCAAAGACGAGGATCTAATGTTGAAGCTATTTGAGCATTCTTTGGAAGAGAGTGGTAAAGAGTGGTTCAAGAATCTTCTTGACAACAACATTTCTTCTTGGGAGGAATTTGTGGATGCCTTTAGAATGCAGTATGGGGATAAAATTGACCCAAAGTTTTCTATCTATGAGCTCACCCCTATTAAGAAGAGCATTAATGAGACAGTGATGAAATTCAAAATAAGGTTCATCATCACCATGAGAAAGGTACCCCGACACCTTAAACCCAATGAGTCAATGTGTCTTGTTCTATTTTGTGGTGCTTTTGATTCTAAGATAGGGCATTGCTTAAGAGATAAGAACCCTCAAACACTTAGATAAGCACATACAACTTTCATATATATTAAGAGCAATATGAGGGCATTTAATAAGCAATTGAAAAAGCCCAATGTGAAGTTGTTACAATTGGATAGGATTGCATTGAGTAAACCCCTCCCAACTAAGGATAAATTAGATAAGATTATGGGAGCCATGAAAGACTTGTTTTATAAGGTTGCATGAAATGAACAGGGATTGTCAACTCAAGGTTTCTAAGGCAAGATGTTCATTCAAAAGGATTGCATATCCTTTTTATGAGTGTTTGAATATATATGTTTTTATGTTGCCTACTCGATTTTACTTTGACATGCATTCTCATGGTAGTTCACATGCAAGTTAGAGTGGAGGAAAAATTTGTAATGGTGAGAAACACATACTTTGCACTTTTCCCCTTCATTTTGGACTCACTCTAACCTAATTATTTTATATTTAACAATAAACATACAAGTGACACAATTCATGTTGAAAGCCAACTCATAATCCTAACCATACTCATTTCAATCTACACTCACTCATGGGGAACAATTCTAATCCTTAGATTCATCCATCTTCTACCTCGAGTTAGAATCATGATTACAAAATTGACCTAAGTAAGATGCATAGTTTTTGGAGTGAGCAACCATAGTTCATTTTAACACACCCAAATCTAAATATAATACTTATAATTCACAAAAGAATCTCATAAATACAATCATAACATTTTTTATTGCATCACCTATTTACATTAATATCTAGAGCATTTGCAACATGTTTGCTTGTTGTATTTGATCATTTAAAAAAGTTATATACTTGATATTCTAAGGGTTTGACACAAGGGAGAGACTATCTTACTATCATGGACAAAATCCTAATGTAATCAATTATTTAATGTAAAAATAACTATACACATTTAAGATAGTTTGAAGGAAAACATTCAAGTATTTAAGAGATTAGATTCACATTTGTGCAAGTTAGATCTAGAGGCGCACAATCAATATTATAATTGCAAAAATGATCCACAATAATAGACAATAAATTTATAGATTCCAAAACATTCATTCAAATATCACTAGATTTTCTACACATTAATAAACCACTTCTAACCATCCATCATAATAAATCTACACCAATTTTCTTATTTAAAATTTCTAAAAATTTATTTTAACATATTTATAAGCAACACTCTTTTATTTAACTTAAATTTTAAATAATTATATTATTTACTTATTTGTCTTATAAAAAGAACTTTATACTCCCTTTGAGTGGTATCAAGTTTCATGACCAAATTAATATTTTAGTTATTTATTCTATTGTTCCTAAGGATGTTTTTATTTATAAATGTTTCATAACCAAATTAATATTTTAATTCATTTTTCTATTGTTTCTATAAGATGTTTTTATTATGTATATGATAAGCATATTTTTCCAAATACACCATATTTTCCTAAGGATATGGATTATAAAATATAAATGTAAAAATGATTACAATTACAAATTGTAAGAAATAAATTTGAGTTTATAAATTTTTATATAAATTTTAATTAAAAAGTAGATAGAGTATAATTAAATTATAAAACTTTAAAAAATAAATTTGAGGGTAAAATTATTATTTTTTAACTAAATAATAGATAAAATATAAATAATTATAAAATTTATTAAATAAATAAAATATCAAAGTAATCTCTTTATCCGTATGCAATATTGTTTTATTTTCTTAATGTCCAGATTGAACTTTTAAAATGTTTTGCCATCCACTTTTTTAATATGTTTTTATAAATAATTATGTATAGAGATATAATAATTATTTAGATTCTTCATGGCACATAAAAATACACGATATTACGAATATTGTGAGTTTGGACGGCGTGTCAGGTTACAGATTTGTGGCCTCACAGACCCAGATTGTTTTGCAACCCTTGTTTCCCTCGAATGTTCAGCAGAGTTATCGATACTGTTGAAGACAAATTACTGCTGAACTATTGTGTTCAATTCTGTGGGATAACACAGATGAGGTCTACCATTATGCTTCGATGGATTTAAAAAAACGGTCTAGTTCACAATTGGAATGAAAAATCAATATTATCCATAATAATGCACTGCCAGTGGCCATGGCAGCTTCCGCCAATTTGTCAAGTTTCTGCCATTACCACGCTAAGCTGTTACCTGCACTTTCCATCACCACCAACAACACTGCACATCACAGAATTTGCTTCTCCTTAATAAAAGGCAAGAAGAAAAAAACACATTGCAAAACCAACAACACCACCAATTGCCTGTCCAATGAAACCTCCACAGCGACACTGCCGATAAAGCAATGGAGCAAAGCCTACGGATATCACAACATGGACAACCAAGACCCACAAAGAACAGTTTTGGATTACCTAACCAGTCTTGGGTTCGAAACGGGGGAGCTCGAAGAGTTACAGCTCCCCACTACAGTAGACGTGATGAGAGAGCGCGTACAGTTCCTGCAAATGCTGGGCCTGACCACCGACGATATAAACGAGTACCCACTAATGCTGGCGTGCAGCGTCAAGAAAAATATGGTGCCGGTCCTCGATTATTTGCAGAAGCTGGGAGTCCGCAAGTCGACACTGGCCGATATGCTGAGAAAGTACCCACAGGTTCTCCATTCCAGCGTCGTCATAGACCTCCAGCCGGTAATCAAATACCTGGGAGGTCTCGACATTAAGGCCACTGAAATACCTAGGGTTTTAGAGACTTATCCGGAGCTTCTAGGGTTTAAGCTGGAGGGCACCATGAGCACTTCCGTGGCCTATCTGGTGAGCATCGGCGTGAGCCCCAGGGCGATCGGTCCCATGCTTACGCAGTTCCCTCAGATTCTCGCCATGCGTGTAGGAAGGATCATTAAGCCCTTTGTCGATTATTTGACAAGCTTGGGGATGCCCAAGCAGGCTTTGGCTGGGGTTTTGGAGAAGAAACCCTATGTTTTAGGGTTTGGATTGGAGAACCAGGTGAAGGAGAATGTGGAGATCTTGCTTCGCTTTGGCGTGAGGAAGCAAGCGCTAGGTTCTATTATAGCAGAGTATCCGGATGTCCTTGGGCTTGAATTGAAGACAAGATTGATGTACCAGATGGAGTTTTTAGATCGGAATTTGGGCATAGGGTCCGAAGGGTTTCCCAAAATTTTAGAGAAAATGCCGCAGGTAAGATTCCAACATTTTTAGAAAATCCAGGCAAATCTATTTCAATAAAATATTGAATTAGCTTTTACTTTAGAAATGTTCTTCCATTTCCTTAAGATTCTATATGTATTGTATACAATGTTCCAAATCCTTTATTTTTAAAAAAAAGTTGAGTTGAATCTTTGTTTTTTCATACCGAGGTCAATTTCGTTTTTTAAAAGCTGAGAATGTTTTTCTTTTCTTCATCAGTTATAATGAATTAGATAGCCAATTGATGCAATTGATGAATATTAACTAGCTTATCTATCTTATTACATAATCTATATAGGAAACGTTGAGATATATCAATTTACAGGAATCTATTTTGCAATTTTATTGTCGGGTGTTTGTAATAATATATTCATTAGTTGTATCATAATATAATATCATTGGATTACCAATTATATTATAATGAGTTACTTTTGCAATGTGTTTTACATAAATCTAAATCTGTTCCAAGTGACAAAGCTCAGCACTTAAAATTTCACATTCACAATTTAAATTTCTCATTCACTCTATATAAGTGCTCATAGATAAAATCTGAATTTGATGAATCTGATGATTGATAAAAGACATAAGAGGATGTCCGAGGAATTTGGTTCATGTCATAGGATTAAAAGTTCTTTGAGCTCTAACCTTCTATGAGGTAATACCAATTATGTCTGTGAGTGAGATAAGACTGTTTGCATGCAGTTTCTTAAGATTTGTGATTGAGCCCAAAGCATTATGTATTCAATTTCACATTGTTGAAAAATTCAAATTTCACATTATGTTTCTTCGAAGGATTAAGGGTTTAATCCTTGTTAGAAATCTCTAATTTTTGGGTGTCTTTGTTTGCATCATATTTCCCCAAGTCCTTGTTTCACCTTGTTGGTGCTTTTACCTTGCTTCACTTTTGTTCTATTTCCTTTTCTATTGTACTCAAGTAAATTAATCGTGATGTGTCTTGTTCTTCCTTAACAGTCAATTTAAAAAATTTGGTTCCTTTGGTTTGGCTCAGATTATGTTTACCTTGGTCTAGGTTGTTATCTTAGTGTACACCAAATAATTGCCAAGTGTCGACAGCACAAAAGCCAATTTCTTTCTCTAATGGTGGAGGTATGCCAAATTGTACCCTCCTATTGTCTCCATTGAAATGGAACAATTAAATCTTCACATCCAAGGAGATCCCACACCAAGTTTCTATAAATTTGGAGTTTTTGTGCTCCACAAGGATTTTGGATCCAAGATGTTTGTTGATTTGGTTTATATTGAATTCAGATCTAGATATGCTTCACACCGAGTTCTAGTTGGGGTACTTATGGTGAAGGTGGTCTTCAAGGTGATTATGGATCCAAAAATGGTTTATATCTCAGCCAATGCAAATTTTGAATCCAGGTTTGAGTTTGCATTGTGCTCTAGTTGGCAAGACAAGATTGGTTCATTCAGGTTTCTTTGTGAGGGGCTTGGCAGCTCCCAATTGGTTCTTGTAGACCAAGGGAGACAAAGGGCAAACCCAAAATAGTTTCAAGTCTGATTCACCCAAGAATTTCAGCTATGAGTTTGGTTTGCACATCTTGGATATAATTTATTCACCTTTGACTCTCCAAGTAAGGATTGGATACATATGTTTTTCAAATCCAGTTAACCATGGATTTTGGATGTAGGTTGTTGAGCTATCCAAGATGTTTTTTTTAGGCCTGCAGTTGTCTCAATGGGCACAAGAAGCATTGGTTTCCAATTTGCTTCTGCCCAAATGTATCCAGGTGGCAGTCAGTGATTGGTTGTTTCACCCATAAGAGAAAAGAGGCAGATGCAAAATTATTTTAATCTGATTTATTTAGGGTTTCAGATGCAGATTTGCTCAGTGGAATTTGATGCCATTTATGTACCCATTTTGATCGAAAGCAAGAAAAAACTTGAGGTATTTTATGGATCCTAATGGAATCCCAAGATCTTTGCATGTTGCTGCCACTTCCGTATCAGCAGTTTCCATGACCGTGTTGTTGTCTGCTTTAGATAGAATCTGTATTCACATGCTAATGTCAGACAATTCCAGACAACAATCCTTAAGATTACTCATTAACATTGGACAATGGAGCTCCAAATAAAACCCAACAAACACAAATCTTACCAACTGAAGTAAATTTGAGTCATTGCCCCCAGCTTTCCTGCCTGTAAGCAACTCCAGAAGAACAATGCCATAGCTGTAAACATCATATTTCTCATTAAGCCTTGAGGTTCTTGCATATTCAGGGTCAATGTAACCAATAGTACCCATAACATAGGTGGAGGTGTGAGTTTTGGCCGAGGAAATGCACTTGGCAATGCCAAATTCTGACAAATGTGCTTCAAAGTTGTCATCTAAAAGAATGTTAGATGTCTTTATATCCCTGTGAACAATGTGTGGGTTACAGTCATGATGAAGATATGCTAATCCTTCTGCAGCACCATACGCTATCTTTAGATGAGTGTCCCAGTCTAATTTAATCTTCTTGGATGTTCCTACACAAAAATTTAAAATGCTTGTTAGGTTCTCCTTAATCTATTTTGATCAGATGGTAGAAATATTGATTGGACTCATATTTCACAAATCTATCATGTTTCTGCATAACATCTTTTGCTCACCATGTAGGATGTCATAGAGACTTCCATTTACCATGTCAAAAAATAGCAGATTCCCATGTGGAGAAAGTGAATATCCATGCAAACTCACAAGATTCCGATGCTTGATGCTTCCAACTGTTTCCAGCTCAGTTTCAAACTCTCACAAGCTTTGTGGGTAGTGACTGTACAGTCTCTTTATAGCAATTGGCTTACAATTCTTTAAAACACATTTAGAAACAGTACTTGTAGCACCATAGCCAATTATATATTTCTCATTTAGATTTTCAATAATTGTCATTATGTCGTCATACATGTGAAGGGCCATGTCCATATGCAGTATGACTAATCTTGGAGAACCTATCCACAACAAACAGATGTGTCAATAAGGATAATTTTAAACAAGACATTGCCTTCTGCTTTGTTGTTTGGTAATCTATGAGATAAGAAACCAGGTCTAGCAATGTCAAGCACATCACCTTGATCCGTTTTTTTTGCAGACCCTTTTGTGAATGGCTTTAGCTGATTTGTGCGGTACAGTAATAAAATAATCATGCACAGTAGTATTACTGATCCCAAATAGATGCAAATAATTGCTGGTTTTGAGATGGACTCTGTTGATTGTCACAGTCCACAATTCAGTAACAATTTGAGAAATGGTCAGATCAAATAATAATCCCTAGAATAAGAATTAAGGATGATTATAATTTTACCTTTTGATGACCCAGAGTAAATCCCACAATATGATCCAATCCAGTCACCACAAAGGCCCGGATTTCCTAGAAAGCTGAGGTAATAATTGCAAACATCAGTTAAAATGTAGAAACACGTCAATAATAATAAAATAACAAACAACTGGTCCACAAAGATGAGTTTCAGTCATATCTTGACCTGTCAGGAGGAAACCTTGAGAAGTTTTTTATAACAGGAATGTCCCCAGACAAATAGTTGTAGGAGAGGTTTCTGTACAAGAATAAGACCATTTATCATCATCAACCATTAGGAAAGAGATTAAAATTTAACAAATTCTCTTTTTCATAACCTCACAGCAAAAGTGATAATGAAAGGTATGTTAGCTCACAATATAGCAAGGCTGAAGCAGTTAGTCAGCTGCAGTGGCACCTCTCCTGATAAACTATTGGTTTTCAATATCCTGCACAAAACTCATCTCCAATTTTATCACAATATCAATAGCCTCCCAAAAAATCATATTCAAGGTTTTGCTTTGAAGAACATACAATGAAACCAAGTTCTGTAACTGCCCAAGCTCTTAAGGAATAGGACCAGTTAATTGATTGCCAGAGAGGTCACTACATTGAAAAGATAACACACTACATTACTCTTTCCGTGAAAATGAAAAATGCACAACATATAGATCCAGAAGGAATGACATTATGAGATATATAATCACTCCAGTATAATGAACTTCCATATCCACTATACTCCGTAGGTTCCCAAACTCTTCTGGAAGAAACCCACTCGAGTTCCTTGAATTGATATTGCAATGAGTCATCATCAAAACCATGTAATAATAACCCATAAAGACTCAACTTCATGGTTAATGGTCTAGAATATATTTTTATGGAAGTACTTAGAATTTTAGAAAAAACCATGTAATATTAATCCATAAAGACTCAACTTCATGGCTAATGGTCTAGAAAATCTTTGTATGGAAGTACTTACAATTTTAGAAAAAAATGTTGTAATATTTATTATTAACCCATAAAGACTCAACTTCATGACTAAAGGTCGAGACAATCTTTGTATGAACTACTTACAATTTTAGATGTTCAAGCGTCCCAACAGATCCAGGAATGGGTCCAGTAAGCTCATTATCAGAGAGATCCCTAGCAATTAATTCCTCGTAAGATACCAACAAAATATGTACTTCCTTCACAGCTATTTAGACACAAAATTTCCCTCCAAACACAATTCTGAAAAGCCTCTTGGAAACTAATCAAACCACAGAATTTTCAAAACTCACAGTGTATCTAGATTTACAATATGTCCCAGCTCTATTGGAATTGCTCCCTTAATATTGTTCGAGGACAGATTCCTGTTAAAACCATAAGAATTTGACTGGACTCATTAAAATTTGACTAGACCACACTTAGGTTAAAGATGCATGCATGTTTTTCCTGACAGAACTCCTCCATTGTTTATCAAATACATATTAGATCATCAGCACCATGTATGGTCTAATAGAACTTACATATAAGTTAGGCTTCTAGGCTTCTCAAATTTTAGGGGCATTTTTCCAGTCAGGCGGTTGCTATGCACATTGCTATGAACCACAGGCAATTTGCACACAAACTTAGAAAACTTAAGAGAACAAATTTTTAATTAAAAAATTACTTCACACTATACAACTTACAAATAAATTAATAATCAAGAGCAACACATTAGTTCTCCGGAATAGGACCTTGAAGTTGATTCCCAGCCAAATTTCATGGATATGAGAAAACAAGACATTAGTTAAATACTTTCTAGATAGGCAACAAGATTTTAATGCATTGTGCTTTTATGCATACTCAGCTCTGTAATATTCTAGAGTCATTTTTCTTAAAGCAAATTCTCGAACATACAGATTTACAACTCACAATTCAAACAACTCTTCCAATTTCCCCACCTCAGGGGGAATCTGACCTGTCAGACGATTATCATTTAGTTGCCTGCACATTCGTACAACTTGAACTGATAACTACAAATTGGAAGTCTGTTATCATGCACTTTCATTCCAGTAAAAACTATACAAATATTCAGGCAAAAAAACCCTTACAGGTAACTTAGTTTTGTCATGTTCCCCAACTCCGGTGGAATAGGTCCTGTAAGATTGTTACTGTGCAGATACCTGGAAAAAGCAAAGATGGCCAGAGAACATCAATTGCTTGACCATTTAACTCTATACACGGAAATTAATCTCCAAATATCACCCAAAAAAAACTTGGGCCTTTCCATTCCTTGAAAATCATCAAACCCTGCATACCATAGATTCCCGCAAATGTGTAGTGGAAAAGCCACAACATATTTATTCTGCAATCCAGACAGTAATGAAGATTGATACCACGTCTACATGCCTATTTCTGCTGTGCCTAAATTGATGGTCTTCTCTGTAGGCTAATGAAAACAAAGGCAACAATTTTTAGAGAGACTTCCTTAAAGATCAAATGAAAAAAATACCTGGCCACAAGCATCTTCCTCTTGGCAATCAAGGCAAGTAAGTGTACACAAACTTTAAACTATTTAACCCAAGTCATACCTCGGCGCATGTCAGGGACTTGAAAATCCCTCGTATCTGGCTTCCAGATCACCAAGCACTCATCACATCAACAGAGCATACAATTTTCAAAGAAATAATTTGATACCATCTAAACATTTGGCAAACATTTGAGATACGCCCAAATTCTGGCTCAATTCAAACTCTATAAATGCTGACAGAAGTCCTAATCTATAAGATGGATCAAATGTGGGCATTAAATTTAACATTTCTCTTAATATAGACCAAGATTGTGAATAAAACAAACATAGAATCAAAACTACAAGCAAAAATAAGTTTATCTTTGAAAATTTTATCCATTGAGACAAAAAATTACTGATTCGATACAGAGTAGCAGTTGCTGCATTCAAATCCCAAAGAATGTTGTTCACAGATCATAAAACATAAGCAACAAATCAATTGGCCAATCGATTGTTGCGCAAAAGGACGGCAGAGGCCACGCTCCCATCATTTGGGAACGAATGGGTCGGCTTCATAGTGTAGTCCCATTAAAAACTACCTTGCATCTCCATAAGGGCGATATCCATTGACAGATGACAAAATAATAGCACCATTAACCTTTTTTGCATGAAAGCTTATTCTTGCAAGATTATTTCATTTCAAATATACAACGAAATATGATAAACAGTTTTTGCACATCTTCAAATGCATAGCTAATCTCCTATATTCCTGTCAAAGCATTTTATCTCTAAACGGGAAAAAAATTGGAATGCATGCTATAACATTTGAATAATTTGTGGAAAAATTATAAAGTTGAAAAAGACTTTCAGGATTGAAATAATATATCCGAGATTTCCGGTTTAGTTTTTATGTACACAGAAAAAGTTAAAACTGGATGCCATTGTAAACGCTTGGCTAAGTACTGAAATTATGATTTATCTTTATCTTTATCTTTACTATCTCTCTTTGGTGCACTTAATCAAGGTCTGGGATCCAATTTTGGGCCAAAGATTTTCGGAAGCTTAGAGGTCCTTGCATATCTTTTTTTCATATTGAAGTTTGAATTAGATTTTTCATTTTAGTATAGAAATGCTTTCCATTTCCTTAAAGAATCTCTAAGTATTCTATACAAGCTCCATTTTCTTAAAATTGAGCCAAATCTCTGTTTTCTTCAAATCGAATTGTAGCTGCGTAAAATTTTTCCACTGCAACACACGGCTGCACTTAAACAGGATCGTGGATCTAGTGATAGATTTAAGGAAGACAACATATTTAGAAGCTTCGAAATCCTGGCAAATGTTTTTTGAGTAATGAAGTTTTTTATTAGCTTTATTATAGATTTGTTCTTCCATTTCCTTAAAGATTCTATATGCGTTATATACATTGTTGCTGTTTTTTTCTTTAAATTGAAGCCAATCAGCATTTTCAAATTGCAAATATTAGCTGCTAAAATTATTCTTATTACCACAGGTTGCTGCACTTGGTCAAGATCCAATATTGAAGAGGATTGAGCTTTTGAATTCGTGGGGATTCTTAAGAGAAGATAAGAGAAAGATGATAGTTGCATGCCCTCAGTTGTTGGCCTTTAATGTGGATGTTATGAAGCTTAGCTTCGATTATTTCAAGGATGAGATGAGAGGATCCTTGCAGGAGTTGGTTGAATTTCCTGCTTACTTTACTTATAGCTTAGAAACCAGGATCAAGCCTCGGTTTCGGAAATTATCTAAGAAGGGTATAAAATGCAGCCTGAGTTGGTTTCTGAACTGTACTGATCAGAGGTTTGAAGAAAGGCTGCACGCTGAGTACATTGGAATTGAGGAAATGGAGGATGAAGTGTCAAAAACAGTGGCAATAGCAGATGAAAGCTTCGTGGAAGAAGAGGAGGGGAGTGAAGAATATGAGGACAGTGAAGATTACGAGGGAAGTGAAGATGAACTAGATGAGATAGCTTATAAACGTGATCTTTATATGTAGATCATATTTTCAGCAAGGTGAGTTTAGGCATGTAATTCCACACCCATCCCTGCCTGGAGACATTTTTTTTGTAACAGTTTTGCTCTTAACCCAAAACTACATATAATTTTGATCAGAATGAGAAATTGCTAATACTGATCATATTTAATTATTTCTGTATATATACTGGGTTTTAATAGCATTCAATGACTTTAACATAATCCATATTTACGTAAAAATGCAAGCCTGGGTGAGGTATGCATTTTAGTCAAAGTTATCGAGGAAAGTAATTCCAATTACAAACGAACTTGTTTAATTTTGATCTTAAGACTAAGAAGATATAAATTCTTTGTTGACCTTTTTTATTTTAAATCCCTTCCCCATTATATATAATATAGAGCTCTGAATCTTTCGCTTTGCTATCCCAAGAATTGAGAAAAATAAAAAAAATAATATATATTTTTATAGACATAAAATGCATTATAAATAAAGAGGTCACAAGACCTCTTCTTCTATAATCCTTGGTAACTAGACGATCGAATGTAAGGTAAATATTTATTGCCAGCAGCTTGAATAGGTGACTGAAAATGCATTTTCTTAATCACACAAGAATGATAGAATTATACGCATGATTTGAAGGCTTGTAAGATTCCTTATGTGAGAGTAAAACTACAACAAAATGCAATGGAACAGATATATGTTAGTCAAACAAGAATAACTAGTAAGGGTAGCTGTTTACGGGATGATATTTTTGGTATGATTTAATCATAATGTATATATTTTTTTAATCTTGATTTCGACATGGTTAGTTGTACCAAGGTTGTCTGTCTTTTGGAGCCCAAGCAAATGGATGCTAGTTTTTCATTATCTGCTTTGGGTTTGGTTTGCTTTGTGAAAAAAACTGCAATATGACCATAGTTGCCAGGAGACTTGTACTGGTACTGACTGGTACAGGAGACTGGTACTGGTACCGGTACCCACTTTTTTTAATATAGCTTAATAATTTATAAATTTGCTACAGTAAAACTGAAAATATCATGACATTGAACTTTCAAAACAAGAAAATAGTATGTATCACCCAAAAGTGATAAAAAAACATGTACAAATGCTTAGGAACAAGTAGCAAAGTTGTTTGAGGGCTGGCCAAGACCAGGACAGCAGGAGAGCTTTAGAGGGCTGCTACAAATTAGGGGCAGCGAAGAATAGAACCTTTCATTCTCTAAAACTATTATAAGATTGAATTCATTTTACACCAAACACTTGTATGGATGTGAGTGGGAAATCACTACCACACTTTGTTCATAACCAAATGCATCATGAAACAACCCTTCAGCCACCCTTAAAAATGATGTCTAAAATCCAATACCTTAATTTTGATAAAGCCCATTGAAGGCCGTTTACTTATGTTCGTTATTTTTAAGATCATCTCTGCATAAATTAGTAATCAATTTTACCCTTCATCAAAGTGCATGTCACATTTCCAACACCATAAGAAAAGATTAAAGAGTAGGTTGCATCATTATTCAACTGTATTACATTCCCCCTGAAGGAAATTTTAAAATAGAAGTATACTAAATTTCACTACATAGTGTGACATAAAGAAATAAATATTTTTCTGCTCTTTCAACTAAACCATCATGACTTAATATATATTTCTTACTAACACACTAAGTCATCAAGAAGAATAAAGAATGGTATGAAATGATTCCTATCTATTTTGGCGACACACTCAAATGGATTCATTGATAAACCCATGCCATATCACAATCAAATGTGGGATACAAAATAATAACCCAAGTTTACATTTCTACCTCTATTAAGTTGGTAACATGTCATTCACAAAACATTTAATCCACATATACATTGACGGATTATTATAGAGGAATATCGATTCCTTTGAAATGTTCATATCATTCTGTCTATTATCATGATGATATTTCACATGCCTCCTTAATTTTTCTATTATTTAATGGATATTAAATTAGACCCAATATGGAATGAAAACTATGTTGCATGTCCTTTTTTTTTTAGAGAGGAGCGGCGATATTTTGTTTGGATGTCTTTATACGTTACAAGGGTTAACCTAATTTTTGGCAAGCATATGCATGATTTGGGAGTTGAAAATATATTAAAAAATAGAACCCAATTTATAAAATGTAAGATAGTAAGATATTTAAAAAAAAAATTAATTTATGGAATATCATAATTTAAGTTTTAGCAAGATTTGGGTTCATTTGGTAACATTCAATAGTAAAGAAAAATTGTTTATAGGTTTGCAAATAAAATGACATTTCATGGAATAATTTTGAATAAAACTAAAACTAGGGGAGAGGGCCCAATAGTGGTGCACGTACCAATAGTTGTCATAGTACATGTACATTCAAAGCCCAATATTTTAAAAGTATGGAACTAGTAATTGTAAGAGAGGACCCAATAGTTGAACAAAATATGCCCATTACATTCAAAAAGCAACAAATCATATGATGCCACATTGACACACTAAAAAACATGATTTAATGCACCACTATTGGTCTAACATTTTTTGGGGGTCTACTATGACCCCTCAACAAAAAGCATGTTGATGACACATTTTTTCTCAGTCTATACGGGTGAAACGAAATATTTGAATTGTCCACATCCCTGACCACTCGAGGATATAATTTTTTAATGTCAATGTTGCATGTTCATTGCTATGTCGACCCATAAAGTTAGGGTGCACCACTATTGGGCCCTCTCCCCTATCAGTGGAGAGTAATGCATGGTTTCAACATCATAACACACACTTATGTAACAAGATCAAATTCTGTATATAATTGAAAGCTTAGACTGCACTACTTAATTTATCTAGGTCCCATTTTAGCTTACTTCTAAACTTAGAACGTAATAAGTTACAATTAAGAGACGATGCCAATTGCCCTCTACAAGCTAGATACAAGATATAATAGATTCTTACAATGTGCTTAAGTTTCACATACAATGATTTGAATACAACTAATTCCATTAATTTGTTAAAATAAAGAGGGTCTTCAAGCATTGAGACAAGCTCCAAGAATCTCAAATCCACAAGAGATAGGAGGTGGCTACGACTCGACCATATGACATCATTAGTTGTGTAGGGATGTCCCTAAATCCTAATCAATCCCCTAACTAGGAGGGTTGTTGGGGATCCAATACAAAAGAGACAACACAACCTTCTTAATACAATGTGTCACTCCACACTAGACCCAAAAGCCATATTATATGAAAGACAAAAAGGTGACAACAACTTAATATTGGTTCCATAGAAGGAACATAAATGTCACAAAGGTTATGTAACGAATACAAGACCCCTAAGTACATGTGCCATGCCACCAATAATGCATCTCAACATCTTAAAGGGGAAGAGAGAAAGGAGAAAAGTCTCCTACACATGCTACTTGACACGAAAACAACTTTTCCACTTCCACACTTAAAGAGGCAAAACCCTAGTCACAAATTCTTCTAATATTATCAAACAAGAAAGAAAAACTCAAGCATGAATCCAACATGAGTAAATGGAGAAACACACATGCTACACTCAATAATGAATCAACTCTAAGGAAAAAAGGTGATATAACTATCAAATTTGCCATCATTTTGGCATAGGAGTAGCAAGTTTATAGGAAGCGTATCCTTCAAATTCTAGTGGATTAAAAAGGTATTAAGAACTAGTGCTTTTCAACAAGAATCCATTCATAGCTAATAATATGTCAAACCCACCAATTCATTTCAAGCACAAATAGAAGTAGTGCGGAGGTAAGTATTTTTAAATCTTGATGATGGTTAAGGCCCCTTTTGATTTAGGTTTAATTCCTATGATCAAATGAAGTTTTAGTTTAGTTTAAGGGTTTTTTATATCATTCTTCTCTTTCCCATGGCTTTGGATTTTCGATGCTCATCCAAGCAATACATTGACACATCTTATTTTTAGATTTCAAGATGTCCCCATAGTCTTAATTTTAAACAAGAAGCTAAGAACAATTCAAACAATAGAAGATTAAATACTTGAATACATGTAATAGATAGACCTATGAGATGAGATCCAAAGGGCCATTGTGTAACATATTATATGAACATGATCCATAGATAAATGAATACTATAACTTTTGAATTTGTAATGCAATAATTACAATTTTAAAAAACAAGATAATATTTTCTTTTACAATACATAGAGGAATTTAAAGTATACAAGTTTACAATAAACATGTAAGTGTTATAAAGTCAGGTCTTCCATATTTGGAAATTTGCATCTGTCTCACATGTCACGACGAAGTCATCTGCAAGAGGGGGAGCATCACATGAATGTTTTACCTCCGACCACAAACCGACGGTCCCCCACACACCTTCCATATGGAAGTGGCCCTACCCTTCATGAAGAGTATAGACAAAGGAACCAACAAATAAATGTCATTTGACTCCTAGTGTTGTGTCCTACATAACTAATCAACCATACAACTTTAGAAAACTTCTAACTAAGTATGACCAATCTGACTGAATTATGCAATAGGAACACTGTGAACCGACTAATGCAAGCAAAGAATTTTGCATTACTTTGGCCAAAGTTTTGAAATAAAACAAACACTTCCATAGGAAATGTAGTTGTGAGTTCACACACCTCTAACTTGACTTGGAAATGACTTTTCTAACTAAGGTTTAACACATGGTTGACTTGTTTGATTGTGTGCATAACTTATCATAAGAATTTAAGATCAAAATGGATAACTTTCTATGGTCGATAAACGACTAAGGTTATGGAAACATTTTCTTGACAATGAACATTCGTATTGCGTACTCGCAATATCTCATAGCTTGGCTACTGCCACTTGTTCATAAGTTTTTGCATTCATTTCCAAGAGTGAAAAAATCTCCTATTTTCATGCACAATACTTTTTTGAAATTATTTTACAAATTATAGTATTTTCAAAGAATGACTTTGACTCCGGACACCTTATCTTTCTCATGAGTTTTTGTCAATTCAAACATAAGTAAAATAAAAGTTTTAATCACTAAAGAAATATTTCATAAAGCTAATAATTATAAATCTTATTGTCAAATTATTTTTGCAAGAATAAGTGAAGATTTACGAGATTTATAACAAATGGAAGCTCTGAATAAAAGTCAGATTACTCGCTGCCATTAAAACACTCTAAAACCTTTCCATTTATACATACAAATGTATTCAAAAGTCTTTATATATTCACACACACACACACAAATACCAATCAGATCTTTACATTTACAGGTAATAAAGATTATTCTTAAGTTGATAGACCCACAAAATAATATATTCAATATTAATGTATATATACTTATAAGGAAATTCATTTCCTTAGTGCTAGCTTAACACAACTAGTTTGCTATTAAGAAGTTTTATTATCAAACTAAACTTCTCTGCTATCTTTACACTGAAGAATAAGAAATTCGATTGTTGTATACATAGGAAAATGTGTCCAGTCTGTCCTATTTTCCACGTTCCTGCATTTTTCTTTTTAATATATATATATATATATAATCATGTGGTATTAAACCAGAAATGAAAAGAGAGAAAAACAATTAATAACTTTCCTGGAACTATGTTATCTTGTCTTTGTGAGTTAGAACTATTATACACAAACAACTTCAACTTAGTCTATAAAATAATGTTCTTAAACTCAAGCTTGTGATGGATATTTGCTAACATTGTAGAAATTATTTCTCATAAGATTCCTCTCTTCACAACCATTGTCGCTTGCCTCTTCCAATGACAATAATCCTCCTCTGCTTTCTGCTTCCGTAGAAAAATGATAATGAATGACTTTTCAAAGCACTTGACCCTTCACACAACAAAACCTTCCCAAAATAGTAAAAATCAACTTCCTTTATGACACGCCAAATAGTTAACCTCATGCCCTTTTGTTACTCGCTCACTCAAAGGCATTAAGTTCACAATTAAAATGCAGGAATATAGCCTGCCAAGGAGGCTCTCAACCTCTGTGTGAGGTTTATGAGGTTTGAATACATTTAACCCCATGAGGTTTGAGATTTGAGTTTTACCTTCGGAGATGATTCTTTTTTGGCCACTAGGCTAGGAAAGTTCTTGGGCACAGGTTTCCTTGCATTTCTTCTTCTTCTTCTTCTTCTTACCATTTTGGCACAAGAACACTTTCAAACGTTAGCTAATTGTTAATGTTTGAGAATTTTTTTTGTAATGAGCTTATAGGTCCATGTGTTGAACTCGGTAGCTTTGATACCATATGTAACATACTCAACTTTCTAAATAGTAAATACTTTATAAATTACCATAGAAGTAAATAATCACATGCTAAAAATAGGATAATAATTTTTTTTAACTTTCATATAACATTTATTGAACATGATCCATAAATAAATGAATACTACAACATTTGAATTTTTAATGTAATAATTAAAATTTTGAAAAACAAGATAATCTTTTCTTTTACAATATATAGATGAATTTAAAGTATAAAAGTTAACAATACACAGTAAGTGTTATAAAGTCAAGTCTTCCATATCTGGAAATCTGCATCCATCTCACAAGTTTTAGTGAATTCATCTACAAGAGGAAGAGCATCACCCGAGTGCTTTACCTCCAACCACAGACCGACAGTCCCTCGTACACCTTCCATATGGAAGTGGCCCTACGCTTCATGAAGAGTATAGAAAAAAGAACCAACAAATAAATGCCATGTGAGTCCTAGTGTTGTGTCCTACATAACCAATCAACCATACAACTTTAGACAACTTCTAACTAAGTATGACCAATATGACTGAATTATGCAATCTAGAATACTGTGAACTGACTAATGCAAGCAAAGAATTTTGCATTACTTTGGCTAAAGTTTTGAAATAAAACAAACACTTTCATAGGAAATGTAGTCATGAGTTCACACACCTCTAACTCAATTTGGAAACAACTTTTTTACCTAAGGTTTAACACATGGTTGACTTGGTTGATTGTTTGCATAACTTATCATAATAATTTAAGATAAAAATGGATAACTCTCTATGGTCGATAAATGACTAAGGTTATGAAAACATTTTTCTGACAATGAACATTCATATTGCGTACTTGCAATATCTCAGACCTTGGCTACTGCCACTTGTTCATAATTTTTTGCATTCATTTCCAAGAGTGAAAAACTCTCCTATTTTCATGCACAATACTTTAAAAAAAATATTTTACAAGTTATATTATTTTCAAATAATGACTTTGACTCGATACACCTTGTCTTTCTCATGAATTCTTGTCAACTCAAACATAGGTAAAATAAAAGTTTCAATCATTAAAGAAATATTTTATAAAGCTAATAATTATACATCTTATTGTCAAATTCTTTTTGCAAGAATAAGTGAAGATTTACGGGATTTATAACAAATGGAAGCTTTGAGTAAAGTCAGATTACTTGCTACCATTAAAACAGTCTAAGACCTTTCCATTTATACATACAAATGTATTCTGAAATAGTCGTTACCTATTCACACACACACACACACACATATATCAATCAAATATTTACATTTATCTATCAATTAGATCTTTACATTTACAAATTTCACTTCCATCAAATGTATAGTGGAGCATGCTACAAAAGCTGATAAAATGATTTGATAATACGAGTTTCCAACTTAGCTTTGTAATTACTTTTATTAGAGTTGTTTTTGAGCAAGATTTTATATTAGATTTATGTAATTTTCATTTGAAAATCAAATAAAAAACTAAAATTCATTTGTGTTCAAATAATCTGTATGATTAATTGCTCAATTCAAAATTGAGATATCCCTACTAAATCTAACCCCAAAAACTCATTTTTCAGAGTGTTGACATTTCGCCAAACAGATGTTGTGCAAACTCATGAATTTTGATTTTCTAATTGCTGTTCTAATTTTCTGAGTTTTGTTTGATTACTTTTGATGTTTGGTTGAGTGTTTTCAATGCCAATAACATAAAGGAAATGCATAGAACTAATATATAAATGATTACACAACATAAATTGATAAACCCACTTCCATTTATGCCATTAAATTAAAGATATAAGGTCTGATTAAAATGATAGTTATGTCTGATATGAAAATTATTAGATTGTAACAGATCTATTAAACCCAATACAAATGAAAGATTTGAATACCCAATATGCCAATAACATGCTCGTTCTATGCCAACATGAAAATACAATGTATGAAGGCTGATATGATCATAATAACAATGGTATAAGACTAAAATAGAATGTGAAATGTGCAGCTACAGGTCTGATCATTGTTATGGAAGTGCTGATATGAAATTGGATGACAAAATCAAATTCAAATGCCCACGAAACCCCTTCCAAATGATGGTGCACCAACTAAAAATGGTACGACTGGTATGGAAGATGTCAAATCCTCAATGTAAACTTGTCAAATGGTTGGAATAAATCTGCAATGATGATTGTGCCACAAACCCTAGGTGCACTTGGCCAAAAATTATATAGCCAACAAGCAAAATGCAAACATGTGATAGTATTGGCCTGGTTGAGACTCGATCTATCAATGGCTACACCTGATCTAAAGAAATATGTTGATATAACACTGCTACAAACTCAGGCCTAAAAATTAAACACCTAAAACTCCTCCAATGAAGCCCAAATGAAGACCCAAGGTAGGTCCTCCTCAAAGATGAACTGGGTTCTCGTCCAATTCACGATAGCCCTTGAGAGTTTTCGTTCCCAGAAGACTGAAACCAAGCTGAAACCCTTCTCTAGAGCTCAAAGCTGCAAGTGCTGATATGAAAAATGACAAATGAATGCCAAAATAGAAGCCCAAAATTCACTTTATAACCTCCCATGAGATTTTTCATAAAAGATAATAAAATATTCCTCCTCAAGGGTCTTTTCCTCATCAAAAGAAAGGGCCACTTTTTAAAAACAACTTTGTTTTACTAGGATGGGGGCACTTTTCACTATTCACTTTATAATTCTCTATTACTATTCACTTTTACTATTCCATTAAAGCACCCTAAATTTTTTCAATTTATCCCTGGATTCAACAACTGAACTCCAAATTGAAAGGCTCGTAAAGCTCCCGGCTAGGCTCTGTAACCCTCGGTTGGGTCCCCTAACCATACTGCTGACCTACAAGAACCCTAATAGTAGGCCAACCTCGGCTAGTCTGAGCTGCCTAAGGAAGGGACATTACAAAAACAACTATGGCTTTGACTTCTAGATACACATTAAACAATTATGCTTGAGCTAGAGTAGTACTAGGATGGGTGACCTCCCGAGAAGGCCCAATGCTTCGCCTTTGTGAGCATCACCTAGATGTAATGAGTGTTAAGTGAACGATTCATTATCATGAGAGATGGGTTCTTATGAACCACTACTCATGAAACATGGGTCAGTGAGTTTGACTCATAAAACTACACAATTGAATCCTAATAGCAATATCACAATTTGATATGTTGTGGAAAATACATCCTACTTATCAACTGATGAGCTAAAGGGGCTCTATAATGAATGGTTCATAAGGCACAACACTTGTTGAAGGTTTTGCAAATGGGGTTGCAAGCTAAGTGGACTTAACCTTGGGGAAAACTTTGTGGTTAAGCACACTTGAACTAGAGTAGTATTGGGATGGATGACCTCTCGGGAAGGCCCAATGCTTCACCTTTGTGAGCATCACCTAGATGTAATGAGTGCTAAGTGGACCATTCATTATCATGATAGATGGGTTGTTGTGAACCACTACTCATAAAACATGGGTCAATGAGTTTGACTCGTAAAAATACACAGTTGAATCCTAATAGCAATATCACAATTTGACACGTTGTGGAGAATACCTCCCACTTATCAATTGATGAGCTAAAGGGGCTCTATAATGAATGGTTCGTAAGGCACAACACTTGTTGAAGGTTTTACAAATGGGGTTGCAAGATAAGTGGGCTTAACCTTGGGGAAAATTTTGTGGTTAAGCTCACTTGAGTTGGAGTAGTACTAGGATGGGTGACCTCCCGAGAAGGCCCAGTGCTTCACCTCTATGAGCATCACCTAGATGTAATGAGTGTTAAGTGGGGCCATTCATTATCATGAGAGATGGGTTCTTGTGAACCACTACTCATGAAACATGGGTCAATGAGTTTGACTCTTAAAACTACACAGTTGAATCTTGATAGCAATATCACACATTAAACAATTGCTAATGCTTTATATGCTACTATTGTTATTAAGCATTGAGTTGAATCATTGAGTGCATGTAAAAATTATTAGTATGACACAATAAAAATACAAAATTATTGATAATATGTTAATTATTAAATGAAAATTGAAAAATATGCTTAATAACTAATTAATTAATTTGAATACAATGTTTAAAATTTAAATTTTACATTAGAACAATAGAAAATAGTAGTATGTTAATTTATTCAATTTGATTCATGAAATAAAATATAAAATATCATCAACGATAGTTTGGAATATGATTAATGAAATATAGTATAAATATCTAGGAATTGCTAAATCCCTTCTATTTGTCAATTCACCTCCTTACTTTGACAATGAGATTGACAGTCATCTCAACTCTGAGTCGGGTCTTCATTTTCTTCACTTTACATATGTCTGATTAACTGCATCTAAACATTACTAGTACATGTTTTTCTCATTGTCACCGTCATTTTTGCTACTAAGGTTTTGATGTGTTACACAACCCTCATCTTTCACATATGTATTTCCAGATTGTGAGTACCCTTTCAAAAGGAAAATTCAGATATTATACCTAGTTGTACATCCTCAAGCAATTTCTTAAATTGTTGACTAGTTTGTTTCTTATCTTTGATTTCAAAAACTCTAATGCACTAAAAACTCTCTCATCCTCCACTGACTCCAACATCATGGTTTGACATAAATCAATAAGTTTGACATATTTTGATATTGAATCACATAATATTTTGCTTTGAATTAAGGTTTCCCAAAGCTTTGTTATTGATCTCCCTTGCATGGGATTCTCCATGACATCAAACTATTCAATCATAGTTGTTGCAAAATGGTTAGATTGCTCTGTAAGCTTAGATTCACTTATAATTCCTTCTACTTGTCCATTGAATTTCAAAATTTTGGAAAAATGGTTGGTTAAGCTCTTTATCCTCCTACATTAATCGTTTGGTTGATGGCAGACTCAAAACTGAGTATGTATAATAGGCATGGCTTCAAATAGTTCATCTCAAGGGAATCATTTTATAATCTGAGGAAAGAGATTTTAAAATACTCTTTAAAGTAGTACTTACAAATTTAGCAACGTCGAAAAAAGCTTCCTCTGTGATAGTTATTTCTCTCATAGAGTTCCCGAATGTGGTACAATAGTGTATTTATATCTAAAATCCATGTACAAAGACACATAACTCCCCACTTGCATTAAACTATAAAACTATCAAGATTGTTCACATTTATCATGAACTGCTAGCTACTTAAATTTGGAATTATAAATGAGGAATTTGATAGATATAGATTATTGAGAGTAAGGCATGTCATTCTTTGTAGTTTACTATATTCTGTAATATACTAAGTTATTTGGAAATCTCACAAGATTGTTAATTTCTTTCTACATAGGGAGAAGACCAGATAAAGTTAAGTGTGTTTCTATATCACTTAACCTATGTAAGAGGTCAAAAACATTGTTTATTATGTGGTGAAGCTCATGCATTACTCCAATCAAGGATTGATATTATGAGAAACTCGTTGCACTAGTCCATGCAAGGAGGTCCATCTAGTATCAACATTTTTAAGAAGTTTGTTTCTTGTGGTTATTTCCTTAGTTTTTTTTGAAATTCCATAAATTATTCAGGATTTAGACAAAGTATGAGTAGAGCTCATGGACTAGATTTTCAACTTTTGATACTGAAAAAAACTTGCTTACAATTTTAAATGCTAAATTCATTATGTGAGCCATGCAGTGAGTGAAAATCATGTATGGTGAAGTATTTTGTAACTTTATGCAAAGACTATTTCTATGACCTTGCATTACTAAAGCTCCATCAACTCCTACAAACACTGACCTTTTGGCAATTGTGAATTCACCCGTACCTCCAATTTCATTCAAATATTTCTTAACTAGTTCAAATAGATTTTGCAATGAAAAATTATCCTTTATTTTATAAATATGGGGTAGATGAGATTGACAAACTTGTTTGTGTACAATATACACATGCATACACACCCAAGAAGTATTATCTATTATAGTAACTTCATCTAAAGGTAGTTCAATAAAGATTGTCTCTTTTATTTATTCTTGTAAATCTTGTTTTTTGACCTCAACAAGACAACTTTCCCATTCCCATCCATAGTTTATTCACCAATGCGTGTAAGGAAAGTTAGGAATTCCCACAAAAGATAAAGAACTATTATATTATGGGTAGTTTGTCATAGGAATCCCTCTACTCAAAATATGAAAAACAACACTCAACAGAACAATTTTTGCAAGTTTTTCTCTTTTTATTATCTTTCCAAATTGAGTTTGAATTGAACCTCCAAATTCAACAAGCTTCATCTTTCTTTACATATGTGCATCATATTTTAGAACATGCTTAACATGAAGACATTATTGTTGCATGTGTTGTCATTGATGTCAATAGAATGGTATTATGGAAGGTTGCATGTGATGTAAACAAAGTGGTGATTAGAGATGTCAAAAGGGTAAGCATTTAAAGGAGCAAAGGAGTGATGATTAGAAGAATTGTGAGGAGGACATGGTGATGAATGTCATGAGCATGTTGTACACATTGTACCATATCTTATGTTATTCATGAATAGGTGAAAGGTGATAGGTTGAAGTGTATGCCGATATGAAGAAGTTGTGGCTTCTTGCTTTTGATCAAAAGAGTTGTAATTGTTATCTATGATAGTGTGAATGTTGTATTCTTTGTCCCTTGATGTAAAGCATTGCATAAGAGATGAAAGAAATTATGTAAGGTTTCAATCATTCTAAGGCATAGAAAGTTGTACTGAAGAAGCTTAGGAGAATGCTCCATGTTCCTTCGCATTCCTCTGCATTTAAAGATATGGCCTTGTGGTTTGAATGTTAAAAAAATACATGTGTGAAGTATGTATGTTCCTGATTTTGATGCATAAAAGTTACCGTAGAAGTTTCTAGTGCTAGCAGAGTGAAGATAATAGTACAATGTGATTGCAGTGATAAAGAGTCAGAGGAATGCTCCGCATTTCTCTGCATTTGAAGATGTATTTTTTGCGGTTTGGAGGATAAGTTTATATTTTTTGTATGTTATCTCATTTCAAGTTTTAGGTGTTGAGATGTACCACAAGTTTGGTTTTCAATATTCTATCTCAAGACTGTGTATTCAGAGTTTTTAAGTGATGTTGGGTTCAATGTCTATTTGCGCTAGCATGAAGTAGCATAAAGTTGTGAAAGGAGTGTATGAAAATGTTTTTGCATGTCATATAATGTTTGTAAAGTAATCCACATGATATTTTGGTCTCTTTGGTACCGCTTTTGGTTTAGAGCTAATGCGTGGAAGGTTAAGTGTTTTTTGGGCTGACTTGGTATGTTAAGATGTTTGCACTAGTTGTTTGAAAGTGTGTGCCATAATGGAGACATGTGCTAAGTTAAAATAGGTCCTAATTATCTTTTAGTTTGAACCACATTTGATTTCTTTTACCATAGATGTTTTGGGATCCGACTTGTTGTGGTTGTTGCACATTTCATGTTACAAGTTTTATCTTGGCCAACAAAGAAAAATCTTTTTGAAGCTTGCAGAGGATATAATGAAAGATCAAGTTTTTTGCAAAGTGTATAAGTGTGTGTGAGTATGTGCGAGTATATCTGTGTGTGGAAGTGAGTTGAAGATAACAAAGGTTGTTGAGCAAAGGTGTTGAAGATATATGTCAGTGTGAAGGGTGTTGTTGTGGTGGTGTTTGATCAACAAATTGTGTCAAGCATGTTGTGCTGAGGTCGTATCCTCTTTTTGCAAGTGTTGTAATTTGTAGGGAGTTGTAGCTTCTTTTGGTTGAAGCCATAAAACTATGTTTCAGGGAGTTGTAGCTTCCTTTTGGTTGTAGCCCATAAAACTTGTTATAAATCTTATTTTTATTTGTGAGGCTAGATTTGGATAGTAGTTCCAAGCAACTTGCTCACTGTGGTTTTTCCCTTCTAACAATTGGTATTAGATTTGAGTTCCTTGGTGTAGCCTAATAGTTGAAGGTAGATCTTGGAATAGAACACATGGCTTAAAAAGAGTCCTCTTCTAAAGCATCTATATTTGATGGAAGCAACTATCTTCTGGAGTGTAAGAATGTAAGCCTATCTCACCTTGCTAGGGTATGATGTTTAACATATGCTAATGCAAAGAAGGCCCATGAAAACAATGCTAAAGCAAAGAATTCCATATTAAGTGGTTTAACAAATTTAGAGTTTGTCAAGGTAGTGTAGTGCAAGACAACCAAGGAGATATGGGATAAACTCAAAAATCTATATGACGGAAATGCTAGTGTAAAGAAAGCATAAAGTGAGCAAAATTACAATCGTACAAAACAATGATTGAGAATCTAAGGATGAAAGAACATGAGAACATTATTAGCTATTTACTCTAAGTGGACAAAGCAGTCAATGAAATCAGAGTACCAGGTGAAGAAATAACTAACTCAGTAGTTGTAAAGAAAGTCCTGAGAACTCTCCCTCACTAGTTTGATTCAAAAGTTTCTGCTATTGAAGAAGCCAAAGATCTAATGAAACTCACCATGGAAGAGTTTTTGGGTCTCTCACTATCTATGAGATGAAAAAAGAAGTCCAAGGTACACACAAAAGAGAAGTTGCTTTCAAAGATGTGAAGAAAAATGTAACATCTAGTTCACACAATGAATCTGAGGAAGAAGAAGCAAAATTTGTGAGAAATATAAAGAAGGGATTATGAAAGTATAATGGTAAATTACCTTTCAAATGTTTTAAGTGTGGAAGAATTGGTCATTATTCTTTTAAATGTCCTTTTGGAGAAAATGAAAATAGTAGCAAGGGTTTCAAGAGGAACAACTTCAAGATGAACCTACTTTCCAAATAAGACTACAACTCCTCATAAGAAGTAGATCACTACTCATTAGATGATGAAAGAGAAGAATCCATATTCATGGGAATGGTGATCTCTGATGGTTCAAATTGTTAGATTTGTGAATAATAGGATCAAACAACGAACAAAACACCTTCCACTCAAGAGCTCTACAAAACAAAGATTTGTTATTCCTAAAAAAAAATACTTACAAAATGAATAATACAAGAGATAATGAATGCTTTATAAGAGAAACCCTAATGATAAACAGATTAGATCATGACAAGTGTCAACATCCTATGTGATGAGATGATCTAATATTAGCTATGTAGTTAACATAAATAAAGTATTGAGTTAACTAATAAAGCAAACCTAAGTTTATCTTAAGTGCATGAGAATTAGAATAATAATTAATTAAAAGATTTAATTAATTATTCTCTAACACATGATAACTCTAACACCCCCCTTAAGTGTAACTTAGGGAATAGCTAAACAACTCTAAAAACTAATACATAAAAAGCAAAGAAAGCATGAATGGGTCCCGACAACTATGCTTCATGAGGGTCCTGACAACTATGCTTCATGGAGAAATGGAGAAAACCATATGGGAAAAACTCCACTCCATAAAGAGATGAAAGCATGTAAAAAAACATGACTCATGAAGACCCCCCAAAGACAACTTCCTTCACCCCAAGCATCGATCGTAGTTGAATATAGCAAGGTGATTCCAAAGGTTTCGTGAAGATGTCCACAACCTACTCTATAGGAATGTACTCCAAGGTGAGAAAACCATCCTAAATCAACTACCGTATGAAGTGCATGTGGATCTCTATGTGCTTATTATGTTGATGCTCCACTATATTGTGAGAAATGTGAATGACACTCTGATTGTCACATCAAAGAATAGTGGGACTATTAGGAGGAAAACCAAACTTAGTCAAAGATTGACGAAGCCAAAAAACCTCTTGGCTAGCCAAAACTTTTGCACAATACTCAACCTTTGTGGATGATAATGCAATAGTAGATTGATTCTTGCAAGACCACGTAATGGGGCTAGAACCAAGGTAGAAAAAAACCCAAAAGTGGACTTCCTATCATTGACATCACCAACCCAATCTAAGTCAGTGAAGCCAATAATCTGAGGATCTCTTGATGTATAACGAATACAATAATGTGAGGTTCCCTGAATATATCTCAAAATTCATTTGGAAGCTTTCCAATGAATCTCATGTGGATCATGTGAGAATGAAGAGATGAGACCAACCGCAAACAAAAGATCAGGATGTGAGTGTGTCAAGTACAAAAGATTACCAACCAACTGCCTATATAATGTAGCATCTACTGAAGGAGTAGTACAAGTGGAAGACAATACAACACCTAATTGAAATGGTGTGGGGGAAGGCTTGCAATCAAGCATTCCAAATCTATGAAGCATGTCAAGAGCATACTTCTGCTGAAATATGAAATTTCCATCCAAAGATTGAATAACTTGTAAACCAAGAAGGTAGTGCAGAAGGTTGAGATCTATCATCTCAAATTGCTCCATCAAAGCTCGCTGAACATTCTAGTTCATGGAGGATGAACTGCCTGTAAGTATCAAATCATCCACATATAACACAAGGATCAAAACATCACCCTCCTATATCTGAATGTACACTATGCGATCAGAATGACATCGTGTGAAGCCAAAAGAAAGCAAAAAAGTGTCCATCTTCTCATACCAAGCCCAAGGGGCCTGTTCAAGACCATATAGTGAATGACGACGTTTGCGAACCCTGGAAGAGTCCTCAATAAAACCATGTGGCTGCTCCATATAAATCTCCTCATGAAGACCACCATGAAGGAAGACACTCTTCACATCCATCTAAAATACTTACTATCCCTGTGAAGCTGCAAGGGAAAGTACAAGGCAAATAGAATTCATCTTGGCAACAAGGGAAAATGTCTCAAAATAATCAATTCCTTTGACTTGAGAAAAACCCTTTGAAACAAGATAAGCCTTATAATTATCAATATAACCATCTAAAACATATTGGGTATGGTATACCCACATGCACCAAGCCAAATTTCTTCCCTTAGGAAGAGGAAATAAATCCCAAGTATGATTCTACATTAGAGAAGAATACTCATCTGCCATAGCACTATCCCACTTAGGAATACCAACTACTTTTGAAAAATTATGAGGATCATCCAGAATGGTATGAATCAAAAGACTAACACTTGATATCTATGCACAAGTGCGACGAGAATCTGAAGGATCACCCACCAAAGGTCCAACTGCATCAATAGTATTGCAGGCCCACTTGGGTAAAGGTTGAATATTTGGAGGTGGTAGGATAGCTGGAGCATCATCCTCATATTCAAGAGATGAGTAATCCTTAAGATATGAGGAGTGAATAGTAGGAGATGAGGGAGAAGTTGGGGATGGAGAATCCATCAGAGGAAAGCGCTTATCAAACTATACATCTCGTTAAAACAAGACTTGTCTAGAATCAAGATCAAACAACCTGTACATCTTAACATCCTCACAGTAGCCAAAAAATATGAGTGGCCAGCTCCTCCTCTCCATGGCTTTCTATTGAGCTTCAGGAATGAACAACATTTACAACTATAAATTTCAAACATGAACAAAAATCAATTCAATTATAATCCCCAACATATCTTACATGGAGTTTGTTATCATTTGCTATATTAAAAGCACCCATTCCACACAAAATTGAGATACATCACTTTGAGAAGTATAATGGAAAAGGAGATACCAATAATCACATATTGACATTTATTGCTTTATATAGTGATT
Source organism: Sequoia sempervirens (assembly GCA_007258455.2). NCBI lineage: Eukaryota > Viridiplantae > Streptophyta > Pinopsida > Cupressales > Cupressaceae > Sequoia > Sequoia sempervirens. The sequence goes on from VDFB02271358.1 coordinate 122,089,141, forward strand.
TCCTTTTTAAAGATGCTCTCTTATCTAAATTATTTCCTCGATCATTGAAAGACATGGCCTTGGAATGGTTTTGTTTGTTACCTAATAATTCAATTACTTCTTTTACACAAATTTTTAATGAATTCATTCAAAAATTTCAAAAAAAAATTGGAACACAAGTTACATTAACCAATTTGGTCCATTATAAATAAGGATCCAAGAGAAAAGTGTGATTTTATAGAATGATACCAAGGTCTTTATTCACAAATTTCATATTCCTTCCCAGATGCTAATATACAAAGAATCTTTATTGGAAACTTGCAACCTAACATTTGAGATAATATTTTATTAATGAAATATCATTCTTTCACATATTTATGTACAACTCTTCATGATTACCAATTTTTTATTAGCCAATATAAAGGAACATCTTTAGTGGCTCCTAATAGTCAATCTGAAGCCGTTCCTAAATCCAACTACCAATCATTTAAAAAGAAAAATAAAAAAATCATCAAAATAAACACTCCTCCATCTTCTAATAACATTCAAACACAAGTTGTTGCTATGTCTACAACACTATATCAATTTAAACCGAGAGATAAATAATTTTCACAATTGCTCAATTATATTCATGTTATTATGTTACAATTTCTTAATAAGAACATGATCCAACTTCCTCACATTTGTCCCATTGATACTACCAAACCATTACCTCATCACTTTAATGTAAAATCATTTTATCAATATCATCGTACACCTAGAAATGATATAGAAATATGTATGCATCTTAAGCACCAAGTACAAGACCTCATCGATTCTAATGTCATCCATTTGGATGGTGCAAATGATAAAGGAAACAAATTGGTTGTGCCGCCTAATCAAAATTTACAAATATTTTCCAATCCATTACCAAGTCATTCAACTAACCTTGTTGAACAAAATGATAATGAAGAAGATTTTGATAACACACTCAATATGATCAACATGATTGATGTTCATCCTCACAAAATTCAACCTAATCTCTTACTTGGTATCACGTTTACACATATTGATGCTTTTATACATGCACTTGATGGTCCTCTTTACATCACTGATAAAATTAATGATAAAACCACAAGGGGAATACTCATTGATATGGTATGTTTAGTAAATGTGATCACTAAAGAATTTTTGTATGTGCATGAACTATATAAAGATAATTATGAAAAGTCAAAAGTATCACTAAAGGTTCATGATGGTTCTATTTTCTCTATGATTGGTTCTTTACCTCTCCCAATTTAGGTTGGACCTAAAAAATTAGATGTTTTATTTACCATAATCCCAACATCAGATCAATTTCATGTGAAGCTAGGTCACCCATGGCTTGTACCAACATGAATGTGTTCCCCTCTATTATTCATAAATGTCTTAATTTCCCATTTGAAGGATAAATACATACTATTTATCATAGTGGATTTGAACCTTTGGCCCTTCGTGGAAATTTTTCACTTGATTAATTTTGGCCTAAACCAACCCAACCCACTCAACCTCATTAATATTTTCTATTTTTATCATATCAAAAGTCTAATCAAAGTGTATAGCCCAATTATCCCTTACCAATATTCCTCTTGAAGCTCCTTGGTCTCTAATGGCTATGATAGTTTTCCCTCCTACTCCACAAGTAGTGAATGAACCTCAACCCAAACCAAGTATTCTTCCTTGACCCCAATCATTTGGCATCTATGTTGCAATTCCCTCTCTACCATCCTATCAAGGACCAAAAGATAGTCATTCAGTGAGGCCTTCGAGAAATAATTTTGTACCTCCTAAAGAAAAATCAACTTTTTTGCAAAAATCTAAAATGCCTATAGTTTCCCAACCTTCAATAGTTAATTTCCTCCTACAAAGGAAGAAAAGGAACGAATGTTGGAAAGCACCACAATATCCTCTTCATAAGCTAAAGCTTGTGCAAAACAAAATCGAAGTGCAAAAGAATGCAAACAAAGATGTCATGGTATGGCTTGTTAGTTTGCTGAGGATAACAAAACATTTCTAATGTATCCCATCCATGCAACCAAATTGCAATGAGATACCTCCCACCCATCCATCCTCTTCATCACCCAACTCCACTCCACCTCCCTCACCAAATCATGAAGTCAAACCTTATCTTTCACAACCAAGGCAAAGACTAAAAAGCTCTCTTCCCTCCTTGTCACCTACTCCAAAAGATGCTCACATGGATGATAGTGCTTGTAATCACACCAATAGCACTAGTATGCAATCCATTCTGATACATTTTGATACTAATTTAGAAGATAAAATTGAAGAACAAAAACAAGATCATAATGAGTTATCACTTATGTATGCAAAATCAAAGAATTTAGATGGGGGCAACTGTGGTGATCCTCATATTGCGAGTGACCCACCATGTGTTGAATTTGGTACCTCTCCTTGTATTACACTTGTAGTTCATTAATCTTATTTTTTGCCTTCTATTTATTATGAGCAATATTGGGATTCAGATGATTTGCTAGAGATTGGGTCACATGTGTAGTACCATTTGTTTCTTTGTGTTTTTTCTTGCATGTAATGTGATCTCCCTATAATGTGTTGCTTGGAATGTATGTGTTTTTGTTAGTTCTCTTTGGATGATCCTTGATATTATTGTTGACACAAGGATACAAAACAAAAAATATATCACGAAATTCCTCTATTTGTATCTTTATTCCTCTTTATGTTGTAAACGTCTTTATTTTGTTCTTTTTGGAAACAATGAAAAGAATTGAGACATTTAGGTCTCTTCTATGTTGACCCAAAATCTATTATAATATTATCTTCATGTGTTGTTCCTCCCTCGTGCTTGTAGTTCCACAAGTATTTAGGGAATGATGTCAATTTAGAGAATGATCATATTACAATACATTATCTCTCCTTTATATTGACCCTAGTTCTATGGATCCCTCATGTTCTTTTTTTATGTTGTTAATTATATGGCTTTTCTTTGGGGGAAACCCCTTGTAATAAGTCAGCTTCTTGGGAACATATCACTTAGAATAGGTTTTCCCAACAAGCTCTCATGGCTTGTCATGTTACAAATATCATCTTTATTCTACCTTAAAATTCTCCTAGTTGAGATTAATAATTACTTTAAGGTGGGGGCATATATTCCATTATGTGCTTCACTTTGTTCACACAATTGGAACTTGGTGATGCATTTATGGTATATTAATCATATTTTGTAGCACCTTATCATCATTGTTTGACTTATAATTCTTGGTATGGTTGACATGAAAACTCACCTAGTGAATATTGGACTTCACTAGCCCTTGTGTTTTTTCATTTGTTACCTTTGTTGAAACTCACCTAGTGAATATCGGACTTCACTAGCCTATGTTGTTTCTTATCAAAATCACCTAGTGAATATCTAACTTCACTATCTTGTTATTCCTTTATCTATTCATGGGTCACCTAGCAAATATTGGACTTTCCTAGCTTATGATTTATGGATATCTTGGGTATGGATCCTAGTAGGAATCTACGGATCTTGCTAGTCCATGATGTCATAACCCCCTCTTTTTGTGTTTACATCATGATTGCATAATTGTTTTGTATTATGTTTGTTGTACGTTGGATTTGTGTCTTCATAGTGCATGCTTCATGTTTGTCATATCTCTTTTTTTTCATTTCATCTTATGCATGTATGCTCCTTTCTCTTTTCATTGTTTTTTAGTAGGATCTTGAGCCTGGGGGCTAGTGCATCCCCTAGATTCAATGTCATATTTTCCAATGTTTTGATGAAAGAACCCTTCTTGGCTTCTCTTTACTTTAGTGTGAGCACGAGTGTAAGTTCATACTCTCACTAAAGTGGGGACTAAATGTATTGTTGTAAATTGTCACTCTTAACAATTTCACACTATGTTTGGCTCCCCCTTATGTGCTTGGACCTAATTATGCTTATTATTTTCCTATTTTATTATCGTTTTCAAAAAATCAAGATAAATTTGGGAATTAAATTTAATTATTTATTTGCCGGTATTGGCATGGTGTGATGGTTTAAAGGTGGAATTGTTGTTCTTTCCACCAAGGTTCAAACCCTGTTGGGGTGGTATTGTTGAATGGTTGTATTCCGGTTCATAGCTCTGGTCAAAAGTGTTTACCCCTTGAATAAAAAAAATTTAATTATTTATTTAATGAGCATTTAAAATCCAAAATAGGTTTGGTCTAGGGTGTCCTCACCCTTGACCACCTTATTTTAGCCTAAATTTAAATATTTTAGGGTTTCCATAAAAATATTTATAAATTTAAATTCAATTGTTGACCTTTCAAAATAATTTTATGAGAAATGAAGAAATGCATATAAATACAAGTCTTTTTCATTATTTGAACAACTAGCAATTTTGAATATCAATTGAGCATCTAAAAAAGTAGTCAAGATAATTCAAGAGCAAAATAAGCAACATTCTTACAACACACATGCAATCACAATTTAACCATAACACAAGTAGACTTTGAAATCACCACTTATTCATATTCAAATCAACTAAGCATATCATATGACACATCTCACACTTGATTGGAGAACGATAGGGGTAAACAAAAATAATAGGCCCAATGTGACATCTCTAATATAACCACCATTGGGGAAATAACCCAAACCTACAAACTTTAGTGGAGAAATAACCTTGTACCTGTAGACACTTGAATTTGACCACTTTCATATGGTCAAATTCACCCTTTGCATTCCACTATTTCGCATCCCTTAGCCATATTAATTAAATAATCTATTATTTGGTTAATATTTCTTCACAGTCTAATGTCCCTAAGGTATTTAATAAATCAATTAAATACCTTACCCCTTTCATCTCTAAATTAAATAAATACCCTAATTTATGTAATTTAGTCACTTTGGCCCAAATGAATTAAATTAATTTTTAATTCATTTACTTCTCTCTCCTCATGTCACATCCTCCATAATCCTCTTTAATCCAGATTAATCTAATTAAGCTTTGATTAGGATGTGCACACCCCTAATCATCATTAGGGTCACATCCTCCATAATCTCCCACTTGCCTCTAATTGTCATTAATTCGTCTAATCATGCATTTGCACAACCTTAATCACCCACTTAGGCTAACCTAATCTCCATGCCATTTATGGCATATTTCCTAAGCCAACCACATTAAATGATTTCTCCTTTTGGAGAAGGAACCCCCTTCCCCCATGTGAATTTTTAATTCACATTCATTTATCCAATGCATTTTAAGGAATTTTTAATTCCTCACATATCCTCTCAAGCACATGTGGACAAAGACCTCCTTTATGAGGAGATCTTGTCCCTTCCCAAGGTACAACCTAGTACCTCCATATCACATCCACATCAACCCCTCTTTTCTACATCATCCGCCACATGTCAACTTCTGAGGGCCTGTGAGTTCTCAACTCACCCTGGCCCTTGATCTTTGTCATCATGGCTTAATCCTAACCCTTTGTTCCTTTAGAGGCACTTCCCCTAAAAATGGTGGAAATACCCCCATTGGAACTATCCATTCTAACATTCAAGCACTCATCTACACTTAGCAATTTTCAAGCATCCAAGCCTTCCATCCACCATTGTTGCAACATTTTAGCTTCCATATTGCATCCACCTCAATACCCATTTGCATAATTAGAATCCTCATCTCATCAAGATCATTTAGAGCACCATTTTGAGCTATTTTTCCACCAAGGAGCATACATTTCAAGCAATCAAAGGGACAACCAAGACCATCAGTCTAAACAAGGTAAAAGGTTTCAATTTCTTGTGTTTTGTTTAGATTTAACTAGGCCCAATTTGAGTGTTTGTTTTTGTGTTTTACTTTGTTGTATTAGTTTAGTTTTTGCATCTTAGAGTAGTAATTCACACTTGCACACATTTTTGGCACACCCAGTGGGACCCACATCACGGGTCAATTTTACATTTGCTTGTTGTTTTAAATTTTACAGGTTTGGATTTCACGCGCAAGGGTGAATCCACCCCTGATGAGCGAGTTTGCTCAATATAGAGGCGGAAGTGCTTTGAAGACAGGTGAAGTCAATTTTGCCCTTCTGTAAAAGGGGCAGATTTGCATCTGACCAGTTAAATCACCAATCATAGAGGCGAAATTTCCTAAGAGCTACCCCAATAGGAGAGACTGCTAAATACAGAGGTGAACCTGATTGAGCTATAAGGGTGACAATGCATACACCTTTTTATTTGAGGGGTGAGAACGATCCCACCTTTTTCAGCAAATAGGTGATCCTACCCCACAGAAAAGGGCGAATTAGTCTCACACGGAGGCGAACTGGTAATAATCCAAAACCTTTAATTTTTTAATTTGAACTACAATTTAATTTTGGTTTTGGGTACTGACCAGCTAACTTGTTTGTCGGTGATTTGTGGCATTTTAACTAACAATTTATGCAATTGTTCCCCCACGTTTGTCCAAGATCAGAGGTCAAAACTACTAACATGTGTGCTATAGGACAAGCGGTCGAAGCCTTTAGTTAGTTTTTTCTATTGTTTTTCTCACTAATTTAGGCACACGTAGATTAATTGAAGGTTCAATTAAGTTGTTTGATGTGTTTGGGAGCGAATTGTTGACGTATCCACTCCCCTTACACCTTTCAGTGATCCTAGGTGACGAGAAATCACAATTCGTTCCAATCCAGTCTACCCAGGAAGTGCTAGTGCGTCTAAGCTCTCCCCTTGCGCTACGTGTGAGCCTGGGGACCAACCAAAGTGTCTAGTATTTCCTTCCTTTAGCAGGACCTACTTGGGATTTCATCACCTGGGGGATGATTCCAACCACATGTTACCGACGGGGTATATAAAGGGGGGAGAACTATAGTTGTACCCCAATCTAGTCACGTCGTGTCTAATGAAGTGTCAAAGCTAGGGTGATACCTAGATAAGACGTACAAGGTTGGTCCGAGTTTCTAGTACCTCGCTGGGGCTCCCGATCCACACTTGTGACGGGCTAGTGTTCACGATTGTGCCTCATGTACCTAGCGTATATTAAAGACACACGAGATAGTATGTTTATCCTAGATAGAGACCCGTGTTTTAGCCACGGCTTGGTGTAGTGCGGGGGATGCACACCGTACCCTGAAGTTACTCACCACATACTCCCTTAGGTTGAGATAGAAATCCTCATGGTGGACTATGATAGTCTCTGAGAGAGCATGAAGGTTAGCCCGTGGCATCTGTTGATGACCTTGTGCCACTAAATCACTACCTATCTGCCTTTGTGAGAAAGGGTGATCCAGAGAACCACCCCAGTATCATAGAGTATTAACCTTGGGGTGTCCCCTCAAGATAGTGGGCCTACATCAAGTTTGTAAACCATTATCACTAATTCTAGGATTGTGCTGCCTAGTGTGTCTTCTTTGTGCGATACCAGTGCTTGTCGTCATTCTGAGTCAGTCCAACCACTCTAATTTCTGTTTGTCATGTTTTTGTCCTTTTTTGTAGTCTATCCTTGCCCTCAGTGGTGAGTTTGCTTCTCATAGGGGAAAACTTGCATTGTGAATGGGTGATCCTACCCTGAAAAGGGTATTTCCATGTCTTGAGTCCAATCTACATCATCCTTTAGGCAAGTTCATCCTTGTCAAGGGTGAATTTTCTTGTGGGTCCCTTAGCTAGGTGACCCTATGTCCACCTATTCCCTGAATAGGTGATCCTGCTACCCTCTTAGGCGAGTATGTGTCCAGTCCATACCTTCTGTGTCCACCTGTTCTTCTAGAATAAGTGATCCTGTCAGCTTCTTGGTGAACCTGCTATATGTAAGGGTGATCCTGTGTCTCATCTGTGTCTCCCTTGTCTGTACATCCCCTAGAATAGGTGAACTTGTTGTCCATAGGGGCAATCCCGCATCTGTCCATACCATCCTTGTATGTATAGTTCAAGATGTAGGCGATCCTGCTTGTCTGATAGACGATCCTGTTATAGGTGTTTCTGTGCCACGTCTGTACATTTGAGGAAATAGGAAAACTTGTCACCCCGATAGGTGATTTTTCCTATGTTCGTACCTCTCAAGATAGGGGCAATCCTAATCCTTAGGCGATTTTGCATGTCATGTCCACCTGCTTCCTTTTGGAATCCCAAGAAAGAGGTGATCTTGAACCCTAAATAGGAAATTTTATTTCTCGTTCCCACCTATTTCCTTTTGGTGTCCAAATATTTAGGCGATTCTGTGTCTTAGAAAGGAAATTTTGTGACCTAGATAGGTGAATTTGCATTACATAGAGGTGACTTTGTTGTCCTTTAAATAGGAAATATCATCATTTGCAGGGGAAAATTTGTGTGACACAGAGGTGAATGCGCTTCCCATACAAAACTCCCAAGAGTTAAACCCTTAGGCCACTGAAAGCTTGTTGTTTTCCGAGTCTGATTCTGTAATCAATTTTTTTTATCACCATCCATCCGCCTGTAATTGTAATTTTAGTCCATCTGCATTTTCCAAAAGTCATCGAAACCTTAATCAAATCATATAGGTGCATCTTAGGACATCCCTAGACCGCATGCCCATCATTGGTTCATCAATCTTTATCTTTTATAATTTTCTTTAGGGGTTTTTATCCGAGTTGGCTTAGGTGTCTGATCCTGATCATCATCATTCATGCTTACTTAGGATTGTTATCTGTCCTAAATCGGTAATTGCCCACGACCCAATCAATCTAATTCCATCTTGAGGTATATTTGGTGTTGTAATCATCCTTTCTATGAGCCAATTTGATCATTAGCACCATACATCATCTAGTTAAACCCCTAAACTTGGTTTAGAGTCAATCTCATCATCCAATTCAACCAATTGACTTAGTTGAATCCAGTCCAATCACTTATCGAAATCATCACATCCTATCCAATCAATCAATCAATTAATCATTTAATCTATTCAATCCTCTAGTCATCATTTAGGCCTTCATTTAAGTGCATCCTAGGGCTTAGTTTCATCTTAGTCACATGGTAGTTTTTCATTTTCATGCCCATTACCTGATCGTAAGCAAAGAAACTCATGGCAAAACAATAGTCCCAAGGTCCTCAGCCTCACATTCCTCAGGATCAACCCACCAATGGTGGCTCATCTCAATCTAATACTGAGGTTCACAATTCATCCCCTCCCGATGAAAGCATGGTCAACCAACCTAAGGTTACAGTTGATGAATACCTCAATAATCCCATCAATGTCCAAATGACAAATCATCTCCTTAATGAATGCAGAGATAAAATCCTTGCCACATTACTCTTGAAAGGTATCAAGCCACCGTTGGCGTTCGACTTATCCAAGTATTTCAACATTACACCTCCTTTTCCCCTAATGCCGCAAAATCCTCAAAATTTTCAAAATGATCCAGGAAATTCATACGTTCCCCAAGGTTCACCACAAGAGGGTTGATATCAACCAGGATTTGGAAATGTTGTTCTCTATCAAGTAACACCTCTTGTACCACCTCCTCAGGTTCCAATTTCGGTTATGGGTTCACTTGATCCAAACATTCCTCAAGGCCCCGATCCTAACAATCCTCTTGGTGCAAACATCCCACAAAGCTCAACTCCCATACAGTGTGCACCACCTCCTCCACCGAAACAATCGGGTCAACTACCAGGGAATACTGGGGGCAATCCTTTCGTTGCGCCACCTCTACCTCCTAGATCTACACCCACATCAAAATTACCGCCACCTCCATTCACATCTCAACAACCGCCTCAAGGAAATATCTTGTCTTTGCATCAGCCTCAAGGTAACCCGCACCAGACACCACCATCTCAACTACCTCATCAACAACCACCACAAAAAACCCCATGACAACCTCCACAACATACCTCACTTCCTTTGCAACCCCCACCGCATGCACAAATTACTTCACAACATCAACAGAAACCACCACACCAACCACAAGGTGTCTCATTACAACCCCCTCACCAATCGTAAGTCCCTTCTCACCAACCAACATCATCTTATTAGTTACCTCCCCACCAACCACAAGTCCCTCAGCAACCCAAAATCCCATCTCGACCTTCTTATCAACAACCACCATCTTACCAACAACCCCCTCAGCATACACAAATCCTGACACATTAACAACAATCCTTCCAACAAATTCCAGAAAACCTTGTTGCCCAATACTTATACCACCCAAAAATCACATATTCTACGTATGCCACCCCATCCAATCCTAATCCCAATTATTCTTATCACAATCCCCAATAATCCCAACAGCAACCATCTTACACTAATCCCCAGCAACCGCAACAAAATCCCTCCTATCAGTAGTCTAATCCACAATAGCCTTCGTATGCTTCCCAACAACAAACTTCCTATCATCACCAATCCAATCCGTATTACTCCCAACAACAAACTTCCTATCATCACCAATCCAATCCGTATTACTCCCAACAACAAGCATCATATCAACAGGGTACCTCCTCCTCATCTTACCAAGCCCATCCATCCTATCAGTAGGGTATCTCTTCCTTGTATCATCAAGCCCTGCCATCCTATCCATCATCTTATTCCAATCCCCCATCCATATATCCTAATCAATATTAGCAAACCCCTTTCATATCTGCCTCCGCCATCATATGATCAAACCATCACAACCCCATCCTCATCATATCAACAATATGCTCCTTACAATCAATCCAATCCGAAAAATCCTTCATCATCCACACTTGTCAATAAGGAGTGGGAAGAAATAAAAGCCGCCCTAAAGGACTTGCAAGTAGGGACATCCAAAAATTCTTTCAAATTCGAAGAAATTTGTCCCTGTCCGTTTGATCCCTCTATCTCACTCGTACCCTTTCCTAAGCACTTCAAAATGCCAAAGTTTGATTAAATTTAAAGGAAAGAGTGACCCAAGAAACCACTTGCAAGAATTTTACACATTTCCAAGAAGTCTTACACAATGACAACTATCTTGTGCATATATTCCTTAGGAGTCTAACGGGGATAGCTCTAGACTGGTTTATGGGTCTTCTAAAGGGGTCCATCTCTTCTTTCATAGATCTATTAGAAAAATTTGTTCACACTTCTCCTTCAACTTGGAGAAGGACATCGATACTCTAGATCTCCTGAAAGAAAAATAACACAAGGGAGAAACTTTTGCAAGCTACCTACAAAGGTGACGTGCCCTGGTTAGTCATCTAAAATCTCCTCTCAGTGAGAAGGAAATGGTGACCATTTTCGTTACAAATTCCCATCCCGATATGGCACATAATCTCAACCTTCATTGTGTCACAACCTTTTCAAAGGTCATAGAAAAAGGCACTATCATTGAGAGGGCCCTCATTGCTAAGGGACAAATCAAAATCTATAACCCAGACAAGGATAAGTCATCTAGAGATAAGTCCCGATACTGGAAGAAGAATAAGAATGTTGTGAATGATGGTATCACTAATACCAAGCATGTATAAGTAGCCAACACCTCACAAAGGTCACAATATGTCTCCAATCAACCATCTATTTCTAACATCACATTCGTGCCACAAGGTGCATCATGTCCTCCTCCATAGTCCAACCAGTATAACCAAGGAAATGACAAGCATACATTCACTCCTTTTGGAGAATCCTTGGATGTCATTTTTAAGAGGCTCCTACAAGCGAGTTATCCAATCACTTATCCTGTGACTAATCCTTTTGATGAGTTGAAGCCCAAACCCACCTAGTATAGGGAAAATGAGTATTTTGAATTCCACAAAATTAAAGGTCATCCCACTAACAAGTGTCAAGGAATTAAAATGTATATCCAAGAGACATCAGCTGACATCATCCAATGACCAATTGCAAATATATCAAAATGCATTTCCCAAGCACAATCAAGGTCCTAGTACCTCCAATGCTAATCTCGGGCCTAGCAATAGCAACAATCAAAATAACATGAACAATATCATCTATAATAACATACCCTATAACTATGATGACATAGTTAGGTGCATTAGCTAGGTATAGCCATGTGTGTCCATGATTCATGTTAAGGAAAAGACCCAAAATGTGTTGTTACTATGCACCACACCCGCATATCCATTCCTGGGCCTTCCATGTCATCCCAGCCAGCTCTTGTGAGCTCCCAATATAATATTCTTGATCATTTTGGAAAGACACCTACTCAAATATCCATCTTGGATTTGCTTAAGTCTTCCCCCATCCATCAAGAAATCCTCACCAAATCTCTTCAGGATACACACATGCCTATTGATATAGATCCTACTCAATTTCAAGCCTTAGTAGGACATCTATCATCCACATACCAATTGGGATTCAATCAAAATGATATGTCATCCATCAATTCAAACCATAACTGCCCCCTGCACATCAAAGTCCTTGTAGCCCATCATAAAGTGAAAAGGGTCCTCATAGATAATGGCTCTACCCTCAACCTCTGTATGCTAAAGTTCATCAAACAGGTAGGATATACCCACACTGACTTGAATAATCAGACCATCACCATCAAAGCCTATGACAACATAGAAAGAGACTTTGAATGAATTATTTGTCTTCCCATTCAGGTTGGCCTTGTTGTGCAGTACACCACATGCCATGTCCTTGACCTGGACCTCCCATTAAACCTTCTTCTTGGTCGCCCATGGATTCATGCCATGCAAGTCGTTCTGTCCACCTACCATCAATGCCTGAAATTCCCATATAATGGGATAAAAGTAACCATACATGCAAACCCTCAACCCTTTGAGTATTTCCATGATTTAGAAGATTCCTTCCCCCACTCCCACTACTATCCAGAAGTTGAAGTGGGGGAACCTCAAACATAATCTTCCAATCCATCCTCTAATCGATCATCCACCACATCATCCATTCCATCCACTACGTCTGAATCCACCATCACCAAGGTCAAGATCATAGACAAAGGTTGCAGAGAATATGAGATGTGTATGGCTCTAAATGTGGCAACCATGCCTCCATATCCTTGTACCTATGGCCAACCTTCTTAGTTTGCACCAAAAGAAGAGGAGAAGACAATAACACTCAAATCTAAGAACATGGGGTCTAACAATTTTTGATCCCCAGGAACATGATAAGATCAACCAAATGATGACATTAGTCAGTGGATATACAAGGAAGAACCTGAACCTTTGGTCCCTCTTATTGAGTATTTCCAAGAGAGTTATCCTTGTCCTTCCAAGTTACCTAAAAAATACAATTATCAGGGGGGAGGTATTAGTGTAGAAGAGTAGGGAAGATTGTATCCTATTGACACACCTATGCAACCTAGAAATTTGGGCTTAGGCTATGATATAAAGCAAAAGGGTCCCACACCATCAACTAGTGCCTCTAATAATGTCAATGTAGATAACGGTTTCCTTGATGATATACTAGAAGAAGAGGCCATCATACTCTCCTATGATGATGTAGATCTCCCTTCCCTATTTGACTCCACATCTATCTTTACCATTAGCCTATCCCTTCACCATCCTGACCTCATTGATTGGGACTTACGGAGTAATGCACCTATAGATACTTTTCCTTCAGTGGACACTTGTGTACATCTCATGGGATTGGGGGAAGATGAACACTCTAACCGCAAAAGTAAAAATAAGAAAAATAAAAAAGGGTCATCTAGTGAAAACCCCTCTGAGGCACTTCCTGACTCATCAAAAGTAAAAATAAAGGGTGTATCCGATAGTGAAAACCTCGATGAGGCACTAGAGGATGGGGATGTTTATCTTCCCCTTGTTGGAGCTCATTTCTCCGAACGGTCTTCCATCCTGATTGAAGAGACACAAGAAGTCAATTTGGGAACAAAAGAAGACCCTAAAATAACTTACGTAGCCAAATCATTGTTAGAGGAAGAACATTCTATCATCGACAACCTGTTAAAGGAAGGAATGATTAAATTCACATGGACCTATCCAAACATGCCATAATTAGATCCCACATTGGTTGTACACCATTTGGATGTTCATCCAGATGCCAAACCCGTTAAATAGAAGCTAAGAAAAATGCATCACCAAGTGACCTTGCTCATCAAGAAGAATTGGAGAAACTGTTAGAGGTTGGGTTCATAAGATCTATTGATTATTCTGTCTGGATATCCAATATAGTGCCTATCACCAAACCAAATGGGAATATCAGAATTTGTACAAACTTTTTGGATCTCAATAAAGCTTTCCCAAAGGATGATTTCACGCTTCCAAATATTGACATGTTGGTTGACCTCACAACCAAGCATGCCACGTTATCTCTTATGGATGAATTTTCCAGTTACAATCAAATCAAAATTATACTTGAAGATAGCATAAAACTACCTTCACTACCCCTTGGGGAACCTTCTGCTATAATGTCATGCCCTTTGGTCTCAAAAATGCAGGGGCAACCTATCAGCGTGCTATGATTGTTATCTTCCATGACCTCATCCATATCATAATCGAAGATTATGTCAATGAATTATTGGGGAAGTCTAAGACCAGAGAAGAGCATCCCATCATGCTGAAGAAAATATTTGAATGGCTAGAGCAATACAAGTTGCGTCTAAATCCAAAAAAGTGTGTTCAAAGTTACATATGGAAAGTTACTGGGCTTCATAGTCTCCAGAAGGGGTATTGAGATAGGTCCAACCAAGGTCAAGGAAATAATGGAATTACCCCCACCGCACAATCTAAAGCAATTAAGGAGCCTCCAGGGGAAGCTACAGTCCATCAGACGCTTCATAGCCTAGCTTGCTTACAAGTTTCAATCATTCACACATCTCCTACGCAAAGACACCACCTTCAAGTGGGACCCAGAATGTTAGCAAGGCTTCGATAATATTAAGGAATACTTGGCTCATCCACCCATCCTAATGCCTTCCATTCCAGGTAAACCACTCCTATTGTATATCTCAGCTACATCAGTTGCATTGGGGGCATTACTAGCACAACATGATGAGTCCTCTAAAGTGTAAGGAAAACTAGATGCGGAAAACAATTTTCCTAACGTCAATACCTCAGGAAAGAATGCAGAAGTACTTTTAAATTTTCAATTACAGTCAAATTGAGATGCACTATGAGACAGATTACAGAAATAGAGTATTTAGACAAACACACATGAACACCAGATATACGTGGGAAAACCCTTATGGGAGAAAAACCCACCACACCAAGAGAAATCACTTTGTATTACAGTAATCAAAGTTACATACAATTCCAGACTTATCTTTCTGGTGTCATTTAAACAGCAGCATTCATCATGTACATTCTTCAAACAAAAAACTTCCAGGTTACAACCTTTACATATTTTTTAATTCTTCACTGATATAGTTTGAATTCTTCACACTTTTATGTTGATAGAACTACTACCCAACCACAAAACATCTACAACTTCCAACCATATCCATGGCGTTCCCTGACTATCGAGCTGCCTCTCAAAATCGTCGCAACAAACAGACTCCCAACGGTTCCAATCGGCTCTTCTGATTCGTCCATGTGATGCCACATCAGAAGTCATACACGGTCAACAGAATTCGTATTGCATTGGCATCTCGATGAGACACTAACTGTGTCTCGTCAATGCCACATTGAACTCGTACCGATGTCACCAAGAGTCTCTGTAGTCGCTTTGACTTATCGCTTTTGCTAGAAGGTCATAGCGAAACACTAAAGTTACACCGAAGTCCCCAAGCCTATCGAGCACCAAGTAGAAGTCAGCAAGACTTACTCCTATCGCCAAGAGTTCATACCGATCCTCATATGCTACTCTGAAGTGCTCACCTATTGCCAAAACATTTGTCCATCGCTGAGAGAACTTACCGATTTATCTATGTTTCACGAATGACCAATTGTTCGCCAAGAGTTACCCCGATAGCCATCGGCTATCAGCAAGACAATAGCTTATCTCTTAGACTTCATAATGAAGTCTACGAGTTATATCGATAACTCCCAAATAGTCCCTGTCGGCATAGATTTCTTCTATCGCTAATACCTTTCTCCAAGTTCATTAAGATATACCGAAGATTCCAACTTAAGTCTTAGTCGCTAAGACATATCCACTTCGGTAGGACATCTTACCTAAGTCACTTCCTTCGGCTAAGTCTCTCTGATAAAACACAGTCAGCATAACATTTGATTTCGTGGTGACTTCTCACCGAGCCATAATAAGTTACCCCGAGGACATCAATTCATATGCAGTTGGCAAGAGAACAACACTTCACTGAGACATCTTAGCAAGAACCATAAGCTTCAGTGAAGATCATAGTCGCTAAGAGTTACGCCGATAAATGAATGAATGGCCTTTCAGCCAAAGCTCTCCCGAGCGCTATGAGGTCACAACGACCTGTTCAGAATTAGATAAAATAAACTGCTAGTCGGCCAGACAATCAAAATGTCACACCGACATTGCTCTAAAGGAGGTTTCAGTCTGTAATGTTTGAGGCACTTTTTCCAACAATCTCCCACTTGACGAAGATCATTCAGACACCTCCAGAGCCCACAATAATACTTTACTGAACAATATGGGCACTAAGGCCCATTGAACTGGCACACCACTTGAACTTGTCTGTGCTCACTGGCTTCGTCAATGCATCTGCAACATTCTCCAGAGTATCAACTTTTTCCAAACTGACCTTTCCATCCTCAACCATATCTCGTACAAAGTGGTATTGTACATCAATATGTTTCGTCCTGGCATGGAAAGTTGGATTCTTTGCCAGACAAATGGCACTCTGACTGTCACATAAGATTGTTATTTCCCCTACATCAAAACTAATGTTAGAACACAAACGTTTCAACCATACAACTTCTTTACAAGCATGAGTAGCTGCCATGTATTCAGCCTCTGTAGTGGACAAAGTGACTACAGCCTGCCGCTTGCTCATCCAACTCACTACACCACCATTTAACATGAAAACGTATCCACTGGTGGATCTTCTGTTGTCAATGTCCCCTTCCCAATCAGAGTCTACATAACCATGAATGCTGAGAGTCCTCTATGATTCAACTGAATTACCATGGTAACACAATGCAAAATATGAAGTTCCCTTCAAATACCTAAACACCCTCTTCACAGCATCCCAATGTATTCTTCCTAGATTAGCCATAAATTGACTAAGTACTCCCATTGTTTGGGTAATGTCTGGTCTTGTACAGATCATTGCATACATGAGACTGCCTACAACACTAGCATAGGGCACACTGGTCATGTCCTCCATCTCAGTAGGAGATTTTGGACAATCCTCAACATATAGTTTCATTCCCTGCATGACTGGAACGACTAACTGTTTGCAATCATTCATACAAAATCTCTCTAGAACAGTCTTTATATACTTACTTTGACTAAGCCAAAGCTTTATATTCTTCCTATCCCTATTTATCTCCATCCCCAGAATATACCTTGTTGCACCAAGATCCTTCATTTCGAACTTAGCAGACAACTGAGACTTAAGATCAGAAATCATTAGCTTGCTATTTCCTATGAACAACATATCGTCAACATAAAGAGCAATAACAAGCACTTGATCACTTTCAGCTTTATAGTATACACAGTGATCAAATTTTGATCTCACAAAGCCTAAAGATAATACATAGGTATCAAATTTCTTGGTACCACATTCTAGGTGACTGTTTTAACCCATATAGAGACTTCTTTAATTTGCATACCAGTTTTTCTTTACCTTTCTCAACAAAGTGCTCAGGCTGGGACACATAGATTTCTTCTTCAAGATCACCATGAAGAAATGTTGTCTTCACATCCATCTGTTCAACCTCTAAGTCATAAGCTGCTGCAAGTGACAATAGAAATCTAATGGACGTCAGCTTTGCTACAGGAGAAAAGATTTCCCCATAGTCAATTCCCTCTACCTGGGAATAGCCCTTTGCAACCAGTCATGCTTTGTATTTTTCTACACTGCCATCCAGACCAATCTTTTTCTTAAATACCGATTTACAACCCATAGGTTTTCTGCCTTTAGGCAAGGGCACCAGACTCCAGGTTTCATTTTTATCTAATGACACCATTTCTTCCTTCATGGCTTCCAACCAAGAATCTGAATCAGACATTTTAGTTGCCTCCTTTACAGTCCTAGGCTCATCAGTGCTAGAAATCAAGGCATAGGCATAGGTAGAATCAATCAAAGAGAACCCATACCTATCTGGTTGTTTCCTTTCTCGGGTTGACCTCCTCACTTGCTGAGGCTGAGGTTCATCTTCTTCAGAGATTTCAGAATTGCTTGAGCTCTCCTCAGCTTTAGGTATGTTTTGAATCTTCAATTCCTCTTTCTCTGGTGTAGGAGGAATTGCTGCTACATCCTTACTGTTTTCTGACTTTGTCTCTGACTGTAGATCCAAGGTGGAAGGTTTCAGCTCATGGAAGATTACACTTTTGTTGTATACAACTTTCTCTGTAACAGGATTCCAAAGCTTGTATCCTTTGATGTTAGCACTATAGCCAATAAATATACACTTAACAGCCTTTTTGTCCAACTTAGATCTTTTTACATTTGGCACATGTGCATATGCTTCACAGCTAAAGACTCTAATATTTCTAAGAGAGGGCTTCTTACCAGACCACGCTTCCACAGGTGTCTTGTCAACAAGAGTAGAGTTTGGAGATCGATTAACTAAGTAACATGCAGTAGCAGTAGCTTCAGCCCAGAACTTTTCCTCCAAACCAGCACTACTAAGCATACTTCATGCTCTCTCCATCACTGTCCTATTGAACCTTTCTACAACTCCATTCTGCTGTGGAGTGTAAGGTGTAGTCTTATGTCTTTTGATTCCATGGTCTTTACAGTATCTTTCAAATTCATCAGAACATAATTCACCGCCATTATCAGTCCTTAAGCATTTTATTGTTTTACCAGTCTAATTTTCAACAAGATTTTTAAACTCCTTAAATTGACTGAACACTTCTAATTTACTTTTCAAAAAATATATAAATGCTCTTCTTAAATAATCATCAATGAATGACACATAGTATCTTGATTTAGACAAAGAAGGAACATCTACTAGACCAAACACATATGAATGAATATAGTCTAACAAACCAGAAGTTTTATGAGGACTATCATAAAATGAAACACGATGCTGCTTTCCTTATATACAGTGTTCATAGAATTCAAATTCCAGATTACAATCTTCAAGCCCCTCAACCAGATTTTTGTTCTTCAAGGTTTTTACACCTTTTTCTCCTATGTGACCTAACCTATGATGCCAAAGCATAGTCTTCTTTGTAGGAAGTTTTACTTTCGTAGAGTTTACATAATTAGGGACAATTCCCTCTTTACCTCCATGAGCAGCTTTCAGTGACTTAGAAGAGACACTGTTACAATGAACAGCTTGTGCATCTAGCTTGTATAGGGTACCAATCCGAACACCTCTAGCCAACACCATTGAACCTCTAGTCATCTTGTAGCCACTTCCCGAGAACAAGACTTGTACTCTGATATCATTTAGCATACTTATAGATAATAGATTTTGAACCAGACCTGGTATGTGCATAACATTATTGATCCCCTTTATTCTGCCATCAGGGAATTGGATTCTGACTCTTCCACGGCCAAAACTTTCCAAGGTTGAATCATTCGCCAAGTACACCTTTCCACCATCGTATTCTTCATACTTAGTAAACCATTCTCTATGAGATGTCATGTGGAACGATGCTCCAAAATCAATCAACCAGACATCATCTGATGCCTGAGTAGCCAAGGTTGCAATGAAGGCGCCACCATCACTATGAGAAGAACCATTATCGAAAGATCCTTTCTTCCTCTTTTTCTCCTCTTTACAATCCTTTCAGACATGACCAGGTTGCCCACAGTTCCAACACTTCACCTTGGAATTCTTGCTAGGAGACTTTGATCTCCCCTCTGATTTTGATTTGGACTTCTTGTCCTTCTTCTTGCCTTTCTCCTTTGACCTTCCTCTGACAGCAAGAGCCTCCTTCGCCATCTCAGAAGATTTTCTTCTCATTTCTTCTAACAGCAAAGAACCAACAATATCTTCCATTTTGAAACTGGATGTTGTACTCCCAATAGCCATCACTAGATGATCCCATGAGTCTGGCAAAGAACATAACAGAAGCATACAACGATCTTCTTCTTCAATATTTACACCAATAGATGTTAATTGTGCGAGTAGCATGTTGAATGCATTCAAATGATCAGCTACAGACCCTCCTTCCTACATTCTCAAAGAGTAAAGCTTCTTTCTCAGGAATAGCTTATTCACCAAAGATTTCCCCTGATAAATAGATGCCAGTCTCTTCCACAAGAGAGAAGCAGACTTCTCTTCATGCACATTAAGAAGAACTAAGTCTGCCAAACAGAGCCTTATCAGCCCCTTCGCTTTCCTATCTGCAAGGTCCCATTCTTCTTGCTTCAAGCATGTAGATTTAGTTCCAGACACAACAAGCCAAAGATCTCGATGTACTAAGAGATCCTCCATCTTGAGTTTCCACAATTTAAAGTTACTGCCATTGAATTTCTCTATTTCAATCTTGCCAGATGAACTAGACATCTTAAACTGTAAATAGAAATAACAATCTCTACAAAACTCCCACTGAACAGTATTGACACAAAAAACCCAATGTACCCCCAAGGATAACACAACTGGTCAGGCTTTGATACCACTTGTAAGGAAAACTAGATGCGGAAAACAATTTTCCTAACGTCAATACCTCAAGAAAGAATGCAGAAGTACTTTTAAATTTTCAATTATAGTCAAATTGAGATGCACTATGAGATAGATTACAGAAACAGAGTATTTAGACAAACACACATGAACACCGGATATACATGGGAAAACCCTTATGGGAGAAAAACCCACCACACCAAGAGAAATCACTTTGTATTATAGTAATCAAAGTTACATACAATTCTAGACTTATCTTTCTGGTGTCATTTAAACAACAACATTCATCATGTACATTCTTCGAACAGAAAACTTCCAGGTTACAACCTTCACAAATTTTTTAATTCTTCACTGATACAGTTTGAATTCTTCACACTTTTCTGTTGATCGAACTAATACCCAACCACAAAACATCTGCAACTTCCAACCATATCCATGGCATTCCTTGACTGTCGAGCTACCTCTTAGAACCGTCGCAATGAACAGACTCCCAACGGTTCCAATTCGACTCTTCTGATTCGTCCATGTGATGCCACATCAGAAGTCATACACGGTCAACATAATTTGTATTGCATTGGCATCTCGGTGAGACACTAACTGTGTCTCGCCGATGCCACATTGAACTCGTACCGATGTCACCAAGAGTCTCTGTAGTCACTTTGACTTATCGCTTTCACTAGAAGGTCATAGCAAAACACTAAAGTTACACCGAAGTCCCCAAGCCTACTGAGCACCAAGTAGAAGTCGGCAAGACTTACTCCTATCGCTAAGAGTTCATACCAATCTTCATATGCTACTCTGAAGTGCTCACCTGTCGCCAAAACATTTGTCCATCACTGAGAGAACTTACCGATTTATCTATGTTTCACCGATGACCAACTGTTCACCAAGAGTTACCCCGATAGCCATCGGCTATTGGCAAGACAATAGCTTATCGCTCAGACTTCATAATGAAGTCTAAAAGTTATATCGATAACTCCCAAGTAGTCCCTGTCAGCATAGCTTTCTTCTATCGCTAATACCTTTCTCCGAGTTCATTAAGATATACCGAAGATTCCAACTTAAGTCTTAGTTGCTAAGACATATCCACTTCGGTAGGACATCTTACCGAAGTCACTTCCTTCAGCTAAGTCTCTCCGATAAAACACAGTCAGCATAACATTTGATTTCGCGGTGACTTCTCACTGAGCCATAATAAGTTACCCCGAGGACATCAATTCATATGTAGTCGGCAAGAGAACAACACTTCGCTGAGACATCTTAGCAAGAACCATAAGCTTCACTGAAGATCACAATCGCTAAGAGTTACGCTGATAAATGAATGAATGGCCTTTCGGCCAAAGCTCTCCCGAGCACTATGAGGTGACAACGACCTATTTAGAATTAGATAAAATAAATTGCTAGTCATCCAGACAATCAAAATGTCACATCGACATTGCTCTAAAGGAGGTTTCAGTCTTTAATGTTTGAGGCACTTTTTCAAACATAAAGAGTGTACAATCTATTACATCAGTTGAACACTGGTGGGTTATGAAATCAACTATTCCCCAATGAAAAAGACTTGTCTAGTAGTATTATTCAGTTTACAAAAGCTTCGTCACTACATGCTTAGTCATCCCATCATGCTAATATCAAAAGTTAACCCACTCAAGTATCTGTTATCTAGAACTTCTTTGACTGGCCGCATGACCAAGTGGGTCATGTTATTGAGAGAGTTTGAAATAGAGTACATGGACCATAAAGAAATCAAGGGAAAAATAATAGCAGATCAATTGGCTGACACCCCCTTGGTGGGAGCATATCCCTTAGTAGCAGAGTTTCCCGATGAAGAAGTCTTTACAGTGTTAGAAACAAATACATGGACACTCTATTTTGATGGGTCATATACACATAATGTAGCTGGTGTAGGTGTCCTATTTGTTACCCCTCAAGGCGAATATATCCCAAAGTCATTCAAATTAGCATTTCCATGCACAAACAACATTATAGAGTATGAAGCTCTCATCATTGGTGTCAAAATTGCCATCCAATGGAATATCACCCGTCTACATGTCTTTGGTGATTCTCAACTGATTATCAAACAGGTCAACAATGAGTTTCAGAAAAAAGATGACAAGATGTTACCCTATAAACGTATGGTGGATGACTTCAAGAAGTATTTCACCTTCATTCAGTTTGAGCAAATTCCCAGAGTCCAAAACAAGGCAGTAGATGCAATGGCTACAATCGGTTCCCTCATTGATATGCCCAAAGATTGAACAGACTATGAGTTCCTCGTTGAACAATTACTAATCCTAGCATATGATATCCTTGATAATGACATGGTGTGCAATATCATAGGTCCCGAATCACCCTAGTACCATGACATTTTTACCTACCTCCATGACAACATCCTACCCCCTAACCTTACCCAAAATCAACACAAATCATTTATCTAATGTACTTCCCACTATTTCATGATAGGAGATACGCTTTATCATAGAGGGTATGATGACACTCTCCTTCAATGTCTCAAGGAATCAGAATCCCGAGTTGCATTACATGAGGTGCATAGTGGTGTCTGTGGGTATCATTCTAATGGAATGGCCTTATCAAAGAAGATTCTAAGAGTAGGATATTATTGGCCCACTATGGAACATTATGCTTTTGAGTTCATAAAGAAATGTCTACCATGCCAACAACATGGAGATTCAATCCATGCTCTTGCGCAAGACTTGTAGCCTATCATTGCTCCATGGCCTTTTTTACAATGGGGTTTCAATCTAATGGACAAGATTTACCCTCCATCATCTGATGGTCATACATTCATCATCACTTCCACTGAATACTTTACTAAGTGGGTGGAAGCAATTCCACTCTCCCAAATCATAGGTATTCAGATCTCCAAATTCATCCTTTTCCATATTTTCTGCAGATATGGAATTCCCTCCACCATCATCATTGACAATGATAAACCATTTAAAAACCAATACATGAAAGCACTTTGTGAGACATATCATATCCAACATCATTGGTCCACCCCTATTACCCTCAAGGTAATGGCCAAGCAGAAGCGACTAAGAAAACACTTATCAAAATCCTGAAAAAGGTGGTCAACAATACTAGTCGAGATTGGCACCTCCATCTCCATCTCGCTCTTTGGACCTACCACACATCCATCCACACTCCCACTGGCACTATCCCATACTCCCTCATTTATGGCGTCAATGCTATCTTGTCGATTGAGGTCGAGATCCCATCACTTTGAATCTCTCTGAAAAATATTATCAGTGATGAAGATGCTCGAGTCACATGGTTAAGTCAACTGGAACTCCTAGATGAAAAGTGCATTAAGGCCTACATTAATCTCCAAGCATACCAGCATCATCTTAGGAGAAGCTACAATAAGAAGGTCCATCCCCACCAATTCAATGTTGGTGATCTAGTCCTTAAGGAGAATCAACGCACCCAGCAAGATCAAGACAAGAAAGGAAAGTTTGAAGCAAATTGGTTGGGTCCTTATGTTGTCATTGCCAAATATAGTTATGGGGAATATCATATTACTACACCTGAGGGGGAAACCTTGGAGGAGCCTATTAACATCATGCATCTGAAGATGTTTTACACCTAAGTCAGCTGGGCTATCCCATCCTGAAAAATACCAAAAAAAGTAAAAAACCAACAAAAATACAATTTTTTTTTAAAAAGTCAAAAAATCCAAAAATAATAAAGAGAAATAATCTATCCTATGGTGAAAACTACCCTTGGTGGTGCCTTGGATAAGTATGTTTGGTGAAAACCTGGTGACATGCGCCATTCATAGAGGGCTTAATCATTATCTACCTTGCGTCCTAGTTACTTTATGCATCCATCCATCCAATCGACATATCCTATCCACACATCCTATCACTCCCATCCTCCCATTAGTATCCACTTATTCGTTGCTTGGTATATTTTGGTTGAGCATTGGACGATTCAAATCTACTATCCTAAATCTTGAGCTTTTATCCTATATTTGAGCTTTTTGTCGCTTGTACATTAGTGTCATTTTTCAGTCTCACGTCCTCCTCTAGGATCTCTCATCATGTTGGTCATCATTAGGTCTTGTCTTTTATCCTTTTTTCAAACTACGTTTCCCCTGTGCTTTCACATAGGCAAGGCTAATCATTTGATCAACCCCCAGGGTCTTTTTTTGTCTCGTCATGTCAGTATTCATCCTAAAATCATGGTCTCCATTGTCATCTTTCCACTTTTATCCATAGTTAGTCGTCAGTTTTTTTATCAAACTACGAGGGCTATGTGCTTTCACGTAGGCAAGGCTAATATTTGATCAGCCCCCGAGCCCCTAGGTCTTTAGGGTGTGTCTTGTTGTCGTGTTTGTTGGAAAAATGAAGAAGACTGACTATCTCTATAGTTTTGTGTTGTCATTGATGTCACCATGTTGTGACTGCAAATGTTAGACAGTGCTTGATCTAGTATTTTGGTCTGGTATCTAAACTAGTATTCTAGTCCACATTCCTCTGTAGTTAGTAATTGTTGCTTACAATTTTGAGAAATTTCTTATGGTAGCTTAAGGCATGCATGTTCAAAATATTACATGCTCTAGTGCTCGTACATAATGTTTATTACTTTTTGCATTGAAGTCTATTCTTGGCCGACTTCTTGGGGTAATTGTGATATAGTGAATTAATTTTGCTATGCGGATATATGTGCGACCTATTTTAGGACCTTGCTGACATAATGTAGCATGTTGGAGGTTTGAATTACCTTTTTGAAAATATTTTGTGAAAGATTGAAGCCGAAAGTTGGTATTTTTGGTAAATATGAAATGCATCTAATTAGGCTGACCTAATTAATGCTTGCGGGAAAGATCAGGTATATAAATGAATATGTTGGACAGTTTTAAATGTAAGAAAAAGAAGAAAAAGGTGAGACAGAGACAAAGGAATAAAAAGTGTGTATATATGAAATCAATGAAGCAATTGTGAATAAGAAGGTTGGAAGTGAATGAAAAGGATGAAGTGTGTCGAATCAGTCTATTGAGCATCACCAGAATTGCATCAACACTTGTTAGGTGCACTATTCTCATTTCATTTTGGTTGTAAAGCCCAATTTTGTTTTTGTCAATCCTTTTGTAGGAAGTGATCCTCTCTTGTAAGCGGTGAGATTTTGTATTTGGACAGTGAGTCCTTTTAGGGTAGTGAGCCCTTGTCAGTGAGCCTTTTATTTTTAGTTTGAAACTACTTTATATTGTGAGTTAATCCTCACTGTGGTTTTTCCTTGCTTGGGTTTTCCACGTAAAAATTTGGTGTTAATTGTGTTGATTTACTTTCTGTTATTTGTGTTTCATGCTCTTACTTAATAACAAAATAGTGTGGTTGTGGAATTAATAAGTGTTGAAGTTTTAAGTTTGAATTTTGGGACAAATGATTCACCCCCCCTCTCAATTGTCCTACACCTTTTTAACAATTGGTATCAAAGCTTTGGTTCCTTGGTGTAAAGCTTAACCACTTAAGGAAGATCTTGATGGTTGATCATATGGATGATAAAGAAGAACTCCAGACTGCACTTAAAGATCTTGACAGAGTAGAAAATGAAAACATAGATCTGAAGGAGAATTTGGATGAATCAAATGAATGTGTTCGGAAGTTGAAAGAACAATTAAAGAAATTCAAGGAAAGACACAAAGAAGTGAGTGAGCAGTTGAGACAAGAGTTAATTGGATTGAAAGTGACAGTAGAAGAGAAGAAGAGAATTGAAGAATGTCTAAATAAAATGGTGCAGAACAAAGCTGATGAATGCTCTAAACTTGAACATGAGGTAGTAAACCTAAGGATTGAACTGGAGAAGGAAAAAAATTGTGAGAAGAACTTCAAATCTAGCTCTGATAAGCTTGGAGATTTGCTTGCTGGGCAGAAATCAAGTAAAGACAAAGTTGGTTTAGGAAATAATGCAGGTGAAAGTACTAAGGAAAATTAGATAAATCAGGACAAAGGGAAGCAAAATAAAAATTCAAGGAATTTTACAAGAAGATAGACTATGAGACAACCTAATTCACAAAGGTATCCCTATTTCAATGGTATTTGTTTCTTCTGTAATAGATATGGTCACAAGGAAACATAATGCAGGAGCAGGAATAATCAGTTTTCCAGTCCCTTCACCGGACAATGTTTTGAATGTAAGAAGGTTGGACATAAAGCCGTTGAATGCAGATCTCAAGTGAGAATGATAAGTCGGGTAATGAGGAACAAATTTAATGAAGGCATAATGAATAAATTCTTTAATGGCTATTGTTATACCTGTAAAAAATTTGGACATAGAGCAAATCAATGTAGATCGAGAGGAAATGGAGGTTAGAGTAATCAAAAAAGGTTTGTCTGCTATAATTGTAATAAACCTGGACATATCTCAAAGGTTTGCAAAAGTAAGAAAGGAAAGCAGTTCGCTCTGGTAGAGAAGAATGATCCGGTAAAGAAGGTCAACAAAGAAGAAATAAAGCAAGAGATGAGTAAGATATGGAAGAAGAAAGAAGAGGAAAAACCTAAAGCTATTGATGGGTCTGTTCCCTCATTCAGTACAAATGATTTGTTTGGTAATTAGATCTAGCATGGTCTTAGGGGGAGCATTATTAGAAAAATTATAAAACCCCCTGATGTATGGTGTGTAAGAGGTTGGCACGAGCATGGAATGTGAAAAATGAGTATTCAGAGGTTTTGGAAAAGAAATCGGAGGAAAACATGTTGGCATGAAAGTTTGCGGACCGAATTAGGGTTTTCTGTGTTGATAAGAATGTTTTTAGCAAATTTTTGATGTTTGCTACATTTAATGCACTTAAGGCAAAATCAATGGTGTTTAAATTAAAAATTGTGAGTCTTCTCAGTTGATTAAGCATTTGAAGAACTTGGAAGGTGCTCTGGTGTGATCTTGAAGAAGGCTTGAAGCTATTCTAAAGGGAATTCGAAGATTGACTTAGGTAATATGGAATTCGTTTCTCTGTTTGCAAAAAGGGGAAGAAGAAAAATGAAGAAGTTTCAACTAAAAAATTAAAGAAAGTGCATAAATGGACAGAGAATTGTGTGATGTCATCCCTCTAAAACTGAAAGGAGTTGAGTTAGAAGAATTTGATCATAGAAAAATGAAAGAAATGGAACTAAGGCTGAACGAAAGAAAATTACATAACATAAAAACCCTAGGTATGGATTTGTGGAGTGAATTTATGTGGGTTGTCGATAAAGAGTTTATTTTGTTCTTGTTGAATCATTTCAAGGATGAAAGTATTGTGTTGGAAAAACCCTACTTAGTTACAAAGGAAGTGATCGAAGCAATTACTGGCCTATGCAGTATTGGGGATCTTCCTAGAAAGAAAACTGTGAAGTACAAAGATGTGGAGGAATTGATTGGCATTAGTAAAGACCCATGAGCTCTATTGATAAACACTCTCGAGGATTTGGCTGTAAGGTATGTTGCGTACGACATTTCTTACAAGATCTATTTTATAAATCATGAAGGTTCCACATTAGCCATTGTTGCTTATATTGCACATATGATGGTTAAGGAGAATAAGAAATTTGATTTGTGTAGCTTGTTGCTTGAGAATATTTCTAAAAATATTCGAATGTCGATAATTGATGGTTATCCCTTTCATTTCATATCTTTGCTGGTATGCTTGGTATTTTACTTTTTGTGTTCCCTACTAGGAAAAGATAATGTGGTATGGGAATTTGGGATTCCTATTGGAAAATAGGTCTACAGATATCTGGGAGCGTTGGCAGATAATGCAAGTATGTGAAAATCTTATTTCACATCCCTGAAAACAAATCTTTGCTTCGGTATATCTACTTCAAGTTAGTTTCAAGTGGACTCCTCCTCCAGTAAAAGAGAATTGGAGGTTGTCATTGATGAATCCCCTCTGGAATCGAAGAAGAGAAAAGTTATAACTGAAGATATCATTGAAATTTTAGAAGAAAAGGAGAAAGTATCCTTTAATGACATCCAATCTATGATAGTTAAGGGGGAGATGAAGAAGGTTGGTGAACTATGGAGTGCAACCTCTCCTATTGGTAGACTGAATATTGATGATGCTTTCCTAGAATATCTACTTCAGAAATGTATTGGAATATCAACTGTTTCTAATTTCTTACTGAAAAATCTAGTTGAGATTGTTGAAGAAAGGATGTTGCTTGAAGGTCCAAAAGGACGCAAGTTTGAAGCCTTGGTTGAAAAGGTGTGTTAAAGCTGAGGGGAGATTATTTGAACTGATTATGGAAACAAAGAAATGCATTAAAGAAATATCTGATATTTACAAGTATTGCCTCTAGTGGCCTGCTGTGGTAGATAATTTTAGAAGTAAAATTGAAGCAATTGATTATGAAGTGAACAACATTGGAAATAATTTTGACATCTTTGGAGATAAAGAAGGTAAGCAGAGATTGAGAGTTGGTGCATTACAAGCTGAACTGGTTGTTGTACAAAGATAGAGAGATGATGTAGTGAAAACCTTTTGGTTTCTTAAGGAGATTGTTGAGGTCTAGTTAGAACATCTTTCTAGAATACTTATTGTCGCAAAAGATGTTGAAAGAAAAATTTCATATTGGTCACCGTCTTTTACTCTGTTGGGCTTATTGGAAAGCATCTGCACAAGGATGGATTCAACTACATTTAACTAGAAAAAATTGCATCTAGTTCTTGAGAAAAGGTACAAGAAAGTGTTTCATGCGAAGAGTGTCATTTTTACCTAAATCCTGAGTGTTCAATTTCTGTTGTTTTTGTTGTGGAGAGGGAGAAAAGGAAGAAAAATAAGCTAATTGAAATTTTTGATGGTTGGAAGTTTTGAAATCTTTTTAATTTTTGATGTCACTATGTTTAAACCTTTGTTTATATCCTTTTTGGCCACCCTTTGCCATTGATGTCAAAGGGGGGAGAGTTAGAGCAGAGTTAGATTATGGGGAGAGATTTGAAATGTTGGGAGAGTTTGAAGGAGAAGTTTTTTTTACATGTTGCCATCAATGACAAAGGGGGAGATTGTTGGAAAAATGAAGAAGACTGACTATCTCTACAGTTTTGTGTTGTCATTGATGTCACCATGTTGTGATTGTAAATGTTTTACAATGATTGATCCGGTATTTTGGTTCAGTATTTGAACTGGCATTCTAGTCCGCATTCCTTTGCAATTAGTAATTGTTGCTTTCGGTTTTGAGAAATTGTTGATGGTAGCTGAAGGCATGCATGTTCAAAATATTATGTGATTCGGTGCTCGTAGAAAATGCTTATTACTTTTTGCATTGAAGTCTATTCTTGGCCAACTTCTTGGGGTAATTGTGATATGGTGAATTAATTTTGCTATGCGGATATATGTGTGACCTATTTTAGGACCTTGCCGACATAATGTAGCATGCTAGAGGTTTGAATTACCTTCTTGAAAATATTTTGTGAAATATTGGAGCCAACAGTTGGTATTTTTGGTAAATATGAAATGCATCTAATTAGACCGACCTAATTGATGCTTGTGGGAAAGATCAGGTATATAAATGAATATGTTGGAAAATTTTAAATGTAAGAAAAAGAAGAAAAATGTGAGATAGAGATAGAGGAATAAAAAGTGTATATATATGAAATCAATGAAGCAGTTGTGAATAAAAAGGTTCAAAGTGAATGAAAAGGATGAAGTGTATCGAACCAATCTATTGAGCATCACCGAAACTGCATCAACACTTGTTAGGTGCACTATTCTCAGTCCATTTTGGCTGTAAAGCCCAATTTTGTTTTTGTCAATCCTTTTTTAGGCAGTGAGCCTCTCTTGTAAGAAGTGAGCTTTTGTATTTGGATAGTGAGTCCTTTCAGGGCAGTGAGCCTTTTATTTTTAGTTTGAAACTACTTTATATTGTGAGTTAATCCTCATTGTGGTTTTCCCTCCTTGGGTTTTCCACGTAAAAATATGGTGTTCATTGTGTTGATTTACTTTATGTTATTTGTGTTTCATGCTCTTACTTAATAACAAAATAGTGTGGTTGTGGAATTAATAAGTGTTGAAGTTTTAAGTTTGAATTTTGGGACAACTGATTCACCCCCCCTCTCAGTTTTCCTACACCTATTTAACAGTGTCGTGTCATCAAGTGTGTCCCTACCTAGCTGGTTCTAAACAAACAAAATCCATTAGTATCTTGAGTTCCAATCAGTTTTGAGTATCCTGAGTCATGTCAGTCATCTAATCTATCCTCCATATTTGGTCTTAACAAGATGTATCCTTCCTAAATCAAACCACATCAATCCCATCCACCCTTTTGATCCTATGGCAAAGGACATTTGAAATTTTTTGTGATCTTTTGATGCTTTTGGCATTTGTTTATCATTTGTGCTTCCTATTATACCTTGTCAGGGTCGCCATGATCCGTTATATCATGGTGTGCTTTGACTGGTAAACATAGGGGCATATCTTGATCTTTTTTTTGTTCTTGTCTTCTTGGTTGTCCTGTGTAGTACCCACCAAGACTCACGTACTCTTGCGTTATGCAAGGGCATCCTTTGTGCTTGTGGTTATCCCAATACTTGGCCCAACCAAAGCCCTTGTAGCTTTGGGGTGTTGGGATAGCCTCCTTATTTGCTATGTTTGTCTTATGTATTTGACACTAATCTGCCTAGGTTCCTCATACCCTGGCATTTCATGTCTTATGCTATAGAAAAAATTAGTGCTCTTGAAATGGAAAAATGGCATTAGGATTGCATTTCAATTATCATCCCATTGCATTGCATTTATCCCCATCCGTTCCTTACCTAGCCTATGGTTAGTGATTTTGGTTGTGCATATGCTATTCCCTCATCTTTTCTTCCTATCAGGATTCCTATGGTTTTTGACAGGTATAGTACCACACCCATCATTATTCATCTCGCTATGCGATACATTGTCACACCTATCATTTTTCACTTATCTATTGCATTATCATTTTCATGATCATCTTAGGTTGTTTAGATTAATATAAATCTATTAGTCTAAGCATCTTCGGCCCATTACTCATTGCATTATCATTTTCATAGCCATTTTATGTTGTTTAGATTAATCGAGGTTGGTTATTCTAAGCATCATTTTCATATTCATTTTAAGTTATTTAGATTAATCTAGATTGGTTATTCTAAGCATCTTAAGTTCATTGCATATCATTTCATCTCATTGCATTATCATTTTCATATTCATTTTAAGTTGTTTAGATTAATCTAGATTCGTTATTCTAAGCATCTTAAGTTCATTTCACCACTTACATTGTAGTACATTACATTTATTATATCCATCCATAACATAATCACATCTGCATACATCACATATTTTCATCCATTGCATCACATTACATTTTCATATCACATCATATATACATGGTTATCCATAACACATTCCTCATCATCTCATATCTTATATGCATACATAATAAATCACAATTGCATCACCACCTACATCACACACCATTAGTATCATATCCATAGCATACATCATAAAATCATGAATCATCCATCACATCCTGCATCACAAAGCATTAGAAATAGTGCATATCATCCATATAATCTGCAGAAACATAAGCATAAATTATCATAACCATATGCATATATCATAACCATCATAATCACATGCGCATAATAAACATCCATGGCATCACATAATAACCACATAGTGTTAGCAATGTCCATTGTATACCATATAAATATAAAAAAAAAATAGTGTCCATCACATGTCCGTCATAGTCCATCATAAAAGATCATAAAGGTCTACCACAGTCCATAATAACATAATGAGTCCATCATCAAGTCCATCAAAATCCATCAAATAACATACAAGTATAGAGCTCTAATCAAGTACAAAGACTACATCTCCTAAAAGAATAAATGAATAAACGAATAAAAGAATCAATGAATGAAATAAATCAATATGTCCAATCTATGCTAAAGAATCTGTAGCCTCTGTCTTTGTATGCTGCCCATCCACTTTGTACCTGTCAAAATCTGGATTGTGTATTCCCATCCTGTCTACCCTATGCTCACTCCATTTGACCTCTGGGGGGTGTCTCATAGAAATTGTTGTATCCTTATGTATGTGTGACCCCTGAGTGTGAGGTTGCTAGCATTCAAGGCACTGCTCTAATGTATGGAAACACCCTCTGTGTCGGATTTGGGATGGCCTAATGATAAGTAAACGTGTAATAGTTGGCCTCTATCCTGGAATCAACCACTTCTACCGCCTATGCCCTCACCAAGTTCCACTCTATCTGGTACCTATCCCTCAGCCCACTGATGTGTCACCTCTCACTCTCCCAAGCCTCCTGGGCTAGCTGCATTTGAACCACCTATGCCTGTAGTTGGGATATTCTTTGTTGGCCTGCATCCTACTCACCCTGCAATGTCTGCACTTGTGCCTTTGTTGCCTCTGCCCTCTCTAGCAATTCCCCTTGCATCTCCTAGGGTTGTCTCTGCACACTTGGCTCTATCCTAAGCCTCATCCCTCTCTCCTCTCATCTCCTCCAGCTACCTCTAGAGCTCATCCCTCTCCCTCTCCATCTCCAACATCTCCTCCCTCGCCCTATCTACCAGGGCCCCGTAATTCTTGTCTCCATCTCTCTGTAGACCCTATAATTTTTCCACCTCTATCTGCAGCCTGTCCTGATCTACCTTTGACTCTCTGAGTCGATGCTCCACTATCCTCAGTCAGGCCAGGGTCCTTATAAGCAACATAGCGAGATCCTCTGGTAGTGGTGGTACATATGGCACTATATCCAATGGATGCACATCTGGGGTGTCCACCTCCATCTCCTGCTCCTCTCCTCTTTCCTCCTCCAACTCAACATCACCATGTCCCCCTCTCCTCTATCTGTTGACTCTCCTCTTCCTCTGCAGTCTCGCTAGCTCTCCCTCATCCTCAGATTTGAACCCCAAAGCCCCTACAATCGGGTGCACTATCATCATCCGCCTTGGCCTCCTCTCTACCCACCATGTAGAGTATAATATTGTGGTACCCGCGTCCTCTAGTCCTACCATCCATGGGTACTATGTCATTTGGACTACCTCCCAAATCTATCAAGTGAACTCTGCCATAATATGCTCACCCTACACTGTTGGTGGCTCTCGACTAATTCAGTGAAATCTATGAGGCCCTGTAGGAATATCTTGTTGTATCCCGAACTGATGGGTGACTCTATCTGGTCTATGGAGCTCAACAATAAAGGGGTCTCAGCCAATCAAATAGAAAACTGAGAATAAGTAGCCCCTCCATCTCCTCTCATCATCTCTCCATCCTATAAATCATCACGCCATGTATGGCCTCCAGGTGATATCCTCTCCCCTCAGACCATCCAACCTCGGCTGCCAAGCTTCCAAATCACTCACATCCTAATAGTACAACCTCCATCCATACTCCATTCCCCACCAGTATGCCACTTGGAGTGTCTCATCCTGTGTCCCAACGATTATGGAAAACTTTAGTGGCAAATCTTCGCCAATTGGCGAATTCTAGAAATCGTCCAAGTCGAAATTGGAAAATTTCTCTCACCCAACAGGGTGTCCAAATCGCCCAATTTTTTTGAACTATAGGTCCAATGCATGTCCATTCGCCAATGATTTTTTTTATGAGGCATATTTAAGAAACAAACTCGCCATTATCAAACTATGCATTTCAATTGGACCAACTAATATTTTCACCTGGAATCCCGAAAGCATTTAATAAAAAACCTACACATTCGCCAATAATATTATAACATTGTATCAAGACCCATTTCGCCAATTAAAATTTACAAATAGTTGCTTGTGAAGACCCATTTCGCCAATTAAAATTTATAAATAGTTGCTTATGAGGACCTATTTCGCCAATAACATTAAAAAATAATTACATTTGAGGACACATTTCACCTTGAAAATTACAACGTATCGTTGTATAAGCACGAAGGATTCACCACATTTTTAATATACCATTTAAAAATCCTACGGAATTCACCAAATATGGAATCATGGATTGATATAAATACAATCGAAAGTGCCATTTATTCTTACCCATTTTGTTCGGTTCTAAGGTTCTACTTCTCGATTCAGAAGTCAGCGAAAACCAAAAAAGTAGACTTAAAGGTGAGTGATTATTTTTTCATAGTGTTATTAGTTATAATAATGAGTTTTCTTTATCTCTTTTCCATTCTTGCTTCAGTCTTAAAGGTGATATTGAGCAGGGAATGGGATCTATATTATTATTCTTTGTCCTTAAACAAGAAGGAATTTTTTTCTAGTTTTTATTCGAAGTGAGAGATGAATATGTCAAGTGAATCAGAGGTCAATATGTCAAGCGACTCGAGCAACAACGGTAAGGCTCCTGCTGCTCCTCGGGGTGGTGAAGAGACTCCTACCGCTCCTCAGGGTGGTGAAGAGACTGGGAGGCCATTAAAACGCCAAAAACTTAGATGTACCATACAATCTTACTTTGGAATTGCCAAAGCTTCTAGTCCATCAAGTCAAGATGGAGCTACATCATCAACTCTTCCCCTAAATATTGGTAGCATTCACAATACCTCACCGCCACCGGAAGGTAAAGTTGAGATTGCCATTGATTTAAATCAAAATGTATCAAATTAGGATGGCAATACCACATAAAATGTTCCAAAGGATACCCTGGGCTCGGTTAGCCAGAATGAAATAATTGACTTAGATGAGGATGATGATGTTGGTAGCAAGAAAAGGAAAAATAAACCAAAAAGGGGGTGCGAGTGGGAAATGACAAGGAATTTTCAACTTGGTTGATTGTCAAAGTACCTGTTGATGTGTTTTTTTATGCACTTCTCAACATAGGCAGTGCGTAGGAGCACTACCTCTCTTGAAAGAAAATCTTCCACAATCAGATTGCATAACACTATCCCAAGGTATCTAATGTCAGGTCTTGATAGTGCTTGGAATATATCAGTTGCTTCATGTGATTTGTTGGAATCACAAGGCGGTCTTACGAATGAGTCACAAAGTGGGGAAGTTGGATCTACAAATGGAGTTCTTAAGATGGGAGAGTTGGTGTACGTTTGCTACAGGTTCAAACAGTAGTCTTGAACTCCATTTCATCATTGGATTTGGCTTTACAATGTGCAATGAACCTTTCCTATGGTTACTTATTAAAAAAAAGGAAAAAGGGCAGGGAAAAGAGGAAGTTCCTAGACCTAAAACTATGAATGAACAGTGATCATGGAGGTTGCTACAGTAGACAAACTCCCTAAAATAGGTTTTGCTTGTCCAAGAGGAACCTACAGTTACACAAAACTATTGCAATCTTCTAAGGACTATAGGTTTTCAAATTACACACACACATCATGCACATGTAATTGAACTAAGTTGCAACAATGAAGTCAAGAAGCCCAGGCTAACTTTACACAACAGTTTGTCATCAACAAGTGCTAAAAGTATGGGCTGAAAGTTCATCAAATACCATAACAACAATTTCCATTATCACTTCCATTCAAGAGTCTACAACTAAAACTACTATGGAAGGTAGAACCATGCATGCAAGATGAGAAAACTCAAAGAGAACATCCATAAAATCATGCAATGTTGTCTTCTATTGCTGCAAATGCTTTTTACAACAGCTCTCCAACCCTTCTCAAATGAGGGAAAGACCCCTATTTATAGTTTTCCAAAGCCCAAATGAATGGCTAGGATCAATTTCCAACGAATGGCCCAGATTTGTTTACAATAGGGTTTCACCTACCCCTCAATATTCAACAATTTAAAATACATCTTTTGTCTTTTCCTTGTTTTTTCATCTAGTGCTCAGGTGTTGTAGCAGTTTTGTCATTTAGCTTATTTCCCTTTTCATTGTAGCTAAAACCACCTGAAAGCTGCCTTCTTCCCCTAATGGATCTAAAACATTTCTCAGCCAGCTGAGTGCATCTCATTTGTGAATTTGTATCATTGGATAAGACGATTCAGCTTCTGATGGATCGCTATCATTTTTTTGGAGGGAAGAAATAGCTGCTCCCTCCAACCACCTTCAAGGACACGAGCCCTCTTTTAATGCCAGCTCTATTGATGGGTGCTACGAGGAAAGGTGGGCATAAAATGAATGGTGATAGGAGCTATGCGCTTTTCCTTGTTCGGCTTTCTCAATTGGTCTCCCCGACGGACCCGCGGTAGGCTTCTTGAATCCTGCATACATGAAGTGTAGTAAGTGCTTTCATACACAAATCAAGGAAAATGTTACTCAAATCCTACAAACTCCTTGTTAGATCCATCCATCCATCCATCATCAAAAGATCATAATATTCATATTTGGAGCTCATTTGGACCATAAACATTAATGTGTGCCCAAGGGGGGCGGGCACCAAGTCGAGAGGAAAAAGGAAGGTAGACAATGAACGAGGGACAACATTCCCCAAGGTTGGGCCCTGAAGCACCGACGGATGTTGGGCGACAAATGAAAGGCAGACAATGAACGGGGGACAACAAACTAGAATGGAAGTTCCCAGACCTTGCAAAACTTAGCAAAACCAAGATTTTTCAATTATAGTGCATGGGAAAAGGGGAAGAAAGAGTGCCAAGATAAACTTCCTCAAGATTCGACTCATTTGAAAAAATCGGAAGCTTGGAAGGGGAAATTCGGAGGGTCACCACCCTTTGAAATGACAATGAGCACACAGAGGGGCCAGGTCTTGAAAGGTGGAATGTCGGGGGCCGACGAAAGGTCAAAACAACCAAGGAGGGATGGAGTCCCGTAAACGGCCATAGAGGGGCCAGGTCTCAGAAGGCGGAATGTTGGGGGCTGACAGAAGGTCAAAATGGCCAAGGAGGGATGGATTCCCGGAAATGGCCACGGAGGAACCGGGTCCCAGAAGGCGGAATGTCAGGGGCTGACGGAAGGTCAAAACAACCAAGGAAGGATGGAGTCCCAGAAACGGCCATAGAGGGGCTGAGTTCTGGAAGCCAGAATGCCGGGGGTGGACAAAAGGTCAAAACAACCAAGGAGGGATGAAGTTCTAGAAACGGCCATAGAGGGACCGGGTTTTGGAAGCCTAAATGTCGAGGGCGGACAAAAGGTCAAAACGACCAAGGAGGGACGAAGTCTCAGAAACAACCATGGAGGGGCTGGGTTCTAGAAGGTGAAACGTCGGGGGCCGATGGAAGGTCAAAATGACCAAGGAGGGATGAAGTCCCAAAAATAGCCACGGAGGGGCTGGGTCCCAGAAGGCAGAACGTCGGGGGCTGACGAAAGGTCAAAACGACCAAGGAGGGATGAAGTCCCAGAAACAGCCACGGAGGGGCTAGGTCCTGGAAGGTGGAATGTTGGGGGCCGACGGAAGGTCAAAATGGCCAAGGAGGGATGAATTCCCAGAAATGGTCATGAAGGGGCCGGGTTCGAGAAGGTAGAACGTCGGGGGCCGACGGAAGGTCAAAACAGCCAAGGAGGGATGGAGTCCTAGAAACGGCCATAGAGGGGCCAGGTCCCGAAAGGAGATTTTTGCAACTTCCCAAAACTTAACAAAACCTTGGAAGTTCACTTAGGCACCACAAAAGTATCCCAAATCCTTAGGAAACTTGTCCCCAAAGTCAAAAATGAAGGAAAAAGTGAATCAAGCGAGCAAGGAAGTTCTGCCAAGGAAATTCGGTACGGTGAACCCAGAGGACCCAAAGGACTTAGAAAATTTTGTGGGGTGAAACATGGTCGACTTGAAATGATACTATGAGGCTTGTTGACCATTTTAGATGCCAAAATCAGGGGAACGCAAAATGAGGCAATGCCACAAAATGATCTGGCAAGGCAACAAGAAGAGAGGGTCCCCGTTCTGAATAGGGCATGTGTGCAAAACATGCACAACAATACCCATTAATTGAACCAGTGGGGAAAGAAAACGATATTGAAAATGCAACATTGGCCATATGTATGATTTGTACTTGGAAATGTGGAAGAGACAAGACGTTGTAGCTAAAGATTGACACTATAGAAAAGCATATTGATAAAGTTTATGAAAAACAAATCATAGATGGAAAGAAACAATCAGTCGTATGATGGAAATCAATGGAAGAATGTCTTCATGTTAGGTATGCCATGGATTATGAAGAGCATCACCAAAAAATGTCAATGCTTTCTACATGTAAAGGTACACTTGAGGCTCAATTTGAAAAAGCAATGGAAGCAACAAATCTATCAAAAACTATTCAGATGAGTGTTGTTTTTCATATTTTTTCTAGAGGGTGTCCTATGATAGACTACCTAGAATATTCTGGTTTATTATCTTATTTGAATGTTCCTCACTATCTCTACTCACATTGGTCAGTAAACGTTGGATGGGAAAGGCAAATTGTCTTGCTGCAGTGGAAAAGGAAGATTTAAAGGATAAAGTAAAATAGTCAAATTTCATTGCATTATCTTTAGATGAAGTTACTATGGTACACAATACTTCTTGGGTCTGTATGTATTTGTATACTGTACAACAACATGTTCTCTAAGCTCATCTTCTTTGTATTCATAAAATGGACAGTTCAACACCGCAAAATATATTTGAACTAGTCAAGAAATCTTTGAATGAAATTGCAGGTATGGATGAGTTGACAATTGCAAAAAAGTTGGTGTGTGTAGGAGCTAATGGAGTTGAAGTGATGCAAGGTCAAAGGAATGGTGTTTGCACAAAGTTACAAACTACTTGTGCACCATACATGATTGGCATTCATTGCATGGCCCACAAAATGAATTTAGCATTCAAAATTGTAAGCAAGTTTCCTACAGCATCAAAATTCAAAAATCTAGTCTGGGAGATCCACACATACTTTTACCGAAGTCGTAAACATTTCACAGAATTTCAAAATTTTATTGAGGGAATAACACTAGGAAACAAGCTTTGTCAAGGATGTCGATACTAGGTGGATCTCCCTACATGGACCAACACAATGAGTTCTTTTAGAATATCAATCCTTGATTGGAGTGATGTACGAAAATTTCCGCATAGTAGACAAATCTCTCGACCTCTTACATAGGTTAAGCGATATAGAGACACTCTTGAATTTAACTAGTCTTCTCCCCATGCTGGATGTGATGAATGAGCTTGTGAAGAAATCCCAAAACAAAACTATGTATATTAATGAATATGCCAATCTATGTAAACATACATGCTTGGCCCTCAATCATCTATATCTAGATCTAACACAAGATGGTGCAAATTATTTCATGTGGCAAAAAATTATTGATTTGAATGATCCTGATAATTATTTATAGTTTAATGTAAGCGGGCACTTATGTATCTGTGTACGTGGATGTGAGATACAAATGGACCAATGTAAGATAGTCAGGTGCTCTAGCAGAGAAGTAGTTGTTAACGAGGAAGATTTTAAAGGCATTGTTAAATCTATTGGTGATAATTTCAAAGAAATTGCAAAATCTGTTTCCTTAAAGATTTGTGAAAGATTCCCTCGACATGAAATACTTGAATCCATGAGTATTTTGTATCCTCAATTTTGGGCAAACCAAGATAACCCAAAATATTTTCATGCTCAGGTAAAAATCTTGATCGAACAATTTTCAAAAATTGTAACATACAATGAGCAGAAAATAGAAGGAATTTTAGATGAAGCTAAGCTTAGAAAACAATGTAGGAGTTTTGCAACAGCTATGAAGGACCAGTATAAATCCATGGGAAAGGACAAGACTTTTGAATCGGGATCAATAAAAAAGGTTTGGACAAACTTAGGTTAGAGTGAAATATTGTGTGGTTTGATATCAAAATATTTCAAACTTGTTGATTTAAGGCAAACAATGATATTGGGGTTGGTGGAGGATGAGAGAGTTTTCAGTACATTGGGGTTTTTGAAATCAAAGTTAAGAAACAAACTTGACAAGAATTTGGAAAATTACTTGAGGATTAAAG
Source organism: Sequoia sempervirens (assembly GCA_007258455.2). Classification (NCBI taxonomy): domain Eukaryota; kingdom Viridiplantae; phylum Streptophyta; class Pinopsida; order Cupressales; family Cupressaceae; genus Sequoia; species Sequoia sempervirens. Next base: position 122,129,503 of record VDFB02271358.1, read on the forward strand.
GAACATTGTATAATTTCAAAAAAAATCCTTTTGAAAGGGCACTCACAATCTAGAGGTCCACATGTGAAAGAAGAGGGACTGGGTTGTGCAACAATCCAATTCCAAAGGTTGGTACTGGTGGCACTGGTAGTGGCAATGGGACTAGGACAAATGACATTGAAAAAAATGACACAATGAGTGTTGAATTTGAGACACAGGCCGAAGAAAATGAAGAGCATACTTGGAATCAATTTCAAGATGTCTCTTTTACTTTATCTGATGATGAACGTCAGTTTGAGGACCCCGAGACTATTTGGGAAATGGAAGAGAATTAGAAACTTTTAGGTATTTATACTGCATTTCATGGATCCCAGGATCAGTTTCCATTGTTCCATTCTGTAGTTGACGATATTTTATATTGTATTCACTGAAATTGTGAATCATTGCACTTCATGAATCATTTTCCAAAGTCAAACTGTAGTTGATGATATTTTATGTTGTACTCCATGAAATTGTGATATTTTATATTTTATATTGTATTATATATTTTACATTTGTCCATACATAGAATTCAATGAGGTGTCAGATGATGGCACCTTTGAAAGGTTAATGCAAGATAAGTCCATAATGTCGTGTGGTCACTGAAACTTGGAACCTTTGAACCAAAGTCTGAAGTTTCAAAGTTTTCCAAATCCCTAACCCGCCGACTAGAAAGATGACCAATAAATACTTGCAACTCAACAAAGTGAACCATCAACCATTTCATGGAATCGAGAAGTTATAAAAATTTAGAGCTCCACAACAAGGTTATAAAACTCTAAGGACTAGTGACTAAGGTTAGGAAAAGCACCATAACCGCGACTTTGAGTGATAGTAACCACAACAATGAAACTAACCAAAAATCCATCATTTCAATTCCAATAATAGATAATCCACAAAAAACTACTAAACAAAAGCAGAATAAATCCACACACCATAACTCAAACTCAAAGGTTAGGTCTAAAAGACTTGCAACTCAGTTTCTCAACAAAGGGAACCAAGTCAAGGAATCGGGAAGTTACGAAAATTTAGAACTCAACGACAAGGTTATAAAACTCAGAGGAATAGCGAATAAGCTTGTTTTGCTCCCTTATTTTGAGTCTATCTATATCGTCTCTCATGTTGTAAAATTTTACATGAACTATTAATGAAATTTGATCAATGATCTTTCATTAATCTTCTTTGTCATTAATATTATCCATTGATGTATGTTTTAATTTTGGCTCTGGTTTAATGAACCAGTTAAAGTACCTTGATTAAAGCATGAATTCATATAAATGTTTAGTGGATATGCTAAGTAGTCATGGAGATTGAGTATTGATGTATGAATTGTAATGCAATTTCACTAAGATTATGGATTCCTAGAATTAAAATCACCTTATAGTTCATATTTTAATTGTGTTAGAAGTAAAACTTGAGCATGTACTCAACGATTCATCACTCAACTCAATTCTTATTAGATTAATAACATATTAACAATAGTATTAGTAGCATATACAACAATGAACATCAACAATCGTTTAAAGTGTATCTAGAAGTTTAAACCACTACCAGACTTTTTCTTCAAATGATATAATAAATAATACAGATAATTGAACATCAACACTTTACTGCAATCTGAATTTGAGATTTTAAATTGATTATCACATGAAGGAATACATAGAGGCATTGGCAATGCAAAATCTTGCTCAAAGACAACTCTACACAGAGCTAAGTTGGGACTTGGAAACTCATATTATCAAAAATTAAATCATTGCATCACTTATTCTAGCAACTTCCACTCTTCAGGTGTTGGAATTGTCATTTGTTCCAACTGATGTTATTTGACTTGAAGATTTGTTAACAATTCATGATTCAAATTGGAACGTATCTTAGATTCTTCAGTCAATTTTGCATTCAGGGTTAGAAATGGTTTGATGGAATCCAAATAGGTCACCACATCTAGGTTCTAAGGAAACTGGTCCAAATCAATCTTGCATCCTCCATCTTCTTTTTGAAATAATTCTTTCCAACGAATTGCTCATTTGTGTCAAGAAAACCAAGCTCTATGAAGTTCCTTACCTTTTCATCCACCTTCTTCATCTTGTCTGTAGTGAAAAGAAAATATTCCTTTGTTTCACACATTCTCAAACACTTTTCAATGATAGATGACAACGTCATTGATGTAGCAAGCCGATTAGTAATCCCTTTTGATTTCAAAACATTGTCACTGGTTTTGTAGACTATTTATTGAATTTGATTTGTTGATTTCTCTAATGCCAACACATTTTTGTTGTCCGTTAAATATTTGTTCAGATTATTATGATGTTGTCTGATAGCATCAATCAATTGAAACATGTCACACAAATGATCAATCCCCTGCATTATTTCATCCCAGAGCTTTTGTTTCATATGCCTCATTGTTTCTCTACAAAATGCAGATAACTTATTTTGACAAGACTTAATTTCATTTTTTGCTTCCATCAGCTCTGCCTCCAATCTTTCATTTCTTTTTCTCTCCTTGTCCAATTTTTGTTCCCACTATGCATTTCCATTTGCAATGCTTAGTCTTAATTTTTCTGAAGTGGGATTTTCCTCGTCATATTTCTTGTTGTTCTCATCTAGCCTTTGCTTCAATTCATTCACTGCAGTCTCATTCTTCTTATCCTGTTTGTTTGTTGATGTAGAGGAATTTTTTTTAATTCTTTATTCTAATTCATTGCTCTTGTTATCTGTTGCTTTCCTCTTTGCTTTCTCATTTGCTAGGTCTGCCTGTAACTTTTCAATTTGAGTCTGCAACAATTTTTTCTCTCTATATTGCTTTAGCAATGATGTCTACACCAATTCATTGTTCTTTTTTGATACATTAATTTTGCCAATATTTCTGAGTCCAAAAAAATCCAATTGAAAATTTTTCACCTTGAATTCAGATGGAGCAATCTGATTTGCTAGTTTTTTTTTAACTGTGGGAACAAGAATTGTGTACTCCATGATTTCTTTACTTGTGTCAAATGTGGGTAATACCATGGTTGTTGAAAGCTCTGAAGTTAGAGCATACACACTCCCCATCAGTTGCTTCTTTTCTTTTTTTATTCAATTCTGATTTCTTTTTAAACTCTTCAATGCAATCAAAACCCGAGGATGCGGGAACAATGGAATGCTTGAATGGCGAAGGAATAGAAGTACTTGTAGTTGCTAATGATGCTGCATCTAGACTAACTAGCATTGGGGGAGTGCCTAGAAATAACTCCTTTGTGGTGGATCCATTGGTAGTGTGACTTGGAGTTGGACCTGTCAAAATCCTTTGCCTCTTTTGTATGTCTTGATCACCTAGTGTTTTTGTGGTATATTGTGTTGTTGTCCTCTTGTGTGTAATTTTTTGTTGTAGCACATGTTGACCACTACTAGTACTACTACCCATACCATCACCACTAGAGGTAGTTCTAGTTGCACTAAGCCCTCCACCATGGGAATGTCCTAGTTGTGATTGTGTCTGACCATGAGGATGAGGATTTGAATTTGAAGCTCTAACAAATTGACCTGTATACCCTAGGTCTACTTTTTCACCTCCACCCCAAGGCTAGATTTATCAACTATTTTTCTATTCTCTACATTTATTACCATCCAAGGGCCTTGTCTTTGGGACCCCAAAGGACCACCTTCATAACCCATTTTTTCAGCTATGGATACTCCTATAGTAAATTTTTTTTTGTGGCCTCACTTAAACCAAGTTTGAAATTGACATGGCTTTCTTCTTCCCTATCATCATTAGATTCATCATCACTTTCTTCATCTTATCATTCATCCATATGCTCTATATTCCATAATTTTCTAAACTCAAGACCTTCTTTGTTATCTCCATACTCTACAAGAGCTCTTGGATCACCTAGCTCCTTCCTCATAGACCAAAAGGCAGTAATTTTTTATAGTGACCAATTTTTTTTTCTGTAACTTCCTTCTCTAGAGAATCTGGAATTTTTATTCTACTAGATGGTTTATGATTTTTTTCATAAAAGTTGTTGTACCTCCTAATTGTCTTTTGATGCAATGCCATAACTTCTGCTAACAATTGTTTAAAAGAAAGACCATTCTCAGCAACACTTTTCTCCATTGCTACTTTGACCTCATCCCAAGAGTCCTTGTTTCTCAAGTTTTCAAGCAAGGGTTTACTTTTATGATTAATTCTACTTCCAACATTCTTATTAAGCACAATCATTGATTTAATGGTTTCACATGGATCATACTTCCAGTGACAGATAACATCAAAATAAAAAAAATTCAAAAGATCATGTGCCACACTAAATGCTTTTCTCTAGAATGTGATCCTTCAACATGAAAAAGGTAAAGAAGGAAATAAGGTCTTCTTTCCCTGACTGGTAAAGTGTCTTTCATTAGTACTCTGCATCTTCCTCACATATTCCAAAGCAAAAACCCTTTCTGTCACATGTATTGTAAGTTTGTATGGTTGTACTTTCGATCCATAAAATCTTAGCACTGTATATTCTTCCATTAAGTACCAATCATCCAATTGTATTTATTTTCCTAGTTGAATGTAATTTCTACATGACATAGGCAATCTAGGAATTGGAGTATTTGTAATTTCTTGATGCAATGGAGCCAAAAAGTAGTCCAAAAAATGACTGTAGTTCTTTCGATAATCATGCATCCTTATCACAATGGTCCATTCATATACTAGAAGTGGAGCCATTTTCTTTTCCTCAACATTACTATAGGGCTGAATCTGAAGCTTGTTGGTCTGAAACATTCCTCTAAATTTGAATAGAAAAAGATAGCACAAGTAGGTTGTGAACCTAAATGTCTTGGTGGAACCTCCTTTAATCATTAAAAATTGTTTATGGATGGATTCTACAATGTCCCCAATAAAATTATATTTGACATGTGGAACATGATAATGGATATTATATACCATTTTAAGGAGGCATGCACCCACTTCCAAATTGCTATCCAGTCCGAGGAAAAATGCTAGCATGGATATAGTATCTTGAGCCCATGGTTTAAAAATATCCAAATCATAAGGCGGCTTATGATCACCTTTCAATTTCTTTCTATCCTGAACTATTCTATTTAAGAAAGAATTTTTCTCCTTTTCATCCACTACTTCATAATCACTAGCAAGCTTTACTAGGTCAATGTGGACATTTCCAAATTCTTCGGTTGTAAACCACAAGGCCAACACTTTTCCAAGTTCTTCTACATTAATGTATAACAATTGCTCTTTTGTTATCATCACAATTTAGGGCATAGACCATGATAAATTCTGGGCAAGCAAAAACCTCATATAACATCATGCACCCTAATCCACTTACCCACGATGGACTAAAACTATTAACTTGCATTTTCTTTGAAGCCTTATTCTGAGATGAAAATCTAAGTTCTGAGGTATTCCTACCATAGGTTTCAGGATCATAAATATCATGGTATTCATCAGTGAAACCTAGGGTTTTAAGCAATTTTGCATAATGTATTTTTGTATCCAACATTGCTCTAGTGGTAGTGATATTGGTGGTAGACATGCTGATACAATTAACAATGTGAAATTTGTAAATTACCTATTAGTCCTTAATATTTCTTAATTCTTAAGCCTCTTAACCCTAAACCTAAACTTCAAAGTTTGACAAAATAAGATTTTAAGAAACGTCAAACGATGTAATGCAACCACAAGAATTCTTTAACTTACCTGAATTTTGAATTTTGATTCTTGAAGTTGAAACTGGGTTCAAACTTGAAATTGGGTTATTGGAATGGCTTTGTTGGAAGTGGAACTGTGGAACCCAGAACAGGGTGGTGCACTGCAATGAGAAAACTAAAGATTGAAATCTCCCCGTGTGTTGACCCTCTGACTTCAAAATAAAATCACTTAGCAATAGAAAGTGTTGTTTTTTTTAATATTAAAGTGAATGACACTAAAACATCTACTCATTACTTATAGACTACAGAGTACACAATTAGGTAGTACATGCCATATGGATGACAACATTTAAAACAAGCCATTAATGATTTACTCCTGCATTGACAACAAATTCTAAATCGTTGATCTTTGTTAATCTAACGGTTATAGGGTGATTCCGGAGGTTTAAGTTCATAAGCCTAGTGCTCTGTGCATTTCATTCTGGAATGCAACTACAACCATACATCAAATTTTCATCGAACAGTTGAGTAATTTATGATATAAATAATAAACATAAAACATGTGTTTTAAATTTTCTTTGAACTTTAATGCGCTAGGATTGACATCAAGGCCAAGGGGCCATAAACTTAACATTGCAAAGGCCTTAATAAAATGAATTACAATGTCACATTAATAGCATAGCCATTTATTTTATTACAACTGAATTACAATGTCACATTATTACATAGTACAAATACAAATGTAAGTGCAAGCGCCAAGCTTCTGTTGGACCACTGGTGAAAAGTTGAAAATGTAAATGTGATACATGTATCTCTAAAAATAAATGGAACTTGTCGGGTTAGCCATGAGCTTTGAAAATAAACACATGGGACTTGTCAGGTCAGCCATGGTCTCTGAAAATAAATGCATGGGGAAAGGGGGGCCAATCAAACTGGGGAAATGAGAGTTGTGAAGATACAAAATGTACTTAGCCCCTTTAAAAACTAGACTCATGCAGAAGATGACGGGTTGTAAAATTGCTCCCATGCAAAAGATGAGCACTAAAAAATAAATGCATGGGGCTTGCTTGGTAGGCCATGGTGTCTTAAAATAAATGCAAGGGACTCTCTTGGCCATCCATGCATATGATGAGGGGTAGTAAAAATACTCCCATGCAGAAGATGAGCACTAAAAATAAATGCATGGGAATTGCCTAGGCAACCATGCAGACGATGAGGGGTAGTAAAACTGCTCCCATCTTCTACTTGCAGCTTCCATGCACTAGGATAGCACTTATCTCCATTAGAGCTCCTCATCATGGTTCAAAACTTATCTGAGAAGTCAAGTGATGTAAATCAACTTCTTTCCAATTCCACCCATTCTAAACTTGAACGAAATTGGTATTTTACTCTATAACTACATAACTGGAGGTGGGAGAATTTAGAGCATCCCCAATAATACCACATCATCTTCTTCTTGAATCCTTATTAAGTTATTAACCCTACAAAATGAAAACCCTTATGACAATTAAATGAATGATTTTAGTTGTGCTCACTATCCTTATTTATGGGCCAAAAGTGCCACCAAAAGTTTCACTACCAGCCTGGTCCATTGTACACCTCACACGTGTCACATGTGAGGTTGTGTATAGTTACTACTGACTAGTAAGTAATAATTGTGATTCACGTAAACCAAAAATCCAACTTAATCGGTACCTCCAGCTAGCTACATGCAAAGTTGCAAATTGTACCTCAAGCTAACAAGCTATCAATTGTCAAAATCGGCAGTGCTATGCAAGCTGTCGATTGTCAAAATCACTAGATTATTGACATCATCATCTACGATTCTACAATACATCATGCAATTTTCAATATAAATCTATCCAATCAATCACTCTAGCTATTCATATGGCATTAATCCATGTCGTCGCCCAGTACCACAGCCAAATTAAGAATTTCAATAGAATAAATGAAAGGTAGAGTACTTCGACGCATTGAAAAGAGAGAATTAAATGTCTCGTTTTACCTTAATCATTATCAATGTCCTAATAAGTCACAATAAATTTCGCTCACTTATTATTAGAACTATATGTTGATAATTACTATTAGTTTTAAAAGCCACATTTAACATTTTTATATTGATCAAAGCAAAAGGGATTTACAAGAATGGAGCCACGAAAAGAATTTTAATTTAAGTAGCTATTTCCAAAGATTGAAGTACATAGTACATAACCAGTGTGGCCAAAAAGCCACTAACCATGACAAAAAACCAGTCACAAAGTACATATTACAAGAACCTTAGAACTGTTACACTGTACAATAAAATATAGACACGTGACACATCACACAATTCATTACTATTTTTTTTTGTAACATTAGCTGAGGCCATCAACCGGTTGTTTGAGTAGAATGTGAACTGAATTTAACAAATTAACAGTAGAGAAGAAAAGTGAATCACCCAAACCTTCCTCCAAAATTGTAGACTCTTTAATGATTCAGTTTTCGTATCACATAGGAGACCTCATCTCATATTAACCAGGGCAAGAGCCTACACTGTAGAAGCATGAAATTCCACTTTCCTAAAGATTCCACCAACATGTGCTAACCCACTTTCAAAATTGTAATGCTCCAGCACCAACTCCAACAAAGAAATAGAGTAAATGAAAGGCTGCAAATAACATATTGCCAATGTCTTCACCAAATCTTTATCGAGCAAAATGTCCATGCAATTGGACAAGAAAGCCGAAGCTACCTCAGAATATAGAGCACGAGGGTTGTTCTGAAGCCATTCCCTACCCACAATTATTCTTATAGCATCCTCAACTTGCACACAAGTAATTGTAAAAACCATACCCAACTTTCATCTGTCGTATGCATCGTCCCTTCTTTTCTCCCAAAAAAATTTGGGTAGCATGACACGCCATGAAGACTCCATAATATCTCAATTAAATTGAGAATAGAGAAGAAATAAGTCAATGCCAAATATATTATAAATGATATGAAGAACATCAAGTTGGTGAAGTATATATAGAATAATATAAGTTAGCATGAACACAATCAATATGACATCACACTTTTCATTTTTAAGTTCACCACTATCATTGATGTGAAAATTAACATTTATTTCAACACTTGAATCCTTATAAACAAGTGCTTAAAAGGTATGCCCGCAACAGATGACAAGATGGCTGCATAGTGCACATGCAAAATAAACTATAATAATAAAGTTATTTTTAAAATGGGGACATCGCTAGGTTGACGAGACTTGACCCTCGGGATTAAAGAGTTAAGATTTAAGGATTTTTCATAAAATATTTTGGTTTGACTTAGGCAATATTAAATGGTAAACAAGAGCACGATGACCGACATACCTAAATAATTAATAAAATCTCAACCATTGATTTTTGAAAATCTAACGATTCTAGTGTTATTCCAGAGATTTCAGTTCACAAGTCTAGTGCTTCAAGGTTTTAGAATGCATCTATAGTCGTCCATTGAAAATTCATCGAACAATCCCTCTTTTAAAACAAACTTTATGCACGTGCATAATTTAAAATGGGGACATCGCTAGCTTGATGAGACGCGACCCTCAGGATTAAAGAGTTAAGATTTAAGGCTTTATCATAAAATATTTTGGTCTGACTTAGGCATTATTAAATGGTAAACAAGGTTACAAGAGCATGATGACCGACAGACCTAAATAATTAATAAAATCTCAACATTGATTTCTGAAAATCTAACGGTTCTAGTGTTATTTTGGAGGTTTCAATTCACAAGTCTAGTACTTCAAGGAGTTACTTCCAGAATGCAACTATAGCCATCCATCAAAAATTCATCGAACGGTCCTTCTTTTAAAACAAACTTTATGCACGTGCATAATATAAAATGGGGACATCACTAGGTTGACGAGACTCGACCCTCAGGATTAAAGAGTTAAGATTTAAGGATTTTTCATAAAATATTTTGGTCTGACTTAGGAAATATTAGACAATAAACAAGAGCACAAATATTTAAACGGTAAAATATTTAACAGTTCTAGTGTAATTATGAAGGTTTCAATTTGCAAATCTAGTGCTTGAGAGATATACTTCCAGAATGCAACTACAACTATCCATCGAAAATTCATCAAACGATTGTGGTCCATAATGTCGCATGGTCGCTGAAATTTGGAACCTTAGAACCAAAGTCTAAAGTTTCAAAGTTTTTGAAACCTCTGACCCACTGACTACAAAGATGACCAAGAAAGACTTATGATTTGTTGAGGCCGTTGGATGGGAATGGCCTCAAAATCATATGAAGATGGACTAGATGAAGGTGAGGATGATGGAGACGATGGCAGTAGCTGGGTGGATGATGATTATCCTCTTCTTTTGGTCCTTCTTGACCTGGTAGGAGGTTGCATTTCTTGAAATTCCTATTCTCCTGGAGTTGATCTGGTTCTTCAAAATCTTTCAAGAGAAATGGCAGACAAAAATCAATCCAACTTGCTTATTCAGGCCCTCCTTCTAGCGCTAATTTGTTGATGGTGTTTTATGCACAGCAACAACTCAGACAAGATACAAGTATCCTATATCTCTTGAAAGGTAAATATCTATTAGCAAGCCTCAAGAGATAACCCCAAGGTCTCTAATGTCAGGTCTTGACAATGCAAAAGACAACTCAGTGATGATGTGAAAATGTTGGTAATCACAAAGGGACCTTACTACAAACAAATATTGGATCTTCAAACTTATCAGATCTTGCAATATGATGATACTTCAAATCCTAAATCTAACATAGATGATAAAAGAAATAGCAAAAGATAAGGGTTTAAGGAAGATTCTTAAGACTAAACTACTCCTAAGATCAACAATGCAAATGATGAAATACTTGAAATGGATCAATCCCAAAGAAACTAATTCATGCTTAACCTAGATGAACCTGCAATCTTACAGAAATAGTGCAATATTCTAAGGCATTAAAGATTTTTAGATCATGAACATTCATCCAAAACAACCCTATTGCAATTGAAATGAACAACATCCACAATTGAACTAAGCACAATGAATATATGAGGTCCAGGCTAACTTTACAAAGAAACTCACAATTAGCCAGTTGCAAAAAGTATGGACCAGGGATTGTTGCAAAAACTTCAAGCATAAAACCATTAACACCATTGAATCATATCTAATTCCAAATCTAACATATATTATCCAAGAAATTTCAAAAGATGGAACAACAAGAACCATGCAAGATAAATCAACACAAGAGAATTCACCAAAGCACAATGTATTCAATTGTATTGAATCACCCAATAACAATAACAATTCCAATGTTTTTTGTTACAACACTTGATTCAAAATAAAACTAACTCCTAGCACTAACCTCTACTCTATCACTTAGCTCGCTTCAAAGTCTAATCATCTAGCCCTTACAAATGAGGCAAAATGCCATACCTATAGAGATCTCATGATATGTCAGCCCAATTAGGGTTACAAAGAAGGTTAGCCACAAAACAAGTTGGCCTAGAAAATTCAAAAATAAAATATAAAGCATTAAATACTTGAGACTCCATTCCAGGAAGGCCTAGGATCTTCAATGCAAGTCGGTCCAATGCATTTAGAGGTCGAAGGAATAATAATGGGAAGCACAAATTTCAATGTAATCATTCATTTGATGGCTCCTTATCTTTATCTCGATCCAACTTGTCTTGCACCATAAGGAAAATCTTCTCTAGGTCAGCCAAAGGTGGAGTAATTAACACTTTGAATTTCCTCTAAATATATTTAATCTCTTCTCTTGATTGCCTGACGACCTTATCCCATTCCACCTTGAGATCTTGATATCTTTCCATGATAGCAACATAGGTGGATGCATCATCTAAATGGTGAGTTGTGATTGGACCATCATCAATAGGGTCATAAACCTCATGCCACCATTTCCTCAATTGTTCTAAGCTCAAGTTCTTCGGTGCAAACCTTTTCCTCCTAGTCATTATCTCAAAGAATGAAATACATCAATTGTAGATATCATTCAATGCATTTCCTACCTGTTGACCCTGCTTATGAACTTTCTTCAGAACCCTCTGTCTGATTTGCAAGGCCTCATACCATTCCCAAGGTTTAGAAACTCTTGAAGAAGGAAAAATTCCATCACTTATTAATTTCTCCTCAGTAAACTCCATGATGATTTTTGTTTTATGTAGAAGGTTGACATCAGTGTTATCTTGTCCCAACACATTCTGCAACCACTCAAATGACCTATGTTCATCCCCACAATTTGACACAATCTCCTTTATCATATTGTCTCCTCTAAGCACCACTCCTTGCAACCATTCATGAGTAGCCTATGTAGAAGCCTTCATCTTATCAAGTTCACTGAATGCCTCCTTAGGCAAAAAACCTTTAGGAGCAGCTCCTTCACTTCCCATAGTTTGCAAAGGATTCATTAGATGTTGCACATATCTATATACATCATTCAACTGCTTCTGCAATCTCTCCTTCTCAGTTGTTTCTTTGTCCAACCTTCTTAGAATAGCTTGGGAAGACTCTTGGAACTCTTCCTTTTCCTGATCTTTACTTGTAGGCCACAAATTTAAAGTCTGAATACTGTAATCCTAAGGAGCTATCTCCCTTTTACCTTTATCCGCCATAGGAGTGGCTATGTGAATAATCTTGTTGTTAGCCTCATCCCTGGTAATTTTGGAGATTACCTTAGCCTTCTTCTTTGTTTTCCCTTTGCCAATGTTGGCTAGCAATTCATCCCAATTTGGAGGAGTGTCATATATGATCACTTGCTTACTCTTCAATCTTTCACTCAACCAACTAGGGGTGGAAACATCTGACTACTGGTCATTTTTTTCCTCTTTTTTTGTTTCACCTATGGAGGGCTCAACATCTACATTATACATGGAGGGGACCTCCTCATTTTTTCCTTCTCCTTCATCTTTCTCCTTATCATCTTCTGGCTTTTTATTTTCCTCTCGATTTATTGTTTATGTCATAACTTGAATAGGAGAAGGAGTCCCTTCATGTACCCTTCCCTCTTCCATGGATTTTTCTTCTACATTTATGACTGGTGAGTCCTCATAAGATACAAGGAAGACCGTAGAATGTTTCCAAGTTCTGTCTCTGCGCCATGGAGATCTCCAATATGGAATTCTTATGTCTCCTCACATTGATGTACCTCTTCAACAACAACCTCTGTTTGTCCTTTCTCTTCATCATTCAAGCTCCAAGCTATGGGAAGAGCAAGAGTGTCCACTTGTTGCACAACAAAAAGAAGTGTAGGAGTACCCTCTTTCACCATACCCTCCTTTGGAGAACGAGTTCTGGCCTTCCTAGTGTAAACTTGTGTCTTTTCTCCAAAGCTCTCTACATCCACCACCTATGGTCTTGTTCCCTCCTTTTGTCCCTTAGGTTTTCCACTTTGTTTCCTTGAAGTTCTTGCAACTCTTCTCCTTTTGGGCACAAGGATACTATCCTTCTCCCCTTCTTCTTCATGCTCCTCCTCTTGAGTATATGTCTTCTCCTTAGAGGCAATGCTCCTCTTCTTTTCCTTCTCAGCCTCTACTTGAACACCCTTGATCTTGATTTTTAAGAGAGAATCTACCTTTACCTTGTCCTTTGGATCTTGCTCATCTTCTTCAAAGGTGGATTGGGATTCCAAATTTCCCATCAAATCATATGTATAATGTTTCCCTTCATTATCAAGCTCCCAAATCTTATGCTTGAGCCACAACTTGGTATATTTAATCACAGGAGCATTGATTTGCTCCAATTCAGTTTTCTCTTCCTCTAACCAATCAATCTCACTGATGGGCTTGTCCTTGATTGACTCATAATCATGGCTTTGGATTACTTCGCCATCATCATCAAGCTGGTTAGGGATGGCCTTGATGTTGTACAATCTAATTAAACTAGCAGGAAACCTAGAGAATTTCTTCCTTCAGACCTCGAACTCATCTTTATAGTTTTCCCAATTATCTTCAATGTCATCTTTGTGTCTGAAGTCCCTGCTAGCTTTCTTTTGAGCTCCTCCTGTCCTATCAAACCTAGGCCTCTTGGAGTGAAATTCCATACCTAGAGCACTCATTTCTTCTTTGGAAGAGTGTGTTGTGATCAAAGAAGGGTAGACCTCATTAACTCCTATCCTCAATGGAAAGTCACTTCCCAAGCCAATTTTATGCATGTCCTTCTTCACAATATCATCAAAGGCTAAGATTTTCCTAGTAACCCCCAAGAGTATGATGTGCTATGTTGGATATCTTGGAAATCTATAAGGATCCCTCTGGCATCCATCAATTATGATATATGAGAAGGTAGGAAACTGAATAAACCATGCCCCATAATTTTGTATCAATTCCTTAGTTGCATCAAAAATCCTTACATGTTCTGCTCCTTGTAGCAATCTTGTGATATACATGGTGAATGGATCATTCACCCTCCTGTAGCTTGAGTTACCCAAGTGCAACTGGGGATACACCTCATAGATAACATCCTGGCCAAAAGCCCCCCTTGCACTCAGTCCCTTGTATGGATGAAACCTTGCCAAGGCATAGACCAAGTAAGATGTCATTGTGAAACTCTTGGTCTACAATACATTGCACAATTGTTCATGGATCATGGTACTAATGATACTCCCCCAATGATAGTCAAATTTTTGCTCCATTCTTACTATGATGTAAAACATCCAACTTTCAAATATCCTTGTAGTCTTCAAACCCATCACTCTGCTAAGGAGAGTGATTTCATCATAGTATTATGATTTGAACTTAGCTCTGTACAACTGATTAGGACACTTGGAGAAGTGTGACTTAGGTTTCTCTAACCAGGAAATGATAACTTGCAAAGCCTTAGTTGTATCATCTACATAGTGTTTCTTGGCTATGTCAAGATCAAAACCCACCACATGAGATCTATCTGGCATATCAAATGTCTGGGCCACTGAGATAGGAGAGAAATTGGAAAGCACTCTACCTTGTGGACCGATTATCCTCTCTGTGTTTGGATCATAATGCCAAACACATTCTAGCACCAACTCATAACATTTCACTGTAGGAGGGAAACCAACCACATGGGCCAACCCATACTCACCAATCTACTTGTTAACAAGGAAGGATTCTCTACTAACATTCTTTTCTTGAACTCCTCATAATTCCATCTCCCAACATTGGTATCCGTTATCTTTGACCAGATGGAAGCCAACTTGCTCTCAGGGATATTTCTTTTCATGTCCAATTTAATCTTCTCAGCCTCTAAGACAAAAGCTCCCTCATCACTGGGATCCATCACCTTGCTTTTAGTTGTTACAACAATAACCTTGCTTGATTCAGCCTGCATTTAGAAAGAGACTACAATAAAGATCTATTACAACATGAGAATTCAAGTTAGTCCATCATAGAGATCATGTTCATCATGCAAATGAATCTAAACAACAATTAAAATTCCTTTAAAATATCATTAAAGCACATTTCTTCACAATTCGAGATTTTCACCCCTTTGTAGAATTCAGGCTAAAAGGGAATTTCAGGGAATTCTGATCCAGGTAGAATTTAGTGATGAAAGCACAATATACCTCCATAAATCATTCAATCATCATCATTAATTAAACAATAGCGTGATGCATTTCTAAATCTTTCAAATTAATCATGTAATGTAGAAACATTGGCTAATAACTCATGCTATCCCTCAATTCTTCATTTCCAACAGGTTTTCGGGGAATTCCATTGGGAATGAAAATCCACGAAATCAGCAAGTCTAAGAACATTTTGAGAAAATGAAAGAATAGTGGATTTCGGTAAAATCCTAAGGCAGAGGAAATCCGCGAAATCAATGTAGTTTTCATGTTTTAGGCACATTTTTGGGAAAATGATAAAGCGATGGAAAATCGATGATTCCTAAAGTAACAGAAATCCATGAGATATTTGAAAACCTGAAATCTTTGACTTTGTTAGGATTTCGCCCAAATCAATCAAACGATTAGGAACTTGGGGACCCAACCTTGGATTCAATTCGTTTCGATTGCAAAATGAAGAGTCTAGATTTCCAATTCTTCTAAGTGTGATTCAATCAATGCGAGCAACGATTTCAAAAAAGGGAAACCCTAAGATACTACCATGAAAGTATAGTTTGGATCCCAACTCACCCCTCATTTTTCCAATCCTCTTGCGAGCTCCCTCAACACCTTACTAAGACAAGGCGACTATCATATTTGAATGATGAATGAACAATTTCAATTCACCTAGGACGTGATTTTGTCGAAGGTTAGGGATTTCTAGGTCAAACCATAGCTCGTTACATTGGAGCATGAAATCTAAAATAATGATCAATTCGAGCAATGGCTAACCGTACCAAGTCACAATCGAGCAGAAGGAAAGGCAACAGGAAGTACAAGGAAGGGCATCAAACCAAAACAGGTAACCCTAGCTCTACTATAGAACTTCGTCATATCACAATCTTGACTCAAGGCACGCACACAAACCATGAATCAATTCCAACTTCTCAACTAAAAGAGAAGGCTGCATGAACATACCATGAGCAATGAATAATCGAATAACAAAAACTGGGACGAAATTATGGAATCCAGGCAAATGAAAGCAATCAGCAAGAAAAATCCGACCAAAGCAAACAAGCTGTTTGAACACAAGATTCAGCAGTAGCAACTTGAAACCAAGCCCCTACAAATCTTACAGCAAAGCAAATGACTCAATTTCTAGCATAAATCACATTTAAATCCAATAAAAGCAAGTTGTAGAATCGTACAAGAAGCATAAATGCCAATGGAAAGACAATAGGCTCGGGGATCCAAAGGCACAGCAAAATTTTGGGAAAATCCAAAGGAAGCAGAATTCCGCGAAGTGCCAGAATTTTTGAAAACAATGCAAAGCTGGCCTGTGTTGAGTTTCCAAAGCATTCAAGGAATTCCGCCCAGAGGGAATTTTTTCAAAAACAGAGGAAAACCCGAAATATACCCCAAGACTCAATATTTTCAAAATGTTTCTTCAGAAGGGGTATCTGCACAAGCAAGATAAGCATTCAAGCACATCACAAAGCAATGAGATTTAAAACCAAAGGGCCAAAGAGACCAAAAATTAAAGTGAGAGAGGGTCCCTACTTTCAGTGGGGCGTGTGTGTGAAAACTACACAACACAACAGTTTTCAAATGGAGGCCAACTTCACTCTGTGTTTGAGGAGGCAATTAAACCCGTTTTATGGTGAAGCTTCTAACAAAAGATTTATGGGTATGTTTTTATTCACTGATGGGAGGTTGGTACAAAGTGTGCGGATGATTTTGGGGAAATTCTTTGGAAATCTGAGGCACAGATATAGAACTAACATGGATGTATACTCCTTGATTATAGCATGGGGTTTGGACTTGGGGGAATCGACAAGCACAGTGAGAGAAGTGATGGAGATGATTGTGCATCAAGATTTCTTGGAAGGATTAGAATCAATACTTGAATGGGCAGTTCCAGGTGAAGGTTTCGACATTTGGGAAGGCTTTGAAAATGTGGAATTGGAAGGGGCAGAAGGATGCATCCCTTTTGTGCATTATCCAGAGGATGAGATTAAAAATTGATGCAGGGAAGAAGCAAGGTTAGGTTGGAAAGCATTGAAGCTCTTTATAGAGTTGATGAAGGTGGAAGCAATTATAGCATAGGCGAAAGTGGAGGCAGAGTGCATGGAAGTGAATTAAACCTATTTTCAAATGAATTTTATTTTTTAGTTTGACAAAAAGTTTTAATCGCCAACAAAATTATTTTTTCTGGTTTGAAAATAGGTTTAATTCACCAATTGAAATATTTTATTGCTTTGAAAATAGATTTTAATCACCAATGGAAAAATTTTAGTGGTTTTAAAAAAATTGCATTTCGCCAGGATTTTCCATAGACTTCTAGCGATTAGAAAAGATTTTCCAATGAACATTATTTTTTTTCACGAAAGACGAAAAAATTTGCCACTAAAATTAATATTTTTATCGGGAAGTATACAAGATTCGCCAAGATTTTACACCTTCACCAAGGGGGGGGTTTCTTATAGTTTTCCTTGCCGATGATCAGAATGTCTGGTCTCGCCATGCTAATATGCTCCCAGGTCCATACCTGGAGCAAAGTTACATGAGTAATGCTCAATGCTAATCTATTACAAACGACATGCATGTCCCGGTACAACTATGCCAACATGCATGCTCCCCACGTGAACTCTCCCTCTCATCTCTCCACAATATGCCTGACCACCTCAATCACTTTGAGGCTGCAAAAGCATCCACTCCTATTTGAAAGTAGAATCCCGTTGATAAGGCCACAAAGGTATAATGGTAGAGCTAGTATCTCCAACCCCAAGCAAGCATTTAGGATCCCTCCCCTAAATGGGAAACTCAACTAGTCCAAATACAGCCCGTAGGCTCCTGTCCGTTGCTCGGCTGCATTTCCAACTAATCAAGTGCCCTCAAATGGGAAACCATAGAATCCTCCAAACATCCTCCAAATTCATCGTCATCTCCCCTATCACAAGATGGAAATTCGAAGTCTCTGAGCTCCATCGCTCCATCAATGTGGTCAATAGTCCTCTATGCGCTCTGATGTTGGGATACCCCCAACATATGTATCAATCCCACCTGCGCTAGCAATCCATGATCGTGGGAATTCATCACCCTAACTGTCACCACCAACACTGTTGAGTGCCTCTCGCGTGTCCTCAGCATCTCAATGTTCTGCATCCATATAGAACATTCTATCAATTTTTTCTAAAATTTCATTTCTTTTCCTTTCATTTTTTTCCCTCCCTCGGTTTGGAAAACTTGCCTCTATGCAAGGAAAGTTCACCCATTTCCTTCCCTCGCGTGTTCACCTGTCTAGCTCATGCGTTCGACCTTGTGTCTTTCCTCAATGGGTTCACCTATTTTCCAAGCGGACTCACCCCTTTCTTTTCAGGGCGTAGATTCACCCCTCTTTCCTTAGAGGATAATTCACATTTTCCCCTTTCCCCAATGGGTGATTTTGCAATCACCCATGTATCTTTTTCCCCTCAAGTGGTGAATTCACATTCACCCTTTTTCCAAAAGGGTGGACTCGCATCCGCCTGTTTCTCCTTTTGGAAAATTCACATTTGCCTATCTCGGCTCATTCCCACACTTGCATTGTGAATGTTCACCCTTTTTGAGGAGAGGTGATTTCGCAATCACCCCTCCCCCAGCGTTCCCTCCCCTGCAATGCACGGGTTTGCCCCTTTCTTCGTTGATCCCCTAGGACGAGTGAATTCGCCCTTCCGTGGCACGTTCGTACACTAGTCTACCTAGCCATAATTTAAACATGTGCTTAAAATCATAATCGAAATCACCAAGATAGGGCTCAAAAGCCTACCTAGCGGGGTACTATGCACTCGTAGTAGAATTGTTGCACCTCCTCGCCTTGGTGGATCAGCTCGTCATCCACGAATGCCTCGTCATCACTCGACCTGTCAACCATCCTCGTCACTCTTTCCCTCTCTCTCTCTCTTTCATCTAGTCAGCTGCTAAGTGTGCAAATGAGAATTAGGTGAACAATAATTTTTCAAATTTACTATTTATAATTTTCATTTTTGCAGCTAATTAGCCTTTTAATTTTTGGGTAAATTTTACCCTTTAATTAACCCTTTATTAATTCATTCACCCCTTTTCTTCTGAGGGTTGCCATTCGCACCTTGTTTGTCCATTTTCCTCCATTACAAATCCATTCTTCATGGTTTTTTGCGCTCTATCGCATGGTACCTTTTGTTTCTCCATATCGAGAAGTTGTTTGTGGCCCCTTTTTCTTCCCCATCTACCCTCTCGAGGGGGCATACCCAACCATATTTCTTCATTATTCTCTTTTATCCACTTCCTTGCTATATTGGGGCACCATCTAACATTCTTTTCTCCTATTGAGTCATCTATATTTTATTTTTCTTCAAAACACTGTTATTCTAACAATATTTCAAAGAGGGACAAAATGTAGACACCTGAATTTGACCACTTCCATATGGTCAAATTCACCCTTCGCATTCCTCTATTTCACATCCCTTAGCCATATTGATTAAATAATCTATTATTTGGTTAATATTTCTTCACAATCTAATGTCCCTAAGGTATTTAATAAATCAATTAAATACCTTACCCCTTTCATCTCTAAATTAAATAAATACCCTAATTTATGTAATTTAGTCACTTTGGCCCAAATGAATTAAATTAATTTTTAATTCATTTCCTTCTCTCTCCTCTTGTCACATCCTCCATAATCCTCTTTAATACATATTAATCTAATAAATTTGTGATTAGGATGTGTACACCCCTAATCATCATTATGGTCACATCCTCCATAATCTCCCATTTGCCTCTAATTTGTCATTAATTCCTCTAATCATGCATTTACACAACCTTAATCACCAAATTAGGCTAACCTAATCTCCATTCCATTTATGGCATATGTCCTAAGTTAACCACATTAAATGCTTTCTCCTTTTGGAGAAGGCACACCCTTCCCCATGTGAATTTTTAATTCACATTTATTTATCCAATGCATTTTCCCATGAGGATTTTTGAGGAATTTTTAATTCCTCGCATGTCCTCTCAAGCACATGTGGACAAGGACCTCCTTTATGAGGAGATCTTGCCCAAGGTGCAACCTAGTACCTCCATATCACCTCCACATCAACCCCTCTTTTCCACATCATCTGCCACATGTCAGCTTGTGAGGGCCTGTGAGTTCTCAACTCACCCTAGCCTTTGATCTTTTCCATCATGGCTTAATCCTGACCCTTTGTTCCTTTAGAGGCAGTTCCTCTAAAAATGGTAGAAATTCCCCCATTGGCACTATCCATTCTAGCATTCAAACACTCATCTACACTTAGCAATTTTCAAGCATCCAAGCCTTCCATCCACCATTGTTACAACATTTGAGCTTCCATATTCCATCCACCTTAATACCCATTTGCATCATTAGAATCCTCATCTCCTCGTGATCATTTAGAGCACCATTTAGAGCTATTTTTCCACCAAGGAGCATACATTTCAAGAAATCAAAGGGCCAACCAAGACCATTAGTCTAAAAAAGGTAAAAGGTTTCAATTTCTTGTGTTTTGTTTAGATTTAACTAGGCCCAATCTAAGTGTTTGTTTTTTGTGTTTTCCTTTGTTGCATTAGTTTAGATTTTGCATCTTGGAGTAGGAATTCACTAATGCCAGTGTGCAAGTGTGAATCCCTACTCTAAGATGCAAAAACTAAACTAATGCAACAAAGAAAAACAAAAAAACAAACACTCGGATTGGGCCTAGTTAAATCTAAACCAAACACAAGAAATTGAAACCTTTTTACCTTGTTTAGACTGATGGTCTTGGTTGGCCCTTTGATTGCTTGAAATGTATGCTACTTGATGGAAAAATATCACAAAATGGTGCTCTAAATGATCATGAAGAGATGAGGGTTCTAATGATGTAAATGGGTATTGAGGTGGATGCAATATGGAAGCTCAAATGTTGCAACAATGGTGGATGGAAGGCTTGGATGCTTGAAAATTGCTAAGTGTAGATGAGTGCTTGAATGCTAGAATGGATAGTGCCAATGCAGGCATTTCCACCATTTTTAGGGGAAGTTCCTCTAAAGGAACGAAGGGTCAGGATTAAGCCATGATGGAAAAAATCAAAGGCTAGGGTGAGTTGAGAACTCATAGGCCCTCACAAGTTGACATGTGGCAGATGATGTGGAAAAGAGGGGTTGATGTGGAGGTGATATGGAGGTGCTAGGTTGTACTTTGGGAAGGGACAAGATCTCCTCATAAAGGTTGTCCACATGTGCTTGAGAGGACATGTGAGGAATTAAAAATTCCTCAAAAATCCTCATGGGGATGGGAGAAGGAATTTAAAATTCCTTAAAATGCATTAGATAAATAAATGTGAATTAAAAATTCACATGGGAAAAGGGGTGCCTTCTCCAAAAGGAGAAAGCATTTAATGTGGTTGACCTAGTACATATGCCATAAATGGCATGGAGATTAGGTTAGCCTAAATGGGTGATTAAGGTTGTGCAAATGCATGATTAGACGAATTAATGACAAATTAGAGGCAAGTGGGAGATTATGGAGGATGTGACCCTAATGATGATTAGAGATGTGCACATCCTAATCACAACTTAATTAGATTAATCTGGATTAAAGAGGATTATGGAAGATGTGAAATGAGGAGAGAGAAGGAAATGAATTAAAAATTAATTTAATTCATTTGGGCCAAAGTGACTAAATTACATAAATTGGGGTATTTATTTAATTTAGAGATGAAAGGGGTAAGGTATTTAATTGATTTATTAAATACCTTAGGGACATTAGACTTTGAAGAAATATTAACTAAATAATAGATTATTTAATTAATATGGCTAAGGGATGCGAAATAGAGGAATGTGAAGGGTTAATTTGACCATATGGAAGTGGTCAAATTCATGTGTCTATAGTACCTACACACTCAATTCACACATCAAGCATACTTGGATGTGTATAAGAGCCAGAAAAATATTAAATCATCGAATGGGGTACAAAATCATATAAATCATATAATGATCACACCCAAATACCTCCATGCCAATTTACATCCTCTAAACATGCAAATATGATTATCCAAAAAATCTAGAATTCTAACACATTAATATCAATATCCATATATAGACATGTATATATTCACAGAGATAAACTAAAATATAAACACTGTCACATCTAAATGTGAGAGTATCACATGAATCATAAAATATAAAATCAAAATTTAGACATCAATACAAAATTATTTTGAGAACTCAACAACAAAAAGAATAAAGTAGAATGATCATTAAAGCTTAACCCATAATCACAAAATAAAGAAGTACAAATGCCAAAGATACTCCTTATATCCTAGCTCATTTAATATTTGTATCAATAATTATTAATTGTAAAAAATGATGTAGGTTAAAAGATAGTAAATAGACAAAATAATTAAAAATAAATGCAATTGTACTTAATGAATAAAAACATTAGAAATGAATATTAAACTATTGTTAACTACTGGATTTGCACCCTGTTGAATGTGAATATCAACAATCTAGTGAAACATTGGAATGATCCTAAGGTGTGGGTTCCTTATATGAGATCAAACCTTTGGAGAAGGCCAGCTCCTTTGGTTATCACCTAAAACTACTGCTTTTACTTGCTAAGGAAGAGGGGAGAAAAAGATAACATAAACAAAAAAATATTAACCCCTAATGTTTTAAAAGGTGAAACACCAAATCCTTTGTGACAATACTACTGCATAACATACACAATGAGCTCAATAAAGCAACTTATTGTGAGACACAACCCACACCTTTTACATGTTCACGTATAAATATTTCATAAGAAGGTTTTGGTATTTGCAGAATCAGAAGGAAAAAATGAAAACCTTCACAACTAATCACTGATAAACACCATGACACGACTTATAACCTACACAAACTATGCATTTCTTTGTTTAAAGGTGTTAGAAATGAGACATACATTCAAGGATTAGATTTTAGATCACAAAAACATACATCAATCATCCAACTACACACAGGAAACAACGTTGAGAAGGTCAAAATCATTGCATCTTATTGAAATTCAAAGGTAAAATATTGTAGTACAAGCCTGTAAATGAGTTACAGAACTCTGTATTTCCTCCAAGGACTCCAAAATGAGTCACTAAATAGAAAAGCCTAAGTCAAAACTGCTTCACAAATAAAAAGTGAAGTCAATAAATGCTCGCTCAAAACAATTGCACCAAAATAGGAACTAGAAACTACATGAGCTCGTATGCCTCCAAAAATCCTATTTTTTAGCAACCAATACTCCTCCAAAAGAGCTCCAATATGTTGAAACAATCAACCTTGACCAATTCTATCATAAAGGCATAAGGAATTGACTCCAAACTTGGTCAAAAAGACCTAAATTCCCTCCAAATGTCTCTCAACCTCTCAAAAAATCAAGTAAAACTCCCCTATATGCTTTCCCCTTGTTGGAAAACCTTCCTCAACTCCCCTATATGCTTGCAAAAACATTCTCAACTCAACTAAATCCCCCTTTAAAGCATTTACACATTTATTTTTCATTTTAAATAATATTTAAGTAAGTGGTTTATAACTATACCACTTAATTAAATATTTTACAACTGAGATTAATGCAAGATAAAAGGTCAAGAACTCCGCCATATGGGAAATTAATGTAAAGAAAAAATTCTAAGACTTCAACACTAGCACATACTAAGGGACAAGCACTAGTTACATTTCCAAAGTTTAAAATAAAAGGTAAATAAAATACCTTTTGCTTATGTCAACATTTCTTAGGAATATGAAATCCTAAGAACAAAAAGCAATGAAAAAGTTTACAAAACATTTCATTTTACCTACAAGCTTTTAGGGAACTTGAAGGTGCCACCATCATGAGGGTTTAGAGAGAATTTTGGAGCATTTTGCAGGTCTGATGCTTCCACGAACTGAGCTTGGTGAGTCTCTCGCTTGCCTCTGATTGAAAATATACAATGTCAAGCTTTTCACAGGAGAAAATGTGCATTTCTTGCATTTTCAATGAGAAAAACACTATCAAGCTCAAGTAAACACTTTGTTTTCAATATCCATAAAGAAAACATGATTTCTTAAGCTTTTATGAACAAAAGAATGACATAAATGTTTATTTTTCTGTGTATTTCCTTTATTCTTGACATCCTCTGCTCTAAGAGCCCGAGTTTCTATGAACAAAATACTATTTTTTTTAAAGCTTCATAATGCAAAAATGACAGAAATACTTTCTTTTCTTTTTGTGGCTTCTTTCCTTTGATTCCATATGCTCAATGTCTTTCCCAATGAATCTATGATGATTTTCAGAAAAAACCCTCGAGGGTTTCTTGGTCTTTTTGATGTAATTTTTGTAAATGAAGCCCCTGTACTCTTCTTTTTCACCTACAGGAAAAATAAAGCTTCATCCTATAGCAGACCGTGGCTTCTCTTTATTTCGTAATATGAAGATTACTTTTAAAAACCAAAACATGGCCATATTCTTCACTACAAAGACTAATTTCTCAAAATTCTCTCGCCTCCATTCATTGTATTTGATGCAAAACACTTAATGTTCTTTTTGCAAAATACTCAAAGTTTTTCCTCCTTTGGGTCTCTACATTACATACAGAACCCCCAAAAAAAAAAATAGAATGCTCGAGCTCGGCCTTTGAGTTTTCTAGGTTTCTCCTACAAGGCTTTGTCTTGTTTCCAAAACCCTAGCTCGAGAGTCTTTACACCTTTAATATTGTATTATGACTGGTATTCACTCATTCTTAATGCTTTTCTTGCTCTCTGTGATTTCCCTCTTTTACCTAGCCACCATGGAGATTTTATTTCAATCTTGGAAGGCACACCATACAAAAATCTTATTCAAAATGACAAAAAGAAGGAATCTGAAGGTGAGATTATCATTTCAATCTTCACAGGATCTTTTCCTCTTTTTCACTTCTTGGCTCAAAACTTACTTTATTTAAAACCCACGAGGGTTTTTTTTGTTTTCCTTTTTTACCTTCAGTACTAAGATTATCATGACCATATTTTAAGGAGAATTTCCCTTAACCTCATCTCTGATACACTAATCATATTTGTATGCAGGGTATAGTCAATCCTTTCTAAACTACTCTCATTAACAAAAGATCATTCTGCAATGCTTCATATAAAGATTATTTAGAGCAGATGCTAATCCTCAAGCATTATCAAAAGATTATTAATGAAAACAGTGAATGAATGCTTAATTCTGGTAATTGCATGAACCGCCTTTACCAATAGTCTTTTGATGAGTTGGATTATGTGAGTAAATTATTGCATGATGTCCATTCTCTAGAAGACCCTTTAGCTAAGTTGTCATATTATTATGATTGCACTGGAAGACCTTGCAGCTAAGCTGTCATATTATTATAATTGAACTCCATTGACTTTAGGACCCATTCATGAATATGTTCTCCCCTGATTTGGAAACATTACTGGTTCAGCATTACATGTTTCTATGTATAACTTTATATTTTTCAATCCATAATATGATGCTTCACATGAAATAAAAATTGTGGGCTTTGTACCCCTATGTAAACACTTAAAGGTTTGAAAACCCTTGCTTCTGTCACTATTTCTCCTCAGTACATTTTTCTTTTCCTTATTTTGATATGGCCATAGTTTTCTATTATCTCTTTTAACTTCCCATTTCTTGTATTTAGAGATAACTAGCACCCTTGATGCTCCATTAATGTGTAGGCTACTCCTCAAAGTAACTGTCACATTCCATGTTTTCTCTATGACCATTGTATCTATTGTCACAACATTGATCTTTTCTTTACATTACTGTGACTTTATCTCTGCATTCTTTCCTCATATCATTAGTTGTCCCACATGCTTTTAACATTGAATTGGTTGCTATGTCAATAGCTTTGCACCTTATAAGGACTGTTTCCTTTTATATGACCATGTTGTCTTATTGAAACATTTTCAATGTTGATTGTAGAGAGGTAGATCCTCCACCCCCTTTTCTCAT
Source organism: Sequoia sempervirens (assembly GCA_007258455.2). Taxonomy (NCBI): domain Eukaryota; kingdom Viridiplantae; phylum Streptophyta; class Pinopsida; order Cupressales; family Cupressaceae; genus Sequoia; species Sequoia sempervirens. Next base: position 122,155,652 of record VDFB02271358.1, read on the forward strand.
TTGCATCAATGAGTTTTCCTTCTCATGCATTGCTCTTTGGGACAACAAAAGAAAACATGTCTTGACCATTGCATTCCATTCATTGCTCATAGTTGCTCTCTTGATGACTCCTTGAAATTGCTCTTTTTGTCTAATGAGCATGATGACTATCAGATAAACATGTTTATGCTACACTTACATGGAACAGTAAGTCATATCCGCTTTGATCTCTGAGATTTTCTTTAAACAATAATATGTCATTTAGGACAATGAAGAAAACCCATTATCATAAATGATATACACTTGTTTGAACGAAACATAAGAGATGAATTATCTATCAATGTCTCTTTAAAGCATAACAAAGCAGGACGCCGGGCTCAACCCTTGTGGGAGCCAGATTTAACCCACGTGCTGAAATTTGATGAAACAGTAACATTGCTTTTCCTAAATCTGCACATGAAACAAACAGTTAGAAAAATATATGCATATGTCTGGCATGCTTGATGGTTCTATTGCTTTCTTAGACATGTACAGTTTACATGTTCATTTAATGCACTTGAGGGTCAGTTTATACATTCATGGGTGCATGTACATGTAGTGTTAGAGACCGTCATTGTTTAGAGCACTGCTCTAACATCATTTCAATTGCCATATGTTGGAATTGGGAGCAGGGAGCTATGAAGGATGCAAGACAGATTAAAGTAGGAGCTAAAGTAGGACAATAGACTTTGAACCATTCATCAGGAAATGACTGGCCTCTTCCCCTATATGTGAATTCTTTTTCTTTATCCATTAGTGTATACATTGTCTTTCATTTTCATTGGACAACTTAAGTCTCATGGCTTGTGTGAGACAAATATGTACTTTTGTATCAATAAAGATTACTTTTTCAGAAATATTTGTGCAAATATTTTCCATATTGTATGCACTTGTATAAATGCAATAATTTGTTACTAAAATCTTGTAATCTTTCTAATTTTTCTGTTTATACAATTGAATGCAATATAGGGAAGATAAATGTGAAATGTACCTCTCTTTCAGTTTGCAAACACTTTAGCTCAATCAACTTGAGCAAGTAACAAAATGAATAACAAATACAATATAAACAATTTTTCCTTTACACTAACACTAATATCTATTTCATAGATTTATATAAATAATATATAAGTGATTATAACTTCATTATGAAATATAATAGACAAATAAAATTTATGTTTACATATATTATATCTATATCTTTTCTACTTATAAATCTAATTCACACGAGTTTCTCACTATAATAAATTCAAGTGACATGTTATTCCTTAAGCCTTTTATTTTTAATTTTAGGTCAACTAGCTTGGGTGGTTATATAACTTAAATCATAGTTGTACCAACATTGGTGAATTGGCCTTGTAACCCTTTGTAGCCTCCTACCATCAGTTACATGTTATTATCTTTCCATAGTTAGTATTAACACTACTCTTGGCCATAACACATGAGATTGTACTAGTTACTACTTTGACTTGGCAATATTTAGATATTGGTAGCTTTGCATCACGGTTTACCCAAAATTCTAACCTATCTCCATCTATAATGTCTACATGGCATGCATTGCTTCATTTTGACAAATCTTTGTTTACCACCCATAGTGTCTATGTCAATCACAAAAAATGGATAACATCAATGATTTCCTCTCAAGTCAAGTCCATTAGTATGTGAAAGCCAAACTATTGAAATTTGTTCAAATCATCTATTAAACCCATATCATTCTAACAATAGCCTCCTAAATTGAGGACCTTCATCCTCAATAATTTTTCCATCATTATCTCATTTTAACCCAGTAAAATTGGTTTCTCGGTTTTCTCTTTAATGTTCATGTATTTTGCAACTCCCTTGCTACATCACTTTTAAGTTTATTGGCCATTAGTTTCTCCTCCACTAAGTTTATGTTAACCTCTTTATTTCCACATTCTTTGTTTCCACATTTTCACCAATAGTTGAGCAACCAACAAATAAATTCACAATTTGAATCCTCACATCATAAAAGTAATCCAACCCTTCTTTCCTCTTCTATGAGACTGGCCTTGGAATATCAACCCTTTTCCATGTCATATATTAATAATTGTGTAAAATTATTAATAAAGCATTAAACATAACAAAAATATGGTTTTCATGGTGAGTGAGATTTCCTAGTGAGTAATATGTATCCAACACAACTTCTAAAACCCACTTTAGCATGGAAGTCATAAGTAAAGCCTCCTATCTATTAATCTAAAAGATGGACTCTGTCCAAAGTGCTCAACCATACATATCAATTTTGGTGGCTACTTTCAAATATTTTAAATTCCAACATTATTTTGACTTTACCAAAAAAAACTATAAAGATATATAGTCACCTCCATGAGAGCTTCCCCTAACACTACATATATATGCAGACTATAACATCTATCTAACATAGAGGATATCTTATGAGGGATTGTGAATGCATGGATGCATGTGACTTGAGGATCTTTTCATTTGAAAGAGGAATCACGTTAAAAATATATGCATGAGGTAGGTGACAAGTTGTTAATTATAATTGAAATCACAATGTTGAAACATGATTTAGTGTAATACAAACCTCAAAAAACCTTTGATTGGCTTCATTAGAATTATTTAAATTGAACCTCTTATATGGAGTGATTGAACCCAATTAAGTAGTATTTGTGGTATCCTCTAGATAAAAGTGACAATTCATGTTAAAATTCATTAAATACCAAGTATATGCAATATTGTGAAAGTAAATTCAATCAAGGTATTTTGGATACCTGACACTACCTACATATTGGGTAGAGAATTTCATTCATAAGTATATATTACATCATCATCACATGACACTTCAGACAAATTGATATACACAATTTGTTACTTGATTAATAAATAATAATAAAAAAATTGTAATTACATCTAATTACACTAATAGGAATTTATAGTTATATTAGGGGGAGTGAGAACTCATGTACATAAAAATTTCCCCTTAAATCATCTTTATCACCAAGAGATGATGACTATTAATAATAATATGTTTTGAAAATTTTGTTTGTTTATCAAGGCTCTTTTATGAATAATTTTATTTTCCTTTTATCACATCACCATGAATAAATTTTCTTTTGTGAATAAATGCCTATATTCAAAGAGAATGCAAGCAAATATTATTGTAGTTGGACACCGCTTGATTCCAAGCTTGAAAAAATGCTCCTCACACTCTTGAAAGAGTCATGGGTGCTAATTTGGAAGTAACATAAAATCATCTTGAGAGGCGAAAGCTAGGGCATGGGAGTTGGATGGTAGAAAGAGTGCCATCAAATTATAAATTTAGCTACATTCACCTTTGACCTTTTTTAAAAAGATAAGTAATGATATCTTTATATCACACTTTTGTATAACATAAAATTATGTATTGGTTTAAATTTAATTTTGCAATGATCCACATTATTCATTTACTTGCCAAATATATATTTGATTTTTTTTGTTAAATTATTATTGAAAGTTTGTTGGAGGAGAATTATTTAAAAGTTATGTTTATTTTTATTTATTTTAATTAAGAATCAAGTTTAAGGATAAATTTATTATTATAGTTTATTAAAATTATAATTTATATAATTATTTTAATTAAATTACGATTAAGGTTATAATTAGTGTAAAGGAGGGGGACTGACTATTCTGAGACCCTAGGTCACAAGAGGGTCCTAAGCAATAGACTTCCTTGATCTACCTCAAGCTTGCTAAGTGATTGGAAAAAGGTTAAGTTGCTCAAGTCGAAAAGGGATAGAAATTTGGTTGCTACTATCCTTCTACTAATACAAATGTTTTAGGGAGTCAAACGAGCTGATTTCCCAAGTTCAATTTGCAGCCCAGACAACTCATTGCGTGAGGATGGTAGTGTAGGACACAGACTCCAATGTGGTGTGCTAGCGTCTGCATGGACAAAGGACTTCTAAGATGGATAAAAACACAAGAAATCGAACTAACTGTTTAACTGATAAAGTTTTATGCTAGAATGAAATAATAGAAAAGGTACAAAATGCAGTACAACAAGAAGAATAATTTAAATAACTATGCTTGAATTGACAAAGGAAGTGAGAAAATAGTACTAAATTCCTTGCAACATGATTCTTTGAATAACTCCAACCAAAAAGCACCTACACACACAAGACTAAGGAAAATGTTGGGGTTGGTTTTAGAGGATTGCCTCAGTCAGTCCTTTGCTTTGGAGTTTCCACCTCCACAGATAGCTAGATGGAAACGATGTAGAAAGATGATAAATAAAGTGTATTGAAATGGAAGTGCCAAGAAATACACAAAACAACAATATGCTACTACATAACACAATGATGTAAAAACAAGTAACAATGGTGGATGTCAACTTCACAACTACATGCTCTCAAGGAAACTAGGGGAAGGAGCAAGCTTGCTAGTTCTCCAACAACAATGTTGTTGCAACGAACAGAGTGAAGGAGCCAAGAGACCAGCAACTTGTAGCTATAATGGAGGTGGTGGTGAAGCTTGAAAGTGTGTAAGTTGATCAACAATGCATGAAGAATCTAGTCCAAAAGCAAGATAGAGTGGAGAAGTTGTGAAGAAGTTCTAAGAAGATGGATAGATTGAAGGATTAAGCAATTTGAATGGAGAAAGGGAGGCAAAGGAGATGTTTTTCATCAGTCAAGGGAGTAGGAGGCGTTATAGTTCATGTCCAATGGAGAAATGTAATGCCTTTGCCAATTCCAAAGGTAAGAATTCTATCAGGATGAAAATGCGGCACACAGACATCCACGCGGCACACATGCAACCCTAACAAAATTCCTCCATCGACACAAAAACAAGCTACCAAGTGGATAGGGAAAGGTGGCGGATGTCAAGATTACATCATCAAAATTGCATTTTGTAAGGTGAAGGGTATGAAAAATGGGGAATTTGCAAGGGGTGCAAATTTATGCCATTACATTTTTCCCCCACTTTAGCGAGCATATGAATCAGTGAATGTGAGGTTAAGTAGAGAAAAATCTAAAAAACATATACCTAAATTGTTGAGGAAGCAAACCACAATTTGACATGCTCGGACGTGTAGGAGAGAGCGAGATGGCTCCACAAGTACTCAGTCCTACAAAATTGGCTCCATGGTTGCTCCGTCCTGTAGAAGGTGAACAAAGGTTCTACAAGTGCTCAGTCTTGCAAAATAAAAGTGCTTTATAGGTGCTCAATCCTGCAAAGGAGGTGCCACAAGTGCTCGATCCTGGGGGACTGAAAATGAAAGGCTCCACAGAGTTTGATTGGTCCTTACAGATGCTCAGTCCTACAAAGCAACATTTTAATCTGTAGACACAACTTGTTCAGAAAGAAAAAGTCACAAAGACAGACAATCATATCTCAGAACAAGAAATTGAAGGAGAATCTTTCAAAGGGGTCCCTCGGTAACCCTTCAAGATTGGAAGGGGCCCACACAAAGGGATGCTCCATTTTAAAATTGATAAATTTTTCACAAATAATTCATCATCAAGGAATACTTTTGAAAGATATATTTTACTAAGGAATCTGAAAAAAGAAAAGAAGAAAAGAATGGCCTTCTCGAAGGAAAGATTTTTTATTCTTTTTGCTACAAATTCGATTTTGAAAGAAAATATTGCTAAAGGGATCCTTATCAAAGGATACAATTTTTGAAGTGTAAAATGTGAGATTTTCAGTAAGGGATTCATTGGCAATCAAATACACCTTATTGAAAATTGGAGAAGTAGGAGCTCCCCCTTAGGATGGTGTGTGCTACTCAGAGGAGCACATGGCATCCTAAGGAAAGGAAAAAAAGGTAGAGATGTTGCAGCCCATGATCATGATGAGATGTAGATGTGGAAATGTTTTCACAAACATGAGGGACAACACATAAGAACCACAACATCAAGAAACAAGCAAAGAAGGGGAAAGATAAACAAGGAAAAATAAGCAAAAGTGAAGAAATCAAGAGACAGGGGGATCTAATAATTCGGGGTCAAAACTGTTAATAGATATAGATAGATAGATATAATATAATATACGTATGAACTATCATCAACCCCCAAATGTATCAGAACATGAAGAAGAGCACATGAAGACAAAATAAAATAAAAAATTGGGTCAACATGGAAGGAAAGCCTAAATGCCCCCAACACTTTGCATCGTCCCCAATTGTTGAAAGTCAAGTTACAACATATAGAAGAATGATGAAACATATAGAGGAATTTTATGACACAATTTCAATCTCATATCCAAGAACCTACAAGGGTGGCAAGGTTCCTCTAGGAACACATAAAAACAAGCATGGGGGAAACACAACACACACAAATATAATCTACAAATAAAGAAGAGGCACTCTCTTAGTCCTCATCAACCAAGAGGTCATTGTTCTCCCAATCTGGATCATCATTAGGGGAGGGTAGACAATCCTACAAGGGAAAGATAGCAAGGGGTACATCCTCCGACTCTCCTACAACAAGAGCTAAGGAAGAAGGCCCTTCAAGGTCTCCTTCACTCAACTCCTATGAGGTAAAAGTCATCGATCGATGATAGAGCCAAGACATCATCAACTAAGTTAAAAATGTACTTGACAGGACTTCCATGTGTTAACTAAGAGATGAAGGAGACGTCGGAGATCCACCATCAATCTCATCAAGAGAGATGGTGACAAACTCAGGAGATGTTAGGGCTACCTTCATCACAAGGACAATGCAAGCCAGTGAAAAACCCTCTCCTGAAGAAGGTGATCCCTTCTTCTGACCTCCATTGAATGTGGGTTTGTCCTCCAACTTACGCTTTAGTGAAGGATGTAGAATCCCCATAGAAGAAGTGGAAGATGAGGTGGAAGAGGAAAAAGCCGCATCAGACACCACCATGGTGTTCGGAAGGTCCACAGGCCAAGAAAATAGAGGGATGTCTGAAAGGGACATCAAAAGAGGGGGCTCCACTGAGGGAGCAATGAACACCTGCACCCTTTTGGGGTGAGAATCATCAACATTCACGAGACGAGCTAAAAGAAAAACCAAGGTGACAAGAACTAAAGTGGAAAGTGTAAAAGAGGGATGCATAGTAGGAGATGTCAAAACAAGAGTTGTTGGCTCTCATTTTTCCTTTTTTGAGGTAGCTTGTTCAACATCCAGACCCTTCCTCTAGCGCTTACGCTCATGCATAAGTTGGTTTCATCAAATTTGAGAACTAGAACTCGTTGCTTGAAAAGAAACAAGAGGCTCATATTTCGCCATAGGTGTTTCCACCACAATTTTTGTCGATGGAAGGGAAACCTCCTATACGAGAACATGAGCAGGAAGCACAGGAGGGGAAATGATGGCAAGTGGAGAAGCAGATACATGTGCCTCAACAACGAGCCTCTTCCCATTCACTACTCAAGGGGTAGGAGCGGTAGGAGACCACATAGGCTGAGACACAGGGGAAACTCCATGAGGTCCCTTCCCCTTACCATAAACAACAAGCTTCGACACTGTGGGCAAGATGAGAAGTTCAAATGCTCGATGCTTAGCCTTCCACCAAGTGGGCACCATCAAAATCCCCAGGTGACGCATGGGAGTAGAGGCCAAAGGCACCATAGTACAATGAGAGGCAGAAGCAGATGGAACATTAGAAGAAGAGGAAGGCTCATGGGCGCAAGCTGGCTTCCCCTTCCCCTTTTGTTGAGAGGAGGAGGCATCCTACTATTTTGCAATCATAGAGCCTTTTACTAAAATGGCATAAGGGGAGATAGGGTAGGTCACCTTTGGTGCTATGCCCCAGTTCTTATATTTGACATAGGTGTGGTACAACAAGCCTGTCCTTAGAGGAAGCAAACCAACTGGGGTAGGCCAAAATTGATCTAATGAGTAGCCCCCATGTGACACTAGAGGTTTATATCTGGTTTCATGCACAATGTGCACATAGTCCTCATGAGAAAACTTCAAACACTTATGAATTATTGAAGTGAATGCATTCATGGAAACTAGCCATGGGATTCCTAGCTTCACCCTAAACAAGTCCAACTCCGGGATAATATCAAAAGGAGCATTTATAGTCTTGGGTCCTACAAAGACTGAGAGAGTGATGGAACCATTTAGAGGGACTGAGATTCTGTTGTGTGTATGTATTATGCTTTTTGATTCATCATACCCATCCTTGATGTAGTGGGAGGTTCTCAAAAACTCTTTTTTCTAAAAACAAACATTCCAATAACCTTAACAGTGCATACAAATTAACAACAAAGTTTCATGAAAATAACTAAAAATTTCAACAAAAGATCTTCTCATTATGAAAATCTGATTACACATAATCAATTTCAGTCATCAAATGACTGATGGGAAACAACATATTCCCCTTACATAATCTGAAAAATGATTCACAAAACACACTATAACAAAAAGCAACCAATGTGCTCCATGAGCACCTCCAAATCTACACCTTCTCCTGCAATCAATCACCTAAAATCCTTCAATCTTCAACAATGGATCCTTGAATCTATAATGGCTACCATAATCCTCTCAACCTACAAAAAATGTTTTCCAAACCCCCCTTGGAGAATTCCATGCCAAGGTATCTCTTTCTCCAAAACTTGCAGCAACAAAATGAATGCCAAACATGCAACAAAACCCTCTCCAAAAATTAAAAATCTATTTTTTTCCCCTCCAATTGGAAAATTCATGACCACATCCATGGAACGAGTAGTTTCCAACATGGAAAAAACAATAAATGATTTTTAATTCTATTTCGTAACTACCACAAACCCAACGCCCACATTTTATTTTTCATGTTTTTTTCTAAAAATGCAACTACACCTCCACTATCTCCACTTGCTAACTTGCATAGAAAAAATGATTTTTATTTAATTAAATATAATTATTATCAAATTATTAAAATTATCCTCCTAACATGAAATACAAATTAAAAATTCAATTTTTTTTTTTTTGTTGATGCAAGATTGCTAGTCAACCGTGGATGCTCTTGCATCAGACATCCAGGGTAGGAAAAAAAATTATGAATATAGATTCACAAAATGGAGTTGAGTGGTAGTACCACCCTTTTGTATTTCAATCAATCCTCAACAAACTCCATCATTGAATTTGAAACCTACAATTTATTCTTTTTTCTCCTCTTCCAACACAGCTTGAACAAGCAACCTTCTCCTCTGAAAACTTTGCACTCCATTCTTCTCTCCTCTCGTGAACTTGTATCCACAATGTATCATCCTCCTCCTCCTAATACCATACATTCTCCTCTCTTCTCTTGTGGGATTCAACCGACCACAAACTGACCACCTCCACCAAGTTTCCCTTGCATCATCATCCACAATCTCCACACACAAATACGCAACATCCATATACCTGTTTGCAACTACAATTTTATCTTCTACTACTACAATCTCTTCCTTAGAGGGTAAACAATCAAAAATTTAAAATTTAAAATAAAAAATTACCTTATTTTCTGCCCCAACATCATATTCTTCATCCTCAAAACCCTCCATGTATGCATCTTCACAAGACTGCTCAAATTTCTTCCATGTAGTCACGTCCTCCAAAGGACCATTGTTTGTCGTATCTCCTTTATTGTCTACATTGAAGATAACTTCATGCAAAATTTTCCTCTCAAATAACCTATCTAGCATCCTCATCCCTTATTTAAACAAGAGATAATCCTCTTCATCACCAACCCACTTGTCAAATTTAGGACCATCTATGTTCACAATTTCTGATTTCAAACTTTCTTCATCCACTTCACATAATGCACTCCATTCACACACTATCACTGCAACTTGCACCTCATTATCTTCCACATTTTGTGTGGGCTGCCCCCACATATTCTTCTTCATATTCAACCCTTACCAAAGGGCTACAATACTCTTTCTTTTTTACCTTCTCTTCACTGTCCTCTTTCATGAGAGCATTCTTCTTCCCATATCTCTCTTCTCACATTCTCATTTCCACCTTAATCATCTTTTCCAATACACCTACTTTAACCTGGAGCTTTTCAAATTCTTCACAATGCTTCCTATTTTCCACTTCTTCCCAATATTATTCCCAGAATGAAATTCTTACAAGCCTCCTCATGACCCATCCCATCCTCTTTGGTATAGACTACCTCACATCCAATGATCTATCTTCACACAAATCACAAGAAAACCACCACAAGTCCTAGTGTGAACTACCTCCAATCGGCACTTATTCCTGCACACTCAGGAACACTAGCTTTGATGCCGCTAATGTAGTGGGAGGTTCTCAACAAATCTCTTTTCTGAAAACATTCATATAACCTCAATAGTGCATACAAATCAGCAACAAAGTTTCATGAAAATAATTGAAATTTTCAACAAAAGATCTCATTATGAAAATCTGATTACACAATCAATTTCAGTCATTAAATGACTAATGAGAAGCAACATATGCCCCTTACATAATCTGAAAATGATTCACAAAACATACCATACAAAAAATCAGCCAATGTGCTCCATGAGCACCTCTAAATCTGCACCTTCTCTTGCAATCAATCACCTAAAACCCTTCAATACTCGACAATGGAGCCTTCAATATTTAATTGCTGCCATAATCCTCTCAACCTGCAACCACTACAACAAATCCCTGTGATTTGCTCCATTTTTTGCTTCCGCCCACTATTTTAATGTAATTTTTGGCAATTTTTTGAAAACATCAGTGCTATTTATCGGGATGGCACAATTTTTGGCATTTATTGTGTTGATCAGTACAAGTCGGCGCTAATTTAGGTGCTAATTAGCACCTAAAGTTATTTCATCTTTAGCGTCAATATTAGCTTCGAGTGTAGTGTCGCTTTTAGCTCTGACTTTAGCTTCAAGTTTAGCTTTGGGTTTAGCGCTGGTTTATACACCCCTATGTCGAAGAGACTTATTTATATGTCTCATCGACGATGTAAAATAGTGAAATATCAACAAGATACAGGCATATCGAGGAGAGAATCACTTATGTCACATCGACAAGGTATATCTACAAGTACTCGGCAAAACACAACTCTTGGATATAATGAAGTAATGTCGATGAGACATTGAGATATCAGTAAGACAAATAAGATTGTCTCATCGACACTCTTCAAGTAATGATCAAAAGCATACACCGCTATACTGCCAGGAAGGTGAGCAACATATGCGATAGATTGGTATACACCACAACCCCACAACAAGAAGCCTTGAGCAAGGTGGTAGTGCAGTAAACAATAGAAGGGAAGGAAAAAACACTACTATACTGCAGTGATAATCACAAGTCTCCCCGACATGGTAGAGTTACACTGATATATAAAGAAATACCACCAAAGGAAAATATCGATGTGATAGTGGCATATCGGCAAGATATATTAACTTGTCTTATTGACACTGACAACCAACATCAGAGGAACATAAGATCCAATGTCAATGAGACATTGAGATATCCGTATGACAAATAAGATTGTTTCATTGACACTCTTCAAGTAATGATCAAAAGCATACACTGCTATACCATCGGGAAGGTGAGCAACATATGCGATAGAGAAGTATGGATCGCAACCCCAAAGCAAGAAGCCTTGAGCAAGGCGGTAGTGCGGTAAACGTGGCATCATTACAATTTACAGCAATAAATTCAAAAAATCACATTAGTTCCCATGCTATTAAATTATTAAGGGTTTCCAAAACTAATATGACTAAATACCGTGCCATCCAAAGATAAGTGGGTTTTCCCAATATTGCACTCAATTGCAGTGCACTAGCATGGAAGGAGCTAAGTATATGAGAAGAAGTTTTGCAAGCGTGAAATACTCAGGTAAGTGCACAAAAACTCTTTGAAAGAGCTTTGTTAATATAAAAAATCTTTCAAGGTTTTGTCATCTGAAGCCATAGTAGAGAAAATTGAAACATGCCTCCTAAAAGAAAACAATCAGAAGTAAAAGAAAGTCAGCATAAAATTAAAGACGAAGAACCTAAAGTAAAGAAGATACCACTCCATCAGTCCATATTAGATATACTTACAGGGTCTACTAAAGAGGGTAATAAGAAGTTTCTCATGGACACCGCACAAAGTTGTAGGGATGCCCTCATTTCCAAATCTGGATGGGACCTATTTTGGTATTTTTACAGTAAGAGAAAGAAGATTCCAGTGTCAAACGCTTGGATGTTGGATATAGCAAGGTTGATTGTCCCAAATGTGTTTTTTGATGTAGAATTTATCAGACTGCTAGCCAAACACTATCACTCGGCTACCAAAACAATAAGGTTTCCAAACAACACAGTATTGGTAGAAGTAACCAGAAAAGCCATCATTGAGTGTTTTGGCTTAAACAAGTAGGATCTGACCAAGATAAACCTGCAGAAAAGTGAGGAGGATTATGCTAGGTTAAAAAAGACTTATAAAAGTGATGAGGTACCCCTATATATAAAAAGAGGCATTGGTAACAGAACATTCCCCATCTCTACTACCACTACTGAACCATTTAATGTGATAGATTTTTAGTATTACTTTGTGAGTACATATTTAGCTCTTTGCCAAGTTTTGGGGATAGATGCTCAAGATAAAATGCCAATAGGCCTAATGATGATGGCCATGAGAATTCAAAAACCTAAAACTAATATTGAATATGACTTTTCTTCATACCTTAAGAAGGCGTTAGATGATGAATTTTCCCAAGTTATAGAGGATAGAGCACCGATTACATTCAAACACTATTCCCTACTGTGTCATCTGATATTATACTAGAATAGGGACTATTAGACTAAAATAATGGACTTGGCTACAATAGATGAGCAAGGGAATCCCACACCTGTCCAGAAATGGTGCTATATTTAGGACATTCGATGCAAGAATTCAAGCTTTTTTGTATTCTACGAAGACTTTGTACGCATAATCCTTCGAGTTCTTGGGTATGCAATGCCAAGATTTTCAACCAAAATGTTGCAACTAGTGAGACCTTTGGCTTTAAGACTAGAGCAGGGTCATACACACAATTTTGGAGATTGGTTCTTCCTCCCATAAGTTACAATAATAAGATTTTATGGATGCCCTGTTGCTCCACACATACTGCCAAAATTTATGCCCCTCATATTAGCATTTCTTGAATTTATGTGGAAAATGATGTGGATGGATAAAGATGTAATGCACAAGTAGAAGAAAGGCACTTTCTTGCCAAACCAAACCAAGTGTGAAGATTGGACTATAGGCTTAGACACACTAGAGGAGTTACAGTATTATTTGAAGACAAGATATGCATTGAAATATGGAAAAGAAAGAGCCTTTGACCCTGAAATTCATATGAACAACATAAACCACAATCTTCTTACCAAAATGACAATGCCACACCAAGTGGATTTTGAAGAAGATGTCATAAGGAACTACATTACTTATAATGATGTATTTAGTAGAAGGAAAAAATGGGAATATGTGTGTGTGTGTGTTAAATGTGCAAAATAGTATCAACACAAACCTTAATGAAATGATTTATATTGAAAGATTCAAAGAAAAGTAAACTATTCTAAGTTGCAATAAAGATAAATCTTCCAAGAACGTCTCATTGTCCTCTATTCTTAAATGATTCTTTTTAACCTTTGGCCCTCAAATTTCTATGTGCACAAAGGCTATTAGAATGACACTTAAGAAACGAGATTAGTATTCAACATGCAAGCTAATCTAATGCATACATGAAACTATATGCAAACAATGATGATGAAGGCTATGATGAGTGAAGGATGATGTTGATGGTAAATGAACAAGTGGAGGTGGATACTATGGTAGTGATCTATATGATTTTATGCATGATACTCCATATGCTCAAATGCAAACTTAAAATGAACTAATATAAAATGCAACTATGATACAAGATGGGACATAAAATGCAACTATGATGCAAGAGTTAAAGCTAAGATGTAAATGCAAAGTAAAATATTATATGAAAACTAGCTATAAGAATCCAAGAATTCTCCAAGCTCCAATGATAAACCTGCATAATAACTATACTTCAAATGTGGATGCAAAATACAAGGCCCAAGGGTTGTATTTATAGCCTTTTCCAAGCATATAGTGAGGTGGCAATAATCAATGGTCCAGATCAAATAAGAAGAATGGATGGTGAAGATGAAGAGAATCAAGATTTTGTCCCCTTGACCAAAGACAACATGCCATTTGGATGGGAGAATCTCTTGACCAATGGGCAACATGCCATTTGGATGGAAGATTCAAGTGTGTGAAGAGAAGACCATCTACTTCCAAAATTGGTGGAAGTGTGGGAAGAATAAGTCATGTGCTCCAAAATTGTTGGAAGTGTGGGAAGAAATGAGCCATGTGCTTTTTGAAATGATTTTGTAAGGAAAGAAAATGGATGTGGAACAAACTTTCCTAATGTCAAAACTCAGAGAAGAATGCAAATATGACTTTAAATTTTACAATTACATACCATCAAGATGCACATGAAGGAAATTGCATAATAGAGAAATAAACTTAAACACAATTGACACCAGATTTATGTGGGAAAGCCCTTACGGGAGAAAAACCCACCACACCAAAGAAAATCACTTGTATTACAGTAATCAAATTACATACAAGTTACAGAATCTCCTTTCAGACATCAATATTACAGCAACAATATTTCCTAATCAATCCATTCCAAAACATCACAGTTACAATGCTTTCTTACATCATACAATGAAACTATCTCACAGATCAATTGATCATCCAACCTCTAAACTATTGGACTATCGAACTCTTCACAGTTCATGTACGTTACAATGTATAGCAACATCCATGATTAATTCATTCAACTTCCTCCACAGAGCAACCGTTGAACTTCCCAGGTATTCAAACGACATCCTTCCAAGTCAAAAAACTCCTCCATTTAATAGCTTACATCTCAATAGTCAACCAAGAAGTCATGCTCTTCCCCTTACACCGCGCTTCTGCTGTGCATTCAACAGGTTCCTGCAGTGTGGCGATTTAACGCGCTATCGCCGGATAGGTCGACAACTCCCAAGGGATGGCGGTAACCGTTCTATCGCTAGACTATTACAAGCATTTTTGGTATGGTGGTAATCGCACTACCACTGTACATCTAGTGAGCTCCTGCGGTATGGCGGTATCCGCCACACTACCGCTACAAAGTTGAGAGGTGCCCGCGGTATGGCGGTAACCGTGCCACCACAACCCAGTGTAAAGACACTTGCGGTATAGAGGTAAAGGCATAATCAAAATACTTATGAATTCTTTGTTGCTTGATGATAGTATCAGGGTTTCTACTAGTGAGTTTGAGACACATATTCTCAACAATCTCCCACTTGACGAAGAACTCATTGAACCCTTTTTAATACCTGAAGTCATTGAATATTCTAGACCCTAAGGCCCATCAAATTTGCACACCATCTGAACTTGTCTATGCTCACTGGCATTGTCAAAGCATCAACAACATTCTTCGAAGTATCCACCTTTTCCAAACAAACCTTTCCATCCTCCACCATGTCTCGTACAAAATAATACTGCACATCAATATGTTTCATCTTGGCATGGAAAGTAGGATTTTTTTCTAGAAAAATGGCACTCTGACTATCACAACAAATAATAATCTTCCATGCATCAAAACTAATATCAGAAAACAATCTTCTAAGCCAAATGGTTTCCTTACAGGTGTGAGTTGCTGCCATGTACTCAGCCTCTGTAGTAGATAAAGTGACTATAGCTGTCACTTACTCATCCAACTAACTACACCACCATTCATCATGAAACAATATCCACTGGTGGATCTTCTACTGTCAATGTCCCCCGCCCAATCAAAGTCTACATACCCACGAATGCTAAGATTCCTCTGTGATTCAACCGAATTACCATGGTAACACAAAGCATATTCTGAAGTGCCCTTTAGATATCTAAACACTCTTTTCACAACATCCCAATGTGTCCTTCCTGGATTAGCCATAAACCGACTAAGAACTCCCACTACTTGGGAAATCTCTGGCCTTGTATAGACCATTGCGTACATTAAAATTATAACTACACTAGCATAAGGCACTTTGGTCATGTCCTCCATCTCAGTAGGAGATTTTGGACAATCTTCAACAGATAGCTTCGTTCCCTGCAAAACTAGAACAACTAGCTACTTGCAATCAGTCATACAAAATCTCTCCAAAACAATGTTAATATACTTACTCTGGCTGAGCCAAAGTTTTCTACTCTTTTTGTCCTTGGTTATTTCCATCCCCAGAATATACCTAGCTGCACCAAGATCTTTCATTGCAAACTTTTCACACAACTAAGATTTTAGATCAAAAATCATAAACTTACTATTGCCTATGAACAACATATCATCAACATAAAGTGCAATAACAAGAACTCGATCATTTTCAGTCTTGAAATACACACAATGATCTGATTTTGATCTTACAAAACCCAGTGACAAAACAAACATGTCAAGTTTCTGGTACCACATTCTAGGTGACTATTTTAAACCATACAGAGATTTCTTTAACTTGCAAACCATATTTTCTTTACCTTTTACTACAAAGTGCTTAGGCTAGGACATATAAATTTCTTCTTCAAGATCACCATTTAGAAATGTTGTCTTCACATCCATCTGTTCAATCTCCAAATCATATGCTGCTACAAGTGACAAAAAAAATTTGATAGATGTCAGCTTTGCTACTGGAGAAAAGATTTCCCCATAATCAATTCCCTCTACCTAGGAATAACCCTTTTCAACCAACCTCGCTTTGTACTTTTCAATACTGCCATCCATACCAATTTTATTTTTAAAAACCCATTTACAGCCCACAGGCTTTCTACCTTCAGGTAATGGAACCAGATCCCAAGTGTCATTCTTCTTTAACGATGTCATTTCTTCATTCATGGCTTCCAACCAAGAATCTAAATCAGTCATCTCAACTGCCTCTTTTATAGTCCTAGGCTCATCAGTATTAGTAATCAAAGCATATGCACAACTAGAATCCAACATAGAGAATCCATACCTATCAAGTTGCTTCTTTTCATGTGTAGACCTCCTCACAAGCTGAGGTTGAGGTTGTGATTCTTCTTCAGAACTCTTAGAGCTGCTCGAACTCTCCTCAGTTTCAGGTACACTATCAATGTGTTGTTCCTCTTTTTCTGGGGTTAGAGGTATTTCAACAACATCATTTTTCTCTTTATTTTCCTTCATCTTTGACTGCAGGTCCACTAAAGAAGGTTTCAACTCTCGAAAGATTACGCTTCTATTGTATACAACCTTTTCAGTCACAGGATTCCAAAGCTTGTATCCTTTCACACCAATGTCATAGCCAATGAAGATACACTTAACAACTTTGTTCTCCAATTTAGATCTCTTCACATCTGGCACATAAACATATGCTTTCTTAACCAAAAACTCAAACATGTCTCAGAGAGGGCTTCTTACCAGCCCAGGCTTCCATAAGTGTTTTACCAACAAGTGCTAAAGAAGGAGATTGATTTACCAAGTAACATGTAGCCACAACCTTAGCCCAGAACTTTTGCTCCTGACCAACATTTCTCAACATACTTCTTGCCTTCTCCATTAGTGTCTTGTTCAACCTTTCAGTAACTCCATTTTATTGCGGTGTGTAAGGTGTTGTTTTATGCCTCTTAATTCCATGGTCTTTGAAATACATTTCAAATTCTGCAGAACAAAATTCACCACTGTTAACTATCTCAAGCATTTAATTTTCTTACCAATATGATTTTCAACCAAGTTCTTGAACTCTTTAAACCAACTGAACACTTCTTATTTACTTTTTAGAAAATATACAAATGCCCTTCTCAAATAATCATCAATAAATGATATATAATATATTGAATTTGACAATGAAAGAACATTTACTGGACCAAAAACATCAAAGTAAATATAATCCAGAACACTAGAAGATTTATGAGGACTAGAATAAAAAAGAAACACGATGATGTTTTCCATATATACAATGTTCACAAAATTCAAATTCCAGATTACAATTATCAAGCCCCTCAACCAGGTTTTTGTTTTTCAAAGTTTTTAAGCCTTTCTCACCAATATGACCTAGCCTTTGATGCCAGAGCATAGTCTTCTTTGTAGGAAGTTTAACTTCCAAAGAATTAGCCCCTTCAGGGACTTCAGTCTCCTTTGCACAAACAACCTTCTATGAATTTATAGAGACACTGTTATATTGAACAACAAGTGTGTCCAACTTATACAGAGTACCTATTCAGGCACCCCTAGCCAACACCATCGAGCCTCTAGTCATTTTACAACCATTGCTAGAGAACGAGACTTGCACTCCAACATCATTTAGCTTACTTACAAAAAGTAAATTCTGAGCCAAACCTGGTATGTGCATTACGCCATCAATTCTCTTAATTCTACCATCAGGAAACTGAATTCTAACTCATCCACAACCAACTATTTCTAGAAATGAATCGCTTGCTAAGTACACCTTTCCACCATCGTATTTTTCATACTTTGTGAACCAGTCTCTATGAGATTTCATGTGGAAAGATGCTCCAGAATCAATCAACTAGACATCATCAGATGCCTGAGTTGCCAAGGCTGCAATGAAGGAATCTACATCGCTCTAAGAAGAATCATTGTCAGAAGAGTTCTTCTTCTTTTTCTCCTCTTTGCAATCCTTTTGGACATGACCGGTTACCCACAATTCCAACACTTCACTTTGGACTTCTTGCCACGAGACTTTGATCTCCCTTCTGATTTTGATTTGGAGTTATTGTCCTTCTTCTTTCCTTCTTCTTTCAATCTGCCTCGAACAACAAGAGCCTCCTTCACCAACTCAAAAGATTTCCTTCTCATTTCTTTAGACAAAAAAGAAGCAACCACATCTTCCATCTTGAAATAGGTTTTCGTGCTCCCAATCGCCATCACCAATTGATCCCAAGAATCTGGCAAAGAACATAACAATAGCATACAACAATCTTCATCATCAATTTTTACACTCATAGATGTTAATTGAGCAATCAATGTGTTAAATGTATTCAGATGATCAGCCACAAATGCCCCTTCCTCCATTTTCAAAGAGTATAACTTCTTCCTTAAGAAAAAATTATTCACCAAGGATTTACCTTGATAAATATCTCCAATCTTCTTCCACAAAGAAGATGTAGTCTTCTCTTCATGAACATTTAGGAGAACAAAGTCTGCCAAACAGAGTCTTATCAACCCTTTTGCTTTTCTGTCTGTGAGGTCCCAATCTTCTTGCTTCATGCCAGAAGGTTTCATTCTAGACACAACAAGCCAAAGATCATGATCCACCAACAGGTCTTCCATTTTGAGTTTCCACAACTCAAAATTGCTACCATTGAATTTCTCAATTTCAATCCTTCCTGATGTGTTTGTCATCTTAATCTATAATTTAAATTACCAGAATTCTACAAGACTCCCACTGAAATAGAATTGACACAAAAAACCCAACCTACCCACAAGGATAACACAATTGGCCAGACTCTAATACCACTTGTAAGGAAAGAAAACGGATGCGGAACAAACTTTCCTAATGTCAAAACTCGAAGAAGAATGCAGATATGACTTTAAATTTTACAATTACATACCATTAAGATGCACATGAAGGAAATAACATAATAGAGAAATAAACTCAAACACAATTGACACCAGATTTACGTGGGAAAACCCTTATGGGAGAAAAACCCACCACACCAAAGAAAATCACTTGTATTACAGTAATCAAATTACATATAAGTTACAGACTCTCCTTTCAGACGTCAATATTACAGCAACAATATTTCCTGATCAATCTTGTACAAAACATCACAGTTACAATGCTTTCTTACAACATACAATGAAACTCTCTCACATACCAATTGATCATCCAACCTCTGAAATATTGAACTACCGAACTCTTCACAATTCTTGTACGTTGCAATGTATAGCAACAACCATGATTAATTCATTCAACTTCCTCCACAGAGCAACCGTTGAACTTCCCAGGCATTCAAACGACCTCCTTCCAAGTCAGCAAACTCCTCCATTTAACGACTTACATCTCAGCAGTCAACCAAGAATTCGTGCTCTTCCCCTTACACCGTGCTACCACTGCGCATTCAATAGGTTCCTGAGGGGTGGCAGTTTACCGCACTATCATCGGACAGGTCGACAACTCCTAAGGTACAACGGTAACCGTTCTATCTCTAGACTGTTTACAAGCATTTGCGGTATGGCGGTAACCGCGCTACCGCTGCACATCCAACAAACTCCTACAATATGGCGATATCCACCGCACTACCGCTACACAACTGAGAGGTTCCCACGGTATGGCAGTAACCACGCCACTGTAACCTAGTGTAAAGACACCTACGGTATAGAGGTAAAGGCATAATCAGAATACTTGTGAATTCTTTACTGCTTGATGACAGTATCAGGGTTTCTACTAGTGAGTTTGAGACACATATTCTCAACACAGTTGAAGATAAATCTAATTCAAAATTAGAGTTATTTATTTTCATGTGACCTTGGTGAGGTGGTACAAAAGTTGTAGAAATGTGCTCTAATTCCTAATTGGACTTAGTGAAGATTAATTAAATAAAACAAGTTTAGGGAACCTTGTTTATTTAATTAATTTAGAAGAATATGTTTTGGATTTGGAGAATTTAGAAAATGAACAATATAAATAAATTGAGAATTTATGTATATGTAGTTGGAATATTAATCAAATAGCTAGTATTTAATTAATTAAAGGCGATGATCGTTTTTAGGTGTATACAGTATGAAGAAGGTTGAAGAAAGGACGAAGCGGAGGTCCAAGGATTTCCTAGGATACTTTGTTGAGGAAAAGGACCCCATCAAGAGGATAGAATTGATAATTGGTAGATTTGAAGACTTGTACAGAAAGAAGGAAGCACATCTTGAAGAAAATCATAGTGGAGCAACTGCAAAGCATACCCCAGGTGAAACCTCTGAGTCTCCCATGGAGCAGTTACCTCCCAAAAGACAAAAGACAAGAAGCATTGAACAGTTAGTACCTTATGAGGATACTGAAGAGGTGGGAAATACTAAGGAAGTGGCTACAACACTGCAGTCATTGAAAGGTGATATTGAAGTTGATCATCCCATCCTTGAGACCAGTGCCCATAAACATGAGGAAAGGATGGGTGATGTAGAAAAAACAAGTACAAAGGTACATGAAGATGAAAGGGAAATTGCAGCCAGGA
The DNA here is from genome assembly GCA_007258455.2 of Sequoia sempervirens. Lineage (NCBI taxonomy): Eukaryota > Viridiplantae > Streptophyta > Pinopsida > Cupressales > Cupressaceae > Sequoia > Sequoia sempervirens. The sequence continues at coordinate 122,176,786 of VDFB02271358.1, forward strand.
GATTCATAGAAGATGATGAATTCATTAAGAATCCTGAGTTTAAGGATTTATGGATGAAGATGAAGATAAAAGAATTTCAAGATAGGATGGAATCAGCTGAAGCAAGAATTGAAGAATCAAAGAAAAATGAAATGGTAGCACAAACTTTCTAGGAATTAAGAGTTGACAACATTGACATTAGCCCCCAGAAGGCTAGAGAAATGGTCTTGAAGAGCAATATGCTCATTTTCCCTGGCTTGGAATTAAAGAAAATGTTTCTGCTTGATCAAGTGCGGGCTCAGGAAGATCCAATGCTAGTTGCAGAATTTGACTCCGATGAAGGTGTGAGTGGAACTAGGTATAACCCAAAGATTGAAACCCTAGCCATATGGATCAAATAGAAAAATACACAGAAGCAAAAATTATTGGATTTAATTCAAGGGATGAAAGGGGAAGCAATGGTAAGGACAATACAAGATACCACCCCTTTGGAGGTAGCCACAATGACCATGCATTCGACCATGTTCACTTGAGCAACTATTAAGGCATTAGAAGATAGATTGAAGGAGTATGAAAAGGAACAAAGGTTCCTAAATGATGAAGTTAATAAAATGTTCATGGAGAATGTCAAATTAAAAGAACAATTAAGAGGAGCAAGACCCTCACAAAGCAAGGAGATGGTGTTATACAGGCCTCCTATTGCTCCAATGGATATTGTGAAGAACATTTCTACATAATAGGTAAAAACTCCAAATAAGGAAGTGGATGATGTAAAGAAGGCCAACAATCAAACCCAAGATGAAGTGAAAAGATGAATTTGTGAAGTTATGGAAAAGATTCTTGAGCACAAGATAAAATCAATTATGGATAAACTAGAGAATGTGCATGATAGTTATAAAAAACTTCAGTAGGTAATGGATCAAATAAAGACACATATGCTTGTATTAGATCCTTTGTTCAAAAGGTGGAAGCCTATTCACCACACTTTGGCTAAGTTATGCAAAGTTCTGCAAAGAAGTCCTGATGCACCCACAACATTAAAGCCAACTGAACAAACCGTGAAGATGATTATTGATGAATTTCAGTATGTACAAGGGTTTGATAAAAAGATTGTAACACAAATGGATTTATTCCATACTTGAAAATAGTGGTATATACCTAAAATCGTGAGAGATGGTGATCAATTAGAGGACTTGGATAAGTGGAAGAAAGAATTCAGTCAGGTTGTTCATAAGTATGTAACTCATATATAGGAGGATGATGATACCAATCTTCCCAAGCTAAATCAGATCATGGATGGGTTGATTGTTCTTGATGCAGGATACCTAAAGTTTGTCAATGATACAAAGGCATTACTAGATAGTCGATGGAAAACTCATCTTGTAAACATGCAAAAGATCCAGGAATATAAGTGGCCATCAAATTTTACGGTGTATCAGTGGGAGGAAAAGTATTTGGTTTCAAAAGAATAGGACACTAAGGTGAGAGCATTTGGACATTCATCATGGAGAGGAATACTTTTCCAGATCAATGATCACGTGTCTTCTATGTTGAATAATGGAACCATATGTCAAAATGTCTTAAGTCTTGTTATTTCCTTAATTATGCTAATTAAATAGTTGTTAGTAAAAGAAGTAGTTATGAAAGGTCGTTTCTTTTTGTACAAGGCCTGTAGCTTGTTGCTTCCTATATAAATAGCAAACCAAGGCCTAGTTTTAAATTATCATAATCACATATCATTTCCATTTTGAAGACTTATGTTATTAATATATATCAATTGAAGCAATATAATGGAGAACATATTATTATCAAAGATTCTCCATGACTGCGTTATCATTATGTATTTTTCTTATGTTTTCCATACTTATTTCTTATATTTAAATGAATACCAGTTATTGAGCCTCAATACTGTGCTTATGTGAATGAATATGTTGATACAGTAAAGCATTTATTGTGGATGTTGGTAGAGCTGCTAATTTTTTTGAAAATTTGAGCTTATTTTTCCTTGTTACATGTTCAACATAAAAATGGAAACTATTTAAAAATAATAAAGTTAACAAAGTTGCTTATTTAAATAATTGTGAGTTACGTGCATTAATATTTTATTAAATTTTGTGTCTTCATGAACATATGTTGATACAAAATGAATAGAAGAAGCATCCAAGTAATCCTAATTTTTTCTGCCAACAATTCATACCAAAGATTGAACAATTTAAGGATATTGCAATAGGTATTAATTAAGGATATGATGATGATGATATATTCTTGTGCTTGTATATTCTATGAAACATTCCTTATTTTCTATGAAACAATGTATATATTCTTATACTTGTAAATATTCTTTTACTGTTATGTCTATTAAATAAAATAGAGTTTCAATAAAAAAATGCTTCACCCTTTTTTGTAAGTGAGTATGTGAATTATTGTTTAAGAAAAAATATTACAGTGTTTACATTTTCAGTTTACTAGTTTCAAATCTTCATTTGCTATGTATATAAAGTTGTATGTGCTCTTTATCTCAAATGACATAAAACAATAATATCATTAGAATCAGGGTTTTCAATTTTAGCACCATCCTTGTCCACACTTTCATATCCTATTCACTTTTAAGTACAATCATCAAAATTTTATTTTGATTTCTTGTCCCAGTTAATCTTGATTCCTTTCAGCACAACATAGTAGGTTGCATGTTAAATTTCAAACATTTTCTTTGTATTTTTTTGTATATATTATTTTCTCAGTGCATCATTATGTAACAACAATTTCACTTCTGAGATATACAATAAAAATAAATGAAAGCACATGTTTGATTTCTCAAGGGAAATGTATGGTGAATACCCTATGTCTTTTAGATAAGTGTGCAAGCGAAATAAGACATAACTGATTGAATTTTATTTTCTACTATATAATTGTTTTTTATGTGGTTTTTACTTTTTGCATGTGGATTACCTTCATAAAGAGACTACTTATCTTTTCTTTAATGAAGCCTTTACATTTTATGTCTACGAAATAAATTTACTGCTTGACAACAGGTTCGTGAACTTCATACAAATTAAGATTGGTGTAAAAGGCCATCCCCGCAAATGTTGTTTGGTCTAGAATTATAATGGAAAATAAAAAATATTACTAGGAGAATAAAATAGGTTTTCAATTGTCCAAGTACAACATAATATTACTAAAGCATTTCAAAGTTTAGGCCATAAGAATCATCCTTTTTTAAACATGGATTGCAAATAATTCTAAAAATTTAGAAGTCTTGGTCATTAACATTATTGTCTACTACAAAACTTCACTAGATCACTAACGATGGAGAGCGGGAGAGCGAATAGGAGAGCGCGTGAATGAGGGGATTTGAAGTCCTCTGAGGGTGAGGAGGATTCTAAGAAGGACGATGGAGATCTGGGAGTAGCTGCTAGATTCTGGGTCACGCTGTGGGCTGGCCTGGCTCCTATGGTTGTTGTGGCAGGGGATGCTGGAGACTGCTTCGCTGGAGGGGTCTTTACCTTTGCTGCCTGTGGGTTGCAGCCTATCCTTCCTTGGACGGTGTTTGGCATACTTTGGGTGTTGGTTACTCATGTATGGAGTGTTGTTTTCCTTGATTCTGAGGGATCCCATGTGTCTTATGGTGATGTTATGGTGAGCATGGGTGGGAGAAGCTATGGGACAACCCTGGCTGTGGTTGTCGGTGCAAGCGTTGGCTGCCCTATTGTGCATTTTGTGACTCTCCCCTTTGTTTGGCTGGGAGTGGTTGATGTTTCTCATTGCATTTTGGGAGGAGGCCCTTCTCCTCTTAGGGATTTTGGTGTTGAGTCGGGATGGGTTGGATCTTCTCTTGGCTTGGAGAAGCCCTTTCGTTCTCCTATTGAGAGTTGGATTTGCTTGGCTTCGCTGGATGTTCAGGTTAAGCCTTCGTTGTTGGAGGTGTGGGTCATGCTTGTGTTGTAGGTATTTGGGAGTCTTTTTCTGGTTCTTGGGCTCTCTCTTAGAGCTTTTGGGTACCCTTTGTGGGTTCTCTATGTTGAGGAAAGTGTTTATGATGATGGAGTTTCAGTGGTGCTTGCTGGGAGGTGGGTTTGATTGGCTTCATGTGTTATTATTGGGCTCTATATTAGATATTTTGGGTACCCATTGTGGTTGTCTTGGATATCTTTCTCAAAGGGGGTTTTCTTTTGCTTTTGGCTCCAGGTTCTCTCTTGGAGGAGTTATCTATTTTTGAGTCTGACTTGGATGTTGGGCAGTGTTCTTTGTTGGGGGAGTGGAATGCCTTTCCCTCTTTCTCCCTTGGAGTTTCTTGTTGGTTTGGGTGTGATCTCTCTCTTGGAGCTCCTGTATGCTCATCCAAAGGATGGTGTGGCTCCCCATTCTTCTGGAGCTTTGACTCTATTTCATTTCCTGTGCACTATGTCTTCTATTGAGGCGAAGACAACTCTTGATGGTCAGGAGTCATTTCCTATTGAGTTGGAGGTGGGTGTGCTGGATGTGGATGAATGTCCTCTTCTCTGGTTTCCTCTGGTGGTGCTCCTATTGAGGTGGAAGTTTCTCCTATCGAGGTGGATGTCGAGGTTGTTGAAGAAGTGTGCTCTTGGTTTTGTGGGTTTTCACAGCATCCTCTCCTATAGAGGGGAGCTCAGTCCTCTTGAGGTGGATTTGGAGTTAGTTTGTGGTGCGCTTGGGAGCTTCAAGGGGTGTCTCTCCTCTTGTGTGCTGGTGTTTTTTATTAGGAGGTTGGGTTTAATGGTGGTCTTTACCATTAAATTTCCTTTTCTTTTGATGGGTTATGGTCTACTGTTTCTAAGCAGATGGTTGGTTGTTGCTATGTTGGTTTGTTGTCTGATTGTTTCAAGTAGTGTTTTTATTATAGTCAAAACTTGGTGGGGTTTCTAGTCCCAGATAAAACCAGGTTGTATCTGGGCTTCGGGCCCATGCTTGTGTGTCTTTTGTAGCCTGTGATGTCTTGATTATTTGTTAGTGGTTGTTGTTGGGCTGGTGGTGGTATGAGAGTTATCTTTTAGCAGCATGCTGTTGTTGGGCTGATTTATGCTTACTGTTGTTATCTTGAGTTTCAACTGTCTTCTTTTGTAAAGGGTTCCAAGCCCCTTCAAAACCTATTTTTTACGCCTAATCAAAACATTATTGTCTGCTACAATGTCATCCAGTGTATCATTATCAATGTTCATATGTTCTTTCAAGTATTTAATATTATCATCATCCTCATCTTGACCTGCATCATCTTCATCATCATTGAAATTTGACTATAGACCATCTATATTGTTACCAGATGTATTTGGATCATCATTTTCTATACCATCCATTTGTTGTCTTCCATAACATCATCTAACTTTGGATTGTTTTCTTCTTGTGCCTGAACATAACCATCTTTAGCATCATCATGGATGTCAATTTCTTCGATGTTCTCTAATCCCTCTCTCTCATTTTGTTGGCCATCATTATTTTGCTCAGTATCCACTAATGCATCATCAAATACATGCCTTAATCTTGGATCATAATGTATGACAAATATCCATTTCGGGTCCAAAATATCTTCATAGAAAAATACCTACACATGAATGACATACATATATTAGACATTATATAAATTGTATGAACATATATGCATTAATTGAATAATGGAAGATTATTTTATAGACTACCTTTTTTATACAATAATTGCTATAAAACACAATTTTGACAACATAGTTTATAAAACATTAGTCCATAGTCATTTATTATTCTTTGGTTTTCCGCCCTTAAGAACATCCTTAGGGAGACCTTGTTCTTCCCTCTTCTTTCACGCAGGAGTGCGTTTTAAGAAGGGGTAATCAATCAATAACTCATCCCCAATGGTAAGGTCCATAATAGCCTCAACCATTATCAATCTATCAACCTCTCTTTCCATATCTCCATCTTTATCATTTATAACCTCAACAAATTGACAATTCGGTCTTACAATAGGGTCCCTTCCCTTACTACTATTTATAAATCCTGCAATATTTTTGTGTGTATGCGCATCCATCTATATACATAAGATGACATCTATTCATTTATTTTCCACTTTCCAATTGGAGATGATCTGTATACATATTTGAATTTAGACCATATGCTGACATGTTAGGCTTATATTCTGCTAGCCTTCTCCATTCACCACTGTAATATGATGGACCATAATATGGCATTAATTTCCTAGTGGTTTGTTCTAAATTTTTTCTATGTTTGGATCCCACATGTACATTTTGGACAATAAAGAGGCCTAGATTCGGTCCATGAATATTGGAGGGTCATATCATGTAGTTGTATCCCCAAAATTGAAACACCTCGTACACTCTAGGTAGTTGTTGATCACTAGGCCAAGTGCAATATAGTCGACAATCAAATGTCTCTTTGTAAATTGATCTCAAACTTAGGGGCAGGTCATCATCTCCATCACATTCATTCTCATAGGGTATGTAGTCCACCTTCCCCTTGTGTTTAAGCAAATTATGCATCTTCACACCGGTTCTTGTTCTGTTACTTGTTTTCGTCAATTCCTCATCTTCCGAGCTGGTATATTGGCACATATTTTTGTTAGATGTAACATCTGATAAATGATCATTGCCCTCTAGGCTGGAAGTCGATGATCTAGGAAACTTTAAACCAAGAAATTTATCCTGCAAGTATCCATTAAGAAAAAATTAGTTATATAAATAATATAAAATAATGTTTAAATGAAGTATACATGTTATTTATATCAAATTGGAAAATTCCTCACCATAATTCCTATTGGATTTGAATCGATTGTAGGAGGCATACTACCGACTGGAAGCTCATCATATATGTAATGTCTTTGTACAATCACTCGTTTGAATTGTTTCTTTCCACGACATACAAAACATCCACAAACAACAATTTTCTCAAAGTATTCATCCCATGTACTATACTCCTGACCTACCTCTTCTTCAGTGCAATCATTTGTTGTGTCTGTAGTATCCATCATCCTATCCTCTTCCACCCATTGTCATCTACGTGATTTAACAGTTTTAGGTCCACGTCCACGCACATATCTTGTTCTTTTGTTCTAGTTGAACATGCAGTAATTTATGTCAATATTGGATAATACATTATAAATTTCAATAATACTGTGAAAAAAGATGGATGTATCACAAAATGCCATTAGATAATTTTTTCCTAAGTTAAGTCAAAATTTGAGTACCTAATGTCCCACTTCATCCATTGTGTCCTCATTTGATATGACACGATCTATTGTCGTGGCCTCATCTCACCCCTATAATACACAACATAGTAAATAATGTTTAGTACACCAATTATATCATTTCAACGAATATGCTATCCAACACAAAACCTCACTTTAGTCATATATTTGACATATTGATATCATGTTGTGGCTATCCTAATTTTCAAACTTTTCCCTTGATCATAGAATCACATTTAATCACCATTCCTGTGCATTTTCAACCAATAAGTTTGACCTCAGAGGCCTCATGGACAAAAAAATGACTTTATCTCCTCTACATTGTAGCATTTGTGAATTCATAAACACCTTCCTCCTTTGGTTGAGGTTGATTTCTCTTCTTACCTCTATTGTATCTGCAGATTCCATTGTCTCATCTATTTCCACCCACTTTCCTCTCAGTGATTTAGTATTTCTACATCGTCCAAGTCCTCTCTCCATGGCCTCCTTTGTGAATAAAAATACTGCCACAGAAGCTTTCACCGCACTACCACCTAGAAGGAAAAAGCAACTTGCGGGACCGCGGTAAAAACCACTCTACCACATCGAGCTGATGAAGGAGCCACGAGACATCGATGGTCTCCGCATACCAATGGTAGAAGACTTGTGGGACTATCGAAGTCACCACAACACTGCCAGGAACAAAAGGAAGACTCGCGCTCTGCCACAAAAGCTTTCATCACACTACCGCCGAGAAGGATGAAGCACCTTATAGGACCGCGGTAAAAACTACTCTATCGCACCGAGCTAATGAAGGAGCCACGAAACAACAATGGTCACAAAAACAAGGCAGGAGTTGGAATTATTTCCAACACTCTAAATCCTATGATACATAACAATGAAAATAGTCACTATACAACAATGATAGGCGTTAAATTAGGCACAATTGACACCACCTTATATGTCCCAAACAAATTACATTAATGGCCAAAATTCGGTGCTAAAGTTGGCGTTAACTAACACCGACTAAAGCGTCGAAATGAATCAAAATAAAAAATTTAAAAATTTCCCGCGTGAAGGAAGAAATCAGACAACAAAAAAGGGAAAAACGTCATGCGAAGGAAGAGAGCAGGGCACTACCAGCAACTGATGAGAAATTCGATTTAGTTTGCGACACCATAGGTAAGGTTGCAATTTGTTTTCTTGCTTGAATTCATGATTGTTTACTGCTCTTTGTATTGCATTTGAATTCGTGATTTTTTACTGGTTCATGGCCTAACTAGTCCAAGCAACCTCTAAATTGTCCCATCATTATAAATTGTAAAACCTTTGAGAAACTGACAAAAAAAATTACCCTACCCATTTGAGCTTTGGCTCAAAATATTATAGCACGAAGCGAGGATGCCTTCGTATTCTTTCCCTAACCTGGGTATCAAGGAAATAGTGAACTGCTTGGAAAATCTGGGAATTAGGTTGGTTGTTGTTGAGCAACTACTGAAAATAAATGCATAAACCACTTGGTTTTTCCCAGCCGCGCCATAGTCACCGATGCCATGACAAATTCGTGCAAGATTGCATTATGAAAGAGTTTTCATATTAAGGTTATCAACACTAAACAAACCGAGTGAACATATTTTCCCTAGGTTATCAACACTAAGCAAACCCAGCAAACATATTTGCCCACAAAACAAAACTTTCATACCACAAACTGGACAAAAACTTTCATACGTGATAGTGTGTACTTTGTTTGCCTCCATAGACTGGACAAAAATAATTTTCCCTAGGTTGCCTCAAAATGTCAAGCAATGGAGGGAAGTGAGCATTGTCAACAAACTCTGGCCACAATGAGCTAATTCATTGTCAATTTATAGATTTGTAAATGTTTCCATTGTTTCTTTGAATTTTACTTTTTACTTTTTTATTTCTAAATTTAAAAGAAGAAATATAATTTAAATATATATATATATAGGGACATGAGATTGACAAAGATAAAGAGGGATTGGCTTCCATAGTGAGGGTAGAGGCAGTGAACAAATTTGTTAATGTGGGATGGAAAACACTTGCTAGATACATAGAAAAACAATCTATTAACGCCCCTCAAACATTGCAAACAAATCAATTGTGTCAAAGGGAATCAATTGATTTCCCAACCAGTCCTGGATCAAGCAAAAGATACAGGAGGAAATCAATGATAGTAAACTCTAAGATTGTGGAATAGGGAGCAGATACTTCCACTCCTAGGACACAGACTTATTCCACCATGCCATGTTTTCAATCTTGCATTGGTGGCTACAATACAAAGATAGAATACGAGGTGGTTTCGGGGGAAGTCCGAATGACGGATGTTGGGAAAACATTTTTGAATAGGTTGAAGGAATCATGCCTTCAACGGTTCCAATACCATCTACATTTTCCATTCTCAAAGATACCCATGCACCTGAAAAAAGCAGTTATCCATAACATGGAGACTGATTTTGGCACACGTTGGTCTGTAAAGAAGATAAAGCTACGAATGTCTCAAAATTGCAAGAGATTTCGGTGCAACCAAACAAAGGAGATAAAAAAATCCCTCCTGAGCTAAGGTAGAAAAAAAGGCCAATTGATGTAAGTGTGAAAGTATGGAGAGAGCTTGTAAAAGCATATGAGAAGTTTGATGCACAGAGGAAGTCTAGTGAGGAGAGTATGTAGGTATTTGAATTTGCTCATAAGATTATATCAAATTTATTAAACGATATTTAAATTTTATTTGTGCATAGTTAAATTGAATTAGTATATGTTTCAGGACAAGGCCTCCAAGGCTAGGCTTGAGAAACTTCGTGCCACGTGTCGCAGTGGCCAGAAAGGTTTATAGGCCTTGATCTGTACATTTGTAAGTATATTTAATATTTTAAATGATATATTTTTATTTCATTGGAAAAAGTAAATGATTGCATATTAATTAGTTTAACTAGTCCATGTGCCATGTTTTGATAGGAGAAATATGGCCGCCATCCAAAGAAATTTGAAAAGAATATGTTACAAAACAAAAAGTGGAACAATTTTGTAATATGGATGGAGAACGAGGTATCAATAGTTGATTTTCAATAACTTAGTTGGATATTGTTGTGTTAATATGTCAATTTGCATCTCTTGTGTTGAGTTGTTTATTGATGCATAGGATGAGTAAATAGAGCTCAAATCTTATGATTACAAGATGATCGTTTATGTGCATGAATAAATAGTAGAAGGATGTAGATGAACTCAATTCATTTGACTTTATGCCTCTTGGCAGGAATTCCTCTTGAATCTCTAATATCAGGTGCCCGAGACTTCCCTATAGCTTTTACCTTTCGTTGGCACCTTTCCTCTTCACTGTGAGACTCATCTCCTTTTTCCTTATCTACATTTCTAGCTTCAGCTTCTAATTCATCCCATGTTTTACCTTCCTCCTCTTCAGAATCTTCTTCTTCTTCTCCATCCTCCTCTAACTCCATAAGAGATTCATCTTCTGAACCTTCTTCATTTGATTTTGATTCCTCTTCTACATCAGAGGGTTCATATCCTTGATCTGACTCTTCTGAATTATCAGAATCAAAATCACTAGCTTCCATATTCAAAAATTCCCAACCAACATCTTCAATAAATTTATTTGGATCATCAGTAATACTCTTCAAAATTTTCCACTAGTTCAAGTTCATTATGCTTTCATAATACTTTATATCCATGGAGTTCAACCATTCCTTGATGCCATCAAGCGAAGATTGAGGAATGGCGTACATGCGGAGTACATCCCACTTGAAGTCTTTGAAAACAATAGCCATATCAAATTCCTTTTTCCCAAATCTTACTCTCTCAAGGTTAACAATCTCAATCTCACTAATAGCGATTACTAAGAAAGGTAATTCCACCAACTCTACCAAATAGTTTACCATAGGAACAATAAAAATAGAGGCTTTGAAAGGAACTCTGTGAAAACCAAGGTCTCTAAATGGTATATCAAACTCTAGTTCAAAATATTTTAGATGAGGCTGCTCCCATAGCTCTCTTACTCACTTTGACAAACCCTTGAAACTCTGTATTGATTTTATTTTTCCTGTCCCTCTCTTGTTGTTCTTCCTCAATTTCATCAAGATCATACATTGACCTTCTTGCCCTCCTAAAGTTTGGACCACATCCATTACCTCCACATAAAACTGGACATCCTTGGTCTTCTTGGTTCCCACGCCATGATATGGTTATGCAAATGAAAATGAAGCAAAGTAATCATCTCCTTCTCTGTTGGCTGGAAGAATGCATGCTTAATGTTTGATACATGATATCAGCTCTCTCTTCTACTCTCATGGTTGAATACCAAAATCCAGTATGGTGGGCCTCTAGAGTTCCAGTCATTTTTCTTCCTCTTCCACCAAATGCTGGCCTGATCCACACATCTTCCAGCCTAATTGGCTTTGTTTTTGAAAGCAAAAGTTTCTCCTGAGTCACCAATGTAGCTCTCTCTGCCTTTTCAAACTCTTTCATTGCTACATATCATCTCTAGGGTTTAATCATTTGTACCACATGATTGATGTGATTTGAATCCTTGCATCTAAAGGAAATTTCCTTAACATAAATACTACTAGGGAATTTCAATGTTGCCATTGTAGTTGGCATTAAAGTCGGTACCTGCAACATTGAAAATTATCCTTATATAAGAATTCTCTCCATCTTATTAATTGGCTTGCAATACTCTTGATGGTGGCTACATGAAATCTGATTCTGATTCCTCTTCTACATCAAAGGGTTCGTATCCTTGATTTGAATCTTCTGAATTATTAGAATCATAATCACTAGCTTCCATATTCAAAAATTCCCAACCAACATCTTCAATAAATTTATCTAGATCATTAGTAATACTCTTCAAAATTGGCCACCAGTTCAAGTTCCTTCTACTTTCATAATACTTTATATCCATGGAGTTCAACCATTCCTTGATGCCATCAAGCAGAGATTGAGGAATGGCGTACATGTAGAGTACATCCCACTTGAAGTCTTTGAAAACAATAGCCATATCAAATTCCTTTTGCCCAAGTCTTACTCTCTCAAGGTTAACAATCTCAATCTCACAAATAGTGATTACTAAGAAAGGTAATTCCACCAACTCTACCAAACAGTTTACCATAGGAACAATAAAAGCAAAGGATTGGAAAGGAACTCCATGAAAACCAAGCTCTCTAAATGGTATATCAAACTCTAGTTCAAAATATTTTAGATGAGACTTCTCCCATAGCTCTCTTACTCTCTTGACAAATCCTTGAAACTCTGTATTGATTTTATTTTTCCTGTCCCTCTCTTGTTGTTCTTCCTCAATTTCATCAGGATCATACATTGACCTTCTTGCCCCTCCTGAAGTTTGGACCACATCCATTACCTCCACATAAAACTGGACATCCTTGGTCTTCTTGGTTCCCATGCCATGATATGGTTATGCAAATGAAAATGAAGCAAAGTAATCATCTCCTTCTCCATTGGCTGGAAGAATGCATGCTTAATGTTTTGATACATGATATCAACTCTCTCTTCTGCTCTCATGGCTGAATACTAAAATCCATTATGGTGGGCCTCCAGAGTTCCAATCATTTTTCTTCCTCTTCCACCAAATGTTGGTCTAATCCACACATCTGCCAGCCTAATTGACTTTGTTTTTGAAAGTTGAAGTTTCTCCTAAGTAACCAATGTAGCTCTCTCTGCCTTTTCAAACTCTTTCATTGCTATAGATCATCTTTGGGATTTAATCATCTGTACCACATGGTTGATGTGCTTTGAATCCTTGCATCTTAAGGAAATTTTCTTAACATAAATACTGCTAGGGAATTTCAATGTTGCCATTGTAGTTGGAATTAAAGCCGGTACCTGCAACATTGAAAATTATCCTTATATAAGAATTCCCTCCATCTTGTGGCTTGTAACACTCTTGATGGTGGCTACATGAAATCTGATTTTGATTCCTCTTCTACATCAAAGGGTTCATATCCTTGATCTAACTCTTCTAAATTATTAGAATCAGAATCACTAGCTTCCATATTCAAAAATTCCCAACCACCATCTTCAAAAAAATTATTTGGATCATCAGTAATACTCTTCAAAATTGGCCACCAGTTCAAGTTCATTCTGCTTTCATAATACTTTATATCCATGGAGTTCAGCCATTCCTTGATGCCATCAAGGGAATATTGAGGAATGACGTCAATGCGGAGTACATCTCGCTTGAAGTCTTTGAAAATAATAGCCATATCAAATTCCTTTTTCCCAAGTCATACTCTCTCAAGGTTAACAATCTCAATCTCACTAATAGAGATTACTAAGAAAGGTAATTCTACCAACTCTACCAAACAGTTTACCGTAGGAACAATAAAAGCAAAGGCTTTGAAAGGAACTCCATGAAAACCAAGCTCTCTAAATGGTATATCAAACTCTAGTTCAAAATATTTTAGATGAGGCTGCTCCCATAGCTCTCTTACTCGCTTGACAAATCCTTGAAACTCTGTATTGATTTTATTTTTCTTGTCCCTCTCTTGCTATTCTTCCTCAATTTCATCAGGATCATACATTAACCTTCTTGCCCCTCCTAAAGTTTGGACCACATCCATTACCTCCACATAAAACTGACATCCTTGGTCTTCTTGGTCCCCACGCTGTGATATGGTTATGCAAATGAAAATGAAGCAAAGTAATCATCTCCTTATCCGATGGCTGGAAGAATGCATGCTTAATGTTTTGATACATGATATCAGCTCTCTCTTCTACTCTCATGGTTGAATACTAAAATCCATTATGGTGGGCCTCCAAAGTTCCAATCATCTTTCTTCCTCTTCCACCAAATGCTGGCCCTATCCATAAGTCTGCCAACCTCATTGGCTTTGTTTTTGAAAGCTGAAGTTTCTCCTGAGTCACCAGTATTAGCTGTAACTTTTTTGAAATTTTATTATGGTATGTGCACTTTGATATGATGTGATATGATTATGGTTTCATCTCATATGTTGTAATATTAGTTATATAACAAAAAAATAAATTATTGCATGAAATAAATAATAACTTTTCATTCTAAATGTTTTTTTTGGTAGAACACGGGTCTTCCAGAAGATCAAGATGATCCTCAACATGATATAGATCCACAAAATATTGGTTCTGCCAGTATAGATAACATGGCAGAGGCTGATGATTTTGCAGATGCGGAAGACACTGAGGCCGATGATAATGACGACGACGACGACGACGACAATGATGATGATGATAATGATGATGATGATGACGATGATGATGATGACGGTGGTGATGATGATGATGAGGCAGTTGGTCGTAGTAACTAGTGACATTCATGATCATATAGACTGCATCATGGATCATTGCTGATATATCTTTATGATGACTCTTTTCATGGTTACTATCATATGTATCATTTTCACAGCCTACAGTACTATATTATTGAGTTGTATCATATTGACATGTATCATTTTCACTATATCATTTGGGCATGTATCATCTTGACTTGTATCAGTTTGAGTTACATAATGTATCAATTTTATTTATATCATTTGTACATGTATCATTTTCACTTATGTCAACTATTGGACATGTATCATTTTGACATGTTTTTGATGTACTGGCATATTTGAATTTCACTTGTTTTAGTTATATATGATGATGATATTATCAATATCGACTTGTCAATTTATATATATTAAAAGTGGTTGATGATTTTTGGATGGATATTTATTACGTATGATGATTTTAATTTACTGCTTAGGATGGATGTTGTCAAATTCAATTAAATTATAGATATTTGACTCACTTGTTTTAATTATAGATGATGATCATATTACAATAATAGTTCAGGCGGTGATGAAAGGTAAAATTAATGCTTGGCACCTCTAGAACGTAATTGAACAAATCAAAGAAGTGTTAAGCTCTTTTGAAAGTTTTGCAGTGAGCCACATTAAAACAGGTGGTAATGTGGAAGCGAATGTCTTATCTATAGGGGCTTTAAATTTTGGTGAAACGGGGGAATTCAGGTTGGAGGATTTTAGAGGTGTTAAGTTAGCGGACTTAGGTGAAAACACAATGCCTTAAATGAACAAGGTGGCGAAGCGAGTGGAGTAGGTTTGACATGACAAGCGAAGGCAGGGGTGGCAGGCGGTGGTGAAGTAGTACTTCATTAATAGCAGTGTGGTGAAGTAGTACTTCATTAATAGCAAGCCCTTGATTAAGATGTGTTATTTGCAGCAAACTTTGGTGGTGGCAACGCTGGTTGTCAGGAGAAATGGAAGCCAATTTCACCTTCTAGTCAGGAAGATTTTTGGGCCCGTTTTATGGAGAGGCATCCGAAAAATGACTGTAGGGCCTTTTCCTTGTTGACAACGAGTGGCTAGTGCAATGTGGAAAAATGATTTATGGTAGGGATTTCAGCTATCTAAAACACAAATATCGAACCAACATGGACGTTTACTCCTTAATTGAGGCATGGAGCTTGGATTTAGGTGAACTAGTGGAAATGGTGAGAATGCTGATGCAGAAAATTGTGCATGAAGATTTTCCAGTAGGCATGGAGTCCATTCTCGAATGGGCAGTTCCGGGTGCAAGTTTAGATTATTCTAAAGGACTTGTAGATGATGAAATTGAGGAGCTCTATGGGAGACTGGGGCTCAAACCCTTTATTCATTGGCCTAAAGGAAAATACAAAGCTCGTTGTCGTGAGGAAGCACGTTTGGGATTGAAAGCGCTCAAACTCTTCATCAAAGCAAAGGTGGAGATGCAGGAATTGGAAGCAAAAAGGAAGCGAAAAGGAAGCGCCAAAAGAAGAAGTCAGGGAAGCGATGAAAGAAGAAGTCGTTGGGTCTTGGTGGAGCTCGTTAAGACTAGTCGTGTTTGTCTATGTATGATTTTGAATTCTCCCTCCGCTTTTGTTGTATTAAAGCGTGTAACTCTGAACACTGTTAATGGTGATTTTTTTTGTAAGGATTTTACTAGTAAACAGTTACAGGGGTTACACAGTTTATTTAATATTTTACTCTGCATGTTAAGGTGCCTCTGGTTTTTGTCATTTGCTATGGAATTTTGGTGGGTAATGACACTGAACAATAGATGTACTTTTTTATCTTTACAAGCAATACAATTTTTTTTGTTACCGACCCAAAAAAAAAATTATCTTGTTATTTAATCATATGAGTTAAATAATTAAATTACTTAGTTTATAATCATATGAGTTATTTAAGAGGCACGATATATTTAACTAATTAAATTGAAATAAAACATATTAAATTAATAAATGGAAGCAAAACAAGAAGCATTTTTAGAAGCAAAAAAGGAAGCAACAATGGAAGCCAAACAAAAAGCAATCTTGGAAACAAATGTGGAAGCAAAACTAGAAGCAAAACTGGAAGCAAAACTAGAAGCAAAACCGGAAGCAAAACCAGAAGCAAACTTGGAAGCAAAACCGAAAGCAAAACCGGAAGCAAAACTAGAAGCAAAACCAGAAGCAAAACTGGAAGCAAACCTAGAAGCAAAATTGGAAGCAAACTTGGAAGAAAAATTGGAGGCAAAACTAGAGGCAAAACTAGAAGCAAAACTAGAAGCAAAACCGGAAGCAAACCTGGAAGCAAAACTAGAAGCAAAACCGGAAGCAAAATCAGAAGCAAAACTAGAAGCAAAAATGGGAGTAGACATAGAAGCAAAACCGAAAGCCAAATTGGGCACTAATTTAAGCGCTATTTCTGATGCTATTTCCTAACGCTAACAGAGGCGTTATTTTCAGTGCTATTTCTTAGCGCTATTTTTGGTGCTAACAGGGGTGTTGTGATTTTTCGGTGCTAACTCTGACGTTACATCCAGCACAAAAGTCAACACCAAAGTTGGCACCGAGATGACCATGTTTGTTTGCGCCAAGTTTAGCGCTAGCCAAATCGCCCACTTCATGAACTAAAATACACTGAAATATGACTCTATTTTCCTATTCTGCTGTAGTGAACAAAGGTCTTCCAAAACCCCCTTGGAGAATTCCATGCCAAGCTCTCTCTTTCTCCAAAACTTGCAACAAAAAAATGAAAGCCAAACATGCAACAAAACCCTCTCCAAAAGTAAAAAATATGATTATTTTTCCCTCCAATTAGAAAATTCACGACCACATCCATGGAATGAGTGGTTTCCAATATGGAAAAATCAATAAATAATTTTTAATTCCATTTAGTAACTCCCACAAACCCAACACCCAATGTTTATTTTTCATATTTTTCTAAAAAATGCAACTACACCTCCACTATCTCCACTTGCTAACTTGCATAAAAAAAAGATTTTTATTTAATTAAATATAATTATTCTCAACTTATTAAAATTATCCTCCTAACATGAAATACAAATTAAAAATTCAAATTTGATTTTTTTTTTTGATGCAAGATTTCCAATCAATTGTGGACACTCCTGCATCAATCCTTATGTGAGAAATCTATCAGCAGAGTCTCCTCTGTTATAACATTCACATGACACGTGGGATCAACTAGAACACCAGTCATGATGTTCCCATTGATGCGAGTGAGAATGTACATAAGAGAAGGCTCTTTTTTCATGTTCATAGGTAGGTCTTGTGATGTGAAAGTTATAGTTGGTGATCCATTCACAAGCTAAGTAGGAGAAATAGGGAGATGCATAAAAGAGGCCATGTTTACGTACTCTGAGGGGACTTCCTCAGGATACCCGAAAGGTTCAAGAATCATATGGTGACCTATCTAGATTTCGCTTCCCAATGCCTAGGGGTCCTAACTATGTTGCTAGTGGTCATAAATTGGGTTGCAAGGTTGCATGCCCTGCAAAGCACAAACCTACAATGCACACAAACTATGAGAGAAGGATCCTTCAACACTACGAAATAGAACCAAAATATTTCACGTCATGTTCACCAAAATGTAGAGGTGGGTTGGCTACTCTGAGACCCTAGGTCATGGGAGGGTCCTAAGCAACATGTTGCCTTGATCTACCTCAAGCTTGCTAAGTGATTCAAAAATGTTAAGTTGCTAATGTTGAAAAGGGAGAGCAATATTGTTGCTATTGTCCTTTTGGTAACTCAAATGTTTTAGGGAGTCAAACAATCTAATTTCCTGAGTTCAATCTATGGCTTAGACAACTCACTGCTTGAGGACGACTGCATAAGACAGGACTCCAGCGCGACGTGCTGGCATCTCAGTGGTGTGCTACCATCTATACAGACAAAGGACTTCTGAGACAGATAAAAACACAAGAAAAAAAACTAACAGTTTGATTGATAAAGTTTTATGCTAGAATGAAATAACATAAAAGGTACAAAAAATACAGTACAACAAGAATAATACTTTAACTAACTATCCTTGAATTGATAAAGAAAGTGAGAAAATAGTACTGAATTCCTCGCAATGTGATTCTTTGAATAACTCCAATTGAAAATCACCTACACACACAAGACCAAGGAAAATATTGCGGTTGTTTTTAGAGGAATGCCTCACTCAGTCCCTCACTTTGGTGTTTCCACATCAACAGACAACTAGATAGCAATGATGTAGAAAGATGATAAAGAAAGTGTATTGAAATGGAAGTGCCAAGCAATAAACAAAACAACAATATGCTACTACATAACAAAATGATACAAAAAAAGTAACAATGGTGGATTTCACCTTCACAACTACGTGCTCTCAAGGAAAATAGAGGAAGGAACAAGCTTGCAAGTTCTCCAACAACAACACTATCGTAGTGAACGGAGTGGAGGAGCCAAGAGACCAACAACTTGCAGTTATAATGGAGGTGTTGGTGAAGCTTGAAAGTATGTAAGTTTATTAACAATTCATGAAGAATTTAGTCCAAAAGCAAGATAAAGTAGAGAAGTTGTGAAGAATTTCTAAGAAGATGGATAGATTGAAGGATTAAGCAATTTGAATGGAGAAAGGGAGGAAAAGGAGCCATTTTGCATCGGTCAAGGGGGCATGAGGCATTACGATTCGTGTCCAATGGAGAAACATAACACCTCTGCATATTTTAGAGGCAGGAATCCTATTAGAGCGGCAACGCAGCGCGTGGACGTCTGTGTGGTGCACACACGTCCCTTAAAAATTTCCTCCACCAACACGACAACAGGTTGTCGAGTGGACATGGAAAGGTGGTGAATTCCAGGATTGCATCATCAAAATTACATTCTCTAAGGTGAAGGGAATAAAAATTGGGGAATTTGTAAATGCCATTACAATTAGTTAGAATATATTTATTTAATTTAAGATTTAAATTTTTAGAATTAGGTTTAAAATTAAATTGAAATACATATAATTCTAACTTATTAATTTTTATTTAAAAAATTAAATAGTAAAATAACTATAAATGTTATAATCAATTATATTGTAACCTTAAAATTAATTAATAATTATTTTAATTTTTTTTGTTGAGTTTATTATTTTAAATTTTATAATTGTTTGAATTAAATAATTATTAATTATGGTTATGGTTATAGTTATAACGAAAATAATTAATTATAAGCCTAATTTTATAACTTTTATTTATATTATAATTATAACCCTAATTCTTATTAATTATAATAAAAAGAGGGTAAAAACTTTATTGATCCAAGAAAGCAATACAAATCTAGAAAGTACAACCAACCCACCAGGGGTCAAAACCTAACAACAAAGACATCAAGCAACTCCCACTAAACATCACATATCCTCCTTAACTTGATCCTCCAGCTCCTAAGAAAGATTCTCAGGAAGACAACCCTAGTCTTCCACATTCCAATTTCCTTTTTGCTCACACCCATTTAGCCAAGCCATAAACAACCATATTCCACTCCCGTGGGATATGGCAAAAGGTGATAGAATCTAGAGCTCCACCAAAAGAGACAATTTTTCTAACCACCACAGCCAACTGCCAATTCACCTCCTCAAATTGGCACTTATTCAACAAGTCAATCACAAATTGAGAATCACTCACAAATTATCCTTCTCCAACCAAGAGCACAAGCCATTTTCAAAGATAAGAGAATAGCCAAAGCCTCCATAAAATTGTTAGTGTTGACCTCTATACTCCAAGAAGAAGTACTCAACCACTCCAAAACTATCTCCGCTCATGCCACCGACCCCAACATGACCTTGAGATTACCTCTAGAGGACCCATTGATATTAATCTTCAACACCCCAAGAGGAGGTGGCCTCCAATGACCATCTCTCAAAACCTTCCCTCTAGCACTCCAACCCATACCAATCCTAGGCCCACCCTTGTCCCAAGCAGGAAGTCCCAAACTCTGAAACACTCTCATATCGCCATGATCCATGGGGACCGAAAGATCACACTTGGCCACCAAAGTCTCTCGAAGAACCCCCAAAAATCTCATCCAAACTTGTCTCATCTAAAGCTTCTTATCTAGAAAGATCTTGCAATTGCGTCCAACTAGATATGCCAGATAATCAAGCTAGGACCAACTGTCCAAACTATGTGGAGGAAAGAAGTCTTAGCTAGAGAGTTCCCCAGCCTGCTCCAGAAATCATCCAAAGAAGAAGCATGCTTGCATGGCTAATTCTAAACTTCCCATTAGAAATGCCAAATCACCCTAACAAAAGAGCATTGAAAAAGAGATGAGAAGTGATCTCATCACTATTAGAGCACAAGACACACATAGAGCAGCCTTGAAAACTGCACTTCCAAAGATTCTCCCAAGTCGGACATTTATTATAAATCACAAGCAAGGAGAAGAAATTTCACTTGGGACAAGAGAATTTATTCCATATCTGTTTCCACCAAGGGACCCCTATACACCCAAAAATATGTTTTTCTAGCACCTAATAACCAAAGGCAATAGATAATTTACCTTTTTGGTCATGACCCTAGGCCATAATATCCCTCTCTAGAAGAGAGTTACAAACCCTACCAACCAAAATGCAGACTAGCTCCTGACATTCCTTCAACAATCCCCTAGGAGGCCAATCATGTGGGTCCTTCCACCTGTACATAGTAGCTTGAGCCAAAACATGAGGGGTTTTGAAATCCTCCACATGACTCCATCTAGTCTCCAGAAAAATCTTACATAAATCCTACAAGTGAGGATGAGAAGACATAATAGGAGGGTGCCTACCCCAAGAATCAAACCAAAAGAGAGCATCAAATCCCTTGTTGCAAATCCAAAACAACCCTTGTTTAATCAACTTGGCTCCCCTTTTGAGGGTACTCTAGACCATAGACCCTTTACCCATAAGGTTGTATCTAGGTACATCCACAGTCTCCACATCCCCAAGATATTTTGAGGTGAGGATCTTAGCCAAGTCTATTGCTACTAAGAGCACCATCGCTAATAAAGTTTAGCCGCCAAAGCTTTCACATTCAAATCAACCCGACACAACCCAAGATTGCCTTCCTGCTTTTGCTGACACACAACATCCCACTCAACCAAGCTCCACTTCCTCGAGAGGAGATTTTTGGACCAAAGAAATTGGCAAAAAAGACTCAAATTATTTGACAAAGTTGGTAGGGGAAGATAAGATAAAGCACCTGTACAATGGGAGAGCCTGCACCACAAACTTCAAAATTGTCACTCTATTAGTAGTATAGAGCTAGCTACAAGTCTAGTTATTAACGTTTTTCAAAACTTCTCAATAACATCTTGCCAAAAAAACATTGGAAGTGCACGAATGATGAGAGGAATACTGAGATAGACAAAGGGAAGTGAACCAATCTAGAACCTAAGAATCCTAGCAATTCTACATTGAATAAGCTTGGGAGTGTTAAAGAAATTGTAATGGTGTGAATTTGCACCCCTTGCAAATTCCACATTTATAGACCTCCTACCTTAGAAGAATTAAATTTGATGATGTTGTTCCACGTCCATCATTTGCTTCCCATCCACTTGGAAGTTGTTTTTAGTGTCAGTGGAGGATATTTTGTTAGGGACACTAGCACGACACGTGAACGTTTGCATGACGCACTGCCATCCTAATAGGATTCCTACCTCTGGAATCGGCAAAGGCATTACAACTCTCCATTGGCGATGAAGTGTAACATTTTTGTGCTCTTGACCGACCTCGAACGACTCCTTTTCCTATAATTTCATCTTCAAATTGCTATCTCATTCATTCTCTTCAACTTCTTTATCATTCAAACATTGGACAACTCTTTCTTCACTCTCTTCACAATATTTTCACATCATTCTCACCTCTATTGAAGCAAGAAGTTAGTGTTTTGTGGACTCAATCTCCTTGTTGTTTCAGCAACACCGACATTTGCAATATTGCAAACTCACTCCTTCTCCCATTTGCCTTGAGTGCATGTGGTTGAAGGTGATATTATTCCATATTCCATTCACTTAGCATTGTTGTATTGTTTTCGTAGCATATTATTGTTTAGCATAGTGCATAATACTTCCATTTCAATACCTTTCTTTATCGCATTTCTCCTATCGTTGCTATATTGGTTGTCTATGGAGGTAGAAACACCAAAGTGGGGGACTGACTGCGACAGTCCTCTATACATAGCCCCAACATTTTTCTGTCTTGTGTGTGCAGGTTGCTCGTTGTGTGAAGACTGTCAAGATATCAACTCATGGGTAGGAAGGTGTGCTTTCCTCACCTCTTTTTGTCAATTTCTAGTTTAGATCAAGTTAAATTCTTCTTCTTTTTATTCAGTTATTCAACTCTTTTCCATTTCTATTACTGCATTAAACTATACATGTTAGGTTGTCAGTAGGTTCTCTTTAAGTTTCAACTATACTTTACGTCCTCTGTCTGTATGGATGCCAATGCTCCACTGAGATGCTAGCGCGTTGCGCTATCATCCATGTCCCACACTATAGTCCTTTGGTAGTGGGTTGTCTAAGTTGCAGTCCAGACTTTAGAAACCCACTCACTTAACTTCTTGAATCTTTCAGGTTGACAAAAGGAAAGAGGCAAATCATTTGTCCTTCCTTTTCACCCCCTTAAGCATCAAACCTATTTTAAACAATCCCTTAGCGTGAGGTAGATTGGGGTAGCTGATTGTTATAGACCCTCCCATGACTTGGGGTCCTAAGCAATTAGTCCCCCTCCTCTACATAAATAAATAAAGGACTTATCCTCATTGATGCATTATCCTAAAGTATCCAAATAGCAATCCAAGTCCTTCCTCAAATTGACCGCTTCATCCACCTTGGCTAAGCCTATCAGAGTCGTGTCATCCACAAACTGAAGATGGGATTGGGAGGGTAAATTATTGCCCCAACGCCAACCCTGAATGAGACAAAGCTCCACATGAGATTTAATAAATATCCCAAGGCCCTCAACCATCAGAATAAATATTGGGATAAAGGTTACTCTTGCCAAAGGCCCCTATACACCCCAAAAATCTTAGAAGTCTCCCCATTGACAAGCACATAAAATGAGGTGGAAGTGACACAACTCATAACCCACTCAATCTAGGCATTGCCAAACCCAAACACCCTCAAAATCTTAGATAGAAAATCCCATTTGACACGATCATGGGATTTGGCCATGTTCAACCTAATAAACATTTCCTTCTCTTTGGAGGAGGCCATGGAGTGCACAGTCTCATCCACAATAACAACACCATCAATAATTTTCCTTCTAGCCACAAATCCACACTACTCCTCAAAAATTAACCTGTCTAACCATGGCTTGAAACATTCAACAATCAGCTTCATAATTATTTTGTACACCACATTATAAAGGGAAATTGGTCTAAAGAGATCCATAGAATTACCACCCTCCTGCTTAGGGATACGAGCCAAAAAAGTGGCATTCATGGCTCTTAGCATTTTTTTGTTCTTTTGAGACTCTTGGATAACCTTGAGAAGGTCAAGATTAATAACCTCCCAAAACTCCTGGAAGAACTCTATCGGAAACCCATAAGGACCTAGAGCTTTAGCTTTCTTCATTGAAACACTATATCCTCTAGCTCCAACAAGGAGATCAATTTGAGAAGAGAATCATTCATTTCCCCATACACCAAAGGAGGGATGCAAGCTAAGATTGAAGCCTCATCTACACTAGCAGGAGGGGAGTCATCAAAAAACAAAACAAAAAAAATTGAACATAATCTTTCAAAATCTCATCTCAAAGGAGTTAAAATAATCCCCCGTTGGGGACCTAAGAGAAGAAATGATATTACCCTGCCTCCTATCCTTAATCAAATTATGAAAAAATGACGTATTCCTGTCACCTTCCTGGAGCCAATCAATGCGAGACTTTTTCTTCCAAAAAATTTCCTCACCATGCTCCCATTCCTCCATGTCCTTCATTGTTGTAGCTTCCAACATACTCAGTTCCTCCAAAAATCCCTGGGCTTGAATCTGTCAAGTAATGGAATCCAAGTGCTCTTGAACAACCCTTTTAGCTTGAAAAACATTTCCAAAATGGTGTCTATTCCAATGTTTTAACATATAATTGATGTATTGAATCCTCTTGGAAAAGGAATACATAGTAGTGCCAAAAGCCGACTTCCCATAACTCCACCAACCAGGAACAAGATCATGAAGAGAAGTGTATCAAAGCCACATGAGCTGAAATCTAAAGGACTGCTTTTTAGAGTATTTGGACAAACAAGTAGAGAATTTGATCGGCCAATGATTAGAGCCCCACCAATCCAAAATCTCAAAGCTAGTTGTCCATCTATCACAAACCCAAAAATATGGACACCAAAAAACTTGTCCAACCTTTCTGAAATGGCAACATCACTAGTCTTCCTATTGTTCCAGATAAACAACCCATTCAAGGGTTTGATATCCACCATGTTCAAAAGGGCCACATTTTCCTTGAGGAGATTCAAGGAGGGGTCCATACGGGTGGTACCACCCATTTTCTCCTCTAAAGAGGAGATAGCATTGAAATCACCTACCAAAATGCAAGGAAGAAAATACTCCAAAGAATGAATATATCTAACATGCAACCACAAATGTGTCTTGCCAATGAAATTAGTACGAGCATATATGTTAGAGAAGAGGATTCTCTCACCTGACTCCAAACTAGAAGCGACGAGAGAGATAGAGTACCTATAGGAGGGCCAACAAATAGGAAAAAATCTGTGCGGATCCCATAAACAAGCAGGACCCCCAGAGCTACCCTACGCCCCCACACACTAGCACATACCTCTACCCCAAATATTAGAAGCCAATTTCAACATAATTTCAACACAAAACTTAGTCTCCTAGAGAAAAACCATATTAGGAGAGTGAATGCTAACCAATTCACGAATAACCTTGTGTCTAGGGATGCTATTCATAGCACTCACATTATAAGATATCACAATCATCGTTGAGGTTGGGAGAAGTGAGAATCAATAGTCCTCACACAACCAGATTCCACCAACATCTCACTAATTAACTTAACCTTTTACTGATCCTTCTTTCTGCTTGCTTTAAAAGGCTTCTCGGGAGCCTCTTTTTTCGAGGGTTTTTGCTGTAGGCCCAAAATAGGAGAAGAAGACTTTCTTTTACAAATTTCCTCAACACCTTTCACTATTATAAGTCCAAAACCAAGGATAACATAATCCAAAATAATATCTGGTACTACACTAGTTCCCCCAAGCACAAGAACTAAGAGAGGAAGATTTGTGTCCATCTGAGCCGTAAGACCCATCACTGGATCCAGGATGGAGATAGCATTTGGTTGATTCTCAGCAATAGATCCATCAACTAGCTGCTTAACAAGGGGAACACCTTCCTCCTAAACCAATTACTCCAAGGAATCAAACCTATTAAAATTTTCCTCTTCCTGGCTATCTTTGAGAGTCCTCATTTGACCTCTATTTTTGTTGCGAGACTTAACTGGAATAAAGACATCCTTGTCTGCAACCACCCCCTATATGGGAGGCATACCTTTGTCCAACTTCAGAGAAGAATGAGATGGAGCATTGTTCAAACCAACACCACTAATATCCTTGGGCCACTTTTGTTGAAGGTGACCATATTCATGGCATAAACGATATCGAAAAGGAAATGCTTCATAGTCCAACTACTGGGTCCAAGAGGTTGCCCCAATTCTCATTTCAACTAAATCTGACAATGGATTATTCAATTCAATTTCAATGCACACACGAGAAAAATAAAGTACCCTTTTAGTCAATGTTTGTTGAGAAGGCTCAATAGTCTTACCAAGCAGGAGGGCAATCATTTGCATTATATCACTTCACTAGCATTCCAGTGGCAAATGAGGGAGACACACCCAAACCAGAATCTTAGAAAGGAGCTCCTCAACAAAGTTAAATCCCACATGCCATGGTTTAATGAAGAGGCCCACTTAATTGTAGAAAGGCCCACCTTCAAATGCCCAGTTTCTATCCGCAACACAAGAAAAATCCACCATGAAGAAATTGTTGGCCGCCAACATTATATCAAAATCCCCTTCAAGGTTCCAAGTCTTGTGAATCCAAGAATCAAGAAAGGGAAGCAACAACCGCATCCCCATGAACTTATAAATCGACACATGATTGTTGTAATACTCTACATCCTCAGCCATAGAATCAGGTTGTATTACCAACACCGATCATTCTTGCGATCTTTCCAAGCACCCATTCACCTTTTGCAAATGGAGAACACCATTCCTTGATGGACCCTCACCATAGTTAGCCATGTTCATAGAGTTCGGACCTCCTCTGGGTTGAGAAGAAGCAAAATCAAATTTTTCCATGGACACAAGTAACGCTCTACGAGAAAGAAACCAAATCCCCTCCAAACGTAGCCCAAGCCACGAAGGGGGCAACAAAAAACTAGATGACAAAATCACAAAGTAAAAGAGACTAGCAGCAAAGAGACTTTAAATGACCCCCCCCCCAAAAAAAAATAAAAATAAAAAATCCCTTCACCATAAACCGACCCTTGGCAGCAAAAAACCACCGAGAAAAGGAAGCTTGCAAGTTAGAACCCCCCCTCCCGAAAACAAGAACCCACCTACCACCCCTAATTCTTATTAATTAATATAATTCTAAAATCAGTATAATTATGGTTATGGTTAGAATTAGGTTTATAATTAAGGTTAGGATCAAGATTAGAATTAGAGTTAGATTTTTAATTAGGGTTAGAATATTCAGGTTAGAATTAGAAATTGGGTTCTAGGCTTACAATTAAGATTATATTAATGTCAAAGTTAAGGATAAAATTAGGATTAAGGTTACAATTAGAATTAGGGTTAGGGTTATAATTAGAATTAGGGTTAGGGTTAGAATCAAGGTTAGACTTAGGTTATAATTAGAATTAAGATTACAATTAGGGTTAATATGGATATCATTAGAATTAGGGTTATGGTTATGATTAAGATAGAATTAGGATTATAATCAGGGTTAAGATTATTGTTAGAATTAGAATGAGGGTCAAGGTTTAAAATAGGATTAGGATTATAATTAAGGCTAGAGTTAGGGATAGGGTTAGAATTAGGGTTAGGGTTAGAATATGGGAGGAGGGATTTACCCTCTATGTAGGTTGGAAATGTAGATAATGAGTGTCTAGGGTCGTGTGTGCAACCTTTTTATTTTCCACTCTATGGCCCTCCAACCCCTCCTTTTCTCTTGCCCATATTGACTTGCACATTGAATTAGGGTTAGGGTTAGAATTAGAATGAGGCTAGGGTTAATATTGAAATTAAGATTAGAATTAGGGGTAGGGTTAGGGTTAGAAATAAAAATTGGGTTAGGATTAGGGTAAAGGATAGAACAAATATTTGGATTTGGATTTGGATTAGGGTTAGGGTTAGAATTATGACTAAGGCCAAACTAGGTTTATGTTTAGATTTAGAATTAGGGTTATGTGTAGGGTAATAATATAATAAGAGATTTGGTTAGGGTTTGTGCAGATACCTAAATTTGCTCATAATTGAGATCATATTGGACTTTACCCCATCCTAGCTAAGAAAATAAATATCTATTGTTTATTTAGTCCATCCCTTACCTTTATCCCTCACCCTTAATTAAATATTTATTGTTTACATT
This sequence comes from Sequoia sempervirens, assembly GCA_007258455.2. NCBI lineage: Eukaryota > Viridiplantae > Streptophyta > Pinopsida > Cupressales > Cupressaceae > Sequoia > Sequoia sempervirens. The sequence goes on from VDFB02271358.1 coordinate 122,204,849, forward strand.
TATTTAATTAAGTTTAACCTTTACCCTTTATAAAAAATTAAGTCTAAACGTTATCCACAAAATCCTCCAACTAAATCAATTAACTAATATCCACTTAATTAATTGATTTAGGTTAATTAATATCCATCTCATTTTCATCCAAATATTTAAATCCATTTAATCTTCAATCCTTGTCCATTTAATCCTAGTCATTGAATCCATTCACATGGATCACAATATAAACTTGTTATCATGTGACAAGTATCCCTCTCATCTTTATCCTCTCATAAATGAGAGGATGCAAAATTCAAACCTACCTTTTACACCTTTACCCCTCTTGTGACACTTGTTACAAGGCTAAGCTTCAAGACAAACCCTAATCCTCATTCAATCCTAGCCATCCATCAATCAATGCATCTTGGCCCTTGATTTTTCTCTTGGAAATTCTATAAATTAGAGGCTTCTCATCCCATTTGGGTATCCACTTTTATCATCCCATTATGTTGTCCAATCTATTACTTATCATATCAAGCATATCATCATCATGTTGGTTTTATGAGCAAGTGAATTTCATCTATCAATGTATCACATGTGATTGTTAAATTAATCATGCATTAGCTAATAATTAATTAATCCTTAATAGATTATTTAGTCTAATTTATTTCATGCACTTAAGTTGAAATTAGGATTGCTTTTTTTTGTTAACTAGAGTGAGTTTTTATTAGATCATTATGTCTCATCACATAGGATGCTGGCACTTGTCATGATCCAATCCCTTTATCATTTAGGGTTTCTCTTATAAATCAGTCTCCCTATATTATCTCTTGAAAAATCTTGAAGTTCTTTCTGTAATTTTTTCTTGTTGAGGATATAACAAATTATTGTTTGTAACTCTTTTGTGTGGTTCAGGTGTTTTTGTTGTTTGATCTTATGTCTTGTGTTATTCGTAATTATAACAATGATCATTATGAGGTTTTCATGTGTTTGGTTTGAGTAGTCTTGATTTGATGCTATTTCATTTGTGTCATTTGCAAGCAATATAGTTTGAATTAAATTTATGCTTACATATAGGGTTAGAATTAGGGTAAGGGTTATGGTTAGAATAGAATTAGGGATTGATTTACAATGAGGCTTATACTTAGGGTTAACATTCTAATTAGGTTAGAATTAGGGTTAACCTTATAATTAAGGTTAGAATTAGGGTTAGGCTTACAATTAAGGTTAGAATTAGGCTTAAGCTTAGGGTTAAAATTAGGGCTAGGGTTAAGTTTAGAATCAATATTAGAATTAGCCTTAATATTATGGTTATAATTAATGTTTAATTAAAATGAGGGTTAGGGTTAAAATTAAAAGTAGGATTAGGGTTAAAGTTAGGGCTAGGGTGATGATTAATGTTAGAAATAGATTTATAATTATGTTTAGGGTTAGAATTAAGGTTAGAAATAGATTAACAATTATGGTTAGGGTTATAATTAGAATTAGAGTTAGGGTTAAGGATAGAGTTAAGGGTAGGTTTGGGGTTAGGATTAGGGTTAGGGTTATGATTAGAATCATACCAGTTAGTTTTAAAATTAGGGATAAAGTTAAGGATTTTGAGTTAAGGTTAAAGTTATAATTAAGATTAGGGTTACAATTATGGTTAGAATTAGGGCTCTAATTAAGCTTAAGGTTAACGTGGTTAGGTTAAGAATTAGAATTAAGTTATATAAATTAAAAGTAATATAATTATACATACATTACTTATTACTATATATAGTTCAATTCGTATTATTCTATAATATAATATAGTATAATATCATTATAACTTACATATATACATTACTTATTACTATATATAGTTCAATTCATATTATTCTATAATATAATATAGTATAATATCATTATAACTTACATATATACATTACATTATGTAATTAATATTACTTTCATATATATAGGTTTAGAAATATATACATTATATAAGGTTAGAATTAAAGTTATAAATGGCATTAGGTTAGAAATAGGGTTAGATTTATGATTATGGTTAGGGTTACAATTAGAAATAGGATTAGGATTAGGATTAGAGTTAAAATAATTGTTAGGATTATGGTTATAATTAGGGTTAGTGTTAGAATATGACTTAGGGTTAAGGTTAGGGTTAGGGTTAGGGTTAGAATTAGGGTTAGAATTAGGTTTACCATTATAATTAGGATTATGATTATAATAGAACTAGGGTTATAGTTAGCGGTTGAATTATATTTATGATTAGAAGTAAGATTATTATTAGGGTTATAAGGAATAATGGTTACAAGTTTCCAAGAAGAATCAACACATCAAATACATATTGATTGATTAAATGAGCTTTATTGGAAAAAAAATGTTGGAGACCATAGACTCTCAACTCCACCAAGCATTTCCACAAAGTGCAAACATGAGTGTTTCCCTTATGGTACATAATATAAAAGGTAATCATTACCAAATATCATTCAATAGTATATATGATTTTGGTTTGGATTTTTGGGCCAGTTACCTCTAGTTAATGAAAAACTAGCATATGATATCAATAAACGAGCTAAAATTACTATGAGAAGAGTTCAAAACTATAGCCACTTTAGAAATAATATTTATACAAGATGGAGAAAACATCCAATAAGAAAGATTTTGTCAAATTCTCACAAATCTAAGAGATGCAAATCCAATAATTCATGATTGAAAGTTGCTTATAACAAGAACAAATATTAGCATCGATGCAACAAGCAATGAAGAATTTGATAATAGTATTCCTTTATTTGCTACAAATAATAATGTTCATAATCATTAAAAAAAAAAATCATTGAAACATCATGTTGCATGTAGCATTGCGACAAAAGTGAGAAATGTCAATATAGCAAAAAGAGATCAAAATGATGAACTTGATGTGGAGTTATTAATTAGTAAAAATGTAAATATAATGTTAACTTCAAATCTTTAGATACAAGTAGGTCTTGGATGAAGCTCTAGTACATATTCAATAGGTTTGATACAAACTTAGAAGTGCGCCATTAGAACCACAAATATATGTAATGGTTAAGTTTGACAGTTATTGGAGAATACCATATGAAGATCATAATCCACATACATTCCAAAGGGGCCACAAAATCCAAATACCATTAAGATTGGCTTGGGTATTGATAATATATACAAATCACAAAGTTTTTCAAAATCCACTATTTATATAGACTCAAAAGAAAGAACATGATTGACATTTGTAGCCATATCTCGTGTAAAGTCATTTCACACATAAAAATAATGTTACCATTTGCAATACCGTTATGAAAAATGAAAAAAAGAAAAACAACTTAACAAGCAAAAAGTTGAAAAAAATAGACTAAAATTTACTTATCTTTTTTTTAGACTACAGGAATTGGATAGCACGACCCCCTATAAACTGCAGGTGTGCCTGGTAAAATTTTTAACGTGACCGGCGGCGCTGGTGCAACACGCCCTCCGGTACCACGGGGGTGGGGGAGACTAGAACTTGTGACCAACCTCCTGCTACAGGAAAGATTTAGCCAACCAAGCTAGGGCCCCAACCCCTAAAATTTACTTATCTTATCATTATAATGAGAATTGAATTAATGTCTTACATGTTGCAATTGTGGATGCTAGTAGCAAATATATCTTTTAAAATCTATATAAAATATGTTGAGAGATATTCTTCTCAAGACACCTATTTTTTTAATCAATTTCTCACATATAAACACAAAAGACTCCTGTAGAAGATATCTCTTGGTGTATTTTATTTAAATTTTAAAAAGATAAATTTACTAGTGTAGAGATAATTTTATTAATTAATACTAAATTTTCAAGCCACAATAATATATGAACAAACAATTACTTTTTCTCCTCCAAATAAAAGATATTAACCAATAAATTATTAATAATTTATTTTTAAATAATATTTATGTTAACGAATATTTATTCAAATTAAAAAACCACTGATATTGAGGGACAATTAATGATAACTAATTAAACAATTCTCGTTATAACTAAAAATAAATACTAATAATAAATAAAACATATCAAACAAATATTAATTTAAAAAATGCCAAATCTATTTAAAAACTATAAACTAATTGGAAAAAGCAAAAGTATCTTAGAGAGCGTAAAACTAAAAATTTACAAATCTATTTAAAAAAACTATAAACTAATTAAGAAAACCAAAAATATCTTGTGTAAAAACTGAAGTACCACTTCCATAGAGATAACAAATATTTATCTCCTAATATATTGCACTGTTTTTAATATTCAGCGGCCATTCGTACTGGAAAATCAGGTACACGAGAAAATCGCATTGACGGATTCCATTTCATTATTAAAATCACTGTACTTTTAAAATTAAACATATTCCTACCCTCTCTAGAAGCCGATGTATACGATAAAGAATAAAATAAAATAAAAGACTTTTAATGTCCACAACGAAAAGTATACTTACGGGACGGTAATGGGACGGTAGATCCTGCCATTTTTACAGTTCGAAGTGTTATTTTCTGTTGATCAATTTGATAATACCTATATTCGTTTTTTTTCTTAAAAAGTGTTATTAAATTATTGGCGTACTTGATTCAGGTATCAATTATCATTACAAGCTTGAAATTATGCATTCAACTGTACAAAAGACACAATCTCCGCCTGCTATATTACCGCTTTTCTTCGCCTTTGGTTTCCAGCACACGGAGCAAAACAACACAGAGAGCTCGTAAAATATACACAGGTAGCTTCTCACTTGAAAACCTTTTCATCTACTTTAAAATCAGAGATTTATTTCTGCATCTGGCGTACACATTTTTAATTTTTATTTGAACGTCTGAAAATGAGCGGATTCTCTCATGGCTGTGATGAATGAATTTGTTAGTGTGTAATGATGAATGATTTTTGTTGCTGTAAGTTATCTTTCTGGTATTGCTTATGTGATTCCTCCTGTTAATGTAGTATATTTTCTCTGGCATTGGGATATGTTTGATCGTATGGTTTATTTTTATTTAGGGTTTTTTCTGGCATGAAATCTTGTTTAAATGGTTAGTCTGTTCAGTTATGCAAGGAATATGTTATGGACTGAGAGCCTTCGATGGTGTTAATTCTTTTTTTGGAATGAAGTTAGTTAATCAAATTCTTCTTTTGGCAAAAGTAACTCTGTTTATTAATTATGAATATTTAGAGGATTTTTATTTTTATTTTTATTTTTAAATATTGTTTTAAAAATTTAAAATTATTTGAATTTAACAATAATGTAAAATAAATGAATTAATACCAAAAAAATATTATTTTTATATTTTTTAATTTTAATTTTATAAAATTAAAAAAATTATAATTTTATTATTATATATATAATAATTATTTAGAATATGATGTGATGGTTAAATGAAATGTAAAATTAATATATATTTAAATTTAAATCATATCAATTATTTATTTTTATATTATCTTTGACATTTTTCTATGTTTTAAAGGAGTTGAATGGGTTGTTTTAGAATTTGATAGAGGGAAATTTGTTTAACAACTTTCACATAAACGGTCTCACTTTTGATATAATTACAACGAGCCAAGACACATATGTCAAAGTCAACAATCTCTCATCAATAATATGGATCAAATTAATTTTTTAGGTGTAGATTTATTTAAATCTATTAAAATACAATTATTTTAGAGTTTCTTAGACACAAATTTGAACTAAGATTCAAAAAAAGGGAATTTTTTTTTATTTTAAACACATTGACAAACCAATTCTTTATATTTTCCTCTTCCTGAAGATGGATTACTCAGTGATCTTGAAAACGTCCATCTAAAAAACATACACAATTGAATCCAAAAGCTTGTTCTAATTTAATTCCTTATATTTTTCAAAATATATTTTTGCCTGCAAAATCCAGATAAATATGACCTTTAATTATTTAAATTCTAAATTTATTACTCTAATCCCCACCACACATCCTAAATTTTATTATTTTCTTAAAATATTTATATGTGGGCGCTTCAAGAGATCTATCTAATATTAATACACCTCAACCCAACGAATATATAGTAAAGAGTTTCGAGGAAATTCTGATTCACGATCTATTTTTACTGTGCGCGTCGGTTTTATTTTGGTGGCAGCTTGCAGCACAAGGAGCGAGCAAAATTGCAGAGGTTACTGTCATAACACGACAATTATAAGATATAGTCAGGTAGCTTCTATGTTAGCAGGATTTTATTTTTTTCTTTATTTATCTTTTGGCGTAGAGTTGTGCATGTTATAATTGCAACTTGGAGTTTGTTTAGCATTCATTTTGGCAGGTATGCCCTTCTCAACAGAGCACATATGCTAAATTCTAGTCATTACGTTGCCGTTCAAAGAATCGAAACTCAGCAGACACCAGGCAAATCTTGGCAATTAACTTAACAATGTCAGAACCTTTACCCAGATAGATTTCGGAGATTGGTGCTGAATCTTGGTGAGTATTGCCCTAGTTTGTCAAGTTTTATTGAGTCTTTTTCTTCTTGAAAACGGGCGAATAAGCTATATATTCAGTTTGTACTCATTTGGTCACCAGGATTAGCTAGCTACCCTGCAAAGGATCGTTACCCATCTCACCAGCTTTACCAAAATAAAAAATAACTATAAGGATCACAGAACTACCAAAGTAAGAAATATAAGTTATAACTGCTGAGAACCTGTATAACCGTACCATGATAACCAAATATGTTTGTAGATGGCTTAAACACCGCCAGGATGTTAAACATCATGGAAAAACATGTTCGTTAGAAGATCAGCATCATGAAGATATGTTCGGTAAAGATCTGTACAAAGAGTCAGCTGGTTGTGGTCCAGTGGTGAACCAACTGGAGTTTACCAAAGCTGGCACAGGTTTGAGTACTGGTCTCACTCCCCAGTAGCGACCTTCCCTCGGGTGTACGCTTAATCTGATAAAAATAAATAAAAATCTGCATGACTAGGAGGGACAACAGGGGGATACATCCTCCCTACCTTTGCTGCAGAATCTTCATGGATAGTGAACAATGGTAGTCGGCATCGGGTCCTCCTTCACGTGAGCCCCGCAACTCAACATGTCATAAGTGCATATTTAAAGATGAGGAACTGAACCTCCAGAATGTCCTAAAGAGCAAAGATATCTGTGTCCTTAAAAAATGGTCATGCAAAGCGTCCATATTATTATCTCTCTACCTATTTTATTTAGAATTATGTTTTGCTGGACAGTTAAGTGATAATTTGCTCCCGTGGAAACTCCACCAGCTTCCTCGTATCAGTTGTTTCCTGTAGGAATTCTTCAAACAATTCTTGAGAATGGAAACTACGGTGTCATACACATACCCTAGGCAGAAATGATAAGAGGAGCGCTTTGAAGAGCAGGGGATGCCTTTGCCACTTTCAGCTTGGAAGAGGACCCTTACCTCGAATTTAATTACTACTAAGTCCCTACCATCGTGCTCCAATTGCTCACCTGCTTTATCTTTTACTGATTGAATATTGTTCCGATCCGCCTTGGTCAACTACAACAGGGGAATTCATAATGGTATATCTGTTAAGAGTCTGGGAAGGGTCTTGCAGAAGAGGAATCTCCACTCCTGGAACTTTAGCAGCAACAGAATCAGAAGAGAGAGAGAGGTCTGCCCAAGATTTTCAAGTCTTTTAAACATTGTTTGTTGTGGGCTGAGAAGCCATTATGGCATTTCTCTAGCCAAACATGCACATGTATTGCTTGCGTTATCTCTAATGAGTTTAGCAGAATTACCAAGGAGGCAGCTAAGGCAGTGTTTAAATTTTCATCCAACATATTCTCTAGGAAGAACCAACTACAAGAACAGAATGGTTGGAGGTTGAGTCGGAGCTACGCCAGCAATCCAAATGAAAAGAAAAACTAAACTAGACAACAAAATAATTGACGACAGTCTACAGACAAAACAGAATCAACCTAGAAGGAGATGATAATTAGTGCGGGCCACCACCAACAAAAGCTTTCCACAGGTGCTCTATTTAGGAGGAGAGTAACTAGCTTCACTAATCTTCCCTTCCACACAGTCTGTCTTTAACACAGTCTCCTGACATCCACCACCAAAAACTACCCATAGCAAACAGTAAAGTCCTCGGCAGTAGATTAGAAGAGGAAAGATCAAGGCCCAGGTCTTTGAAAATTAGGTGTAAGAAATGAAGAAGCCATTAATGAACAGGATGACGAGCTTGGAAATTCAAATAATGGGAACTCTGATATGCCCTCTTCTGCAGCAGCAGCACCTTAAGTCATTATTATTTAATAGCCTTGGAGAGGGGCAATTCTTTTTATTAAGTGACAACTTTCCTCTTAAACAATCACTGCCATGAATGATGATATTCCTTCATGTTACAATGCTCCAATATAATCTGTGGATGATGATAGACCTGATCTGTATATGTCATGACACCCCACTATTCTCCTTTTGATGGTGGAACTGTGCTGTATCCTCCTTTACTGCTGCAATTAGTCGTATTCATATGTAACAGTACAAGCCTTAAAATTGTGTCAATTTCCATGCTCACCAAGCATTTTTACACAAGGAAAATATATCTCCCAAAAGTCTAGAGTGCAATATGTTCCTCTATACATAATAATCGCATTCTTTGTCTACCTATGTTTACATGCATGTAATGGCCTTAACTACTTTTGAAAACTATAGATGTTCATTTAAATCAAAATTTAAACAACCTTCAATTCAAGCTCACAAATAAAAACAGAAACAATATAAAGTTGATATCAGTTTAAAATGGTTTAATGTAGTCCAAATGGTGTGATCGTGTTATAAAGATGGAGCATTACCACAATAAAGAGCGGAGCTAAAATCTTCCCTTGGGAACCATGAGGCACATTCCTATTAAACACTTATAAGCATATAAAAGCGTGTATAGAAACACAGCTAGGGTAAAATCCCTCATTTGTGCCTAATGGCTGAAAAGTTCTTTAATACTCATTCACCAACCAAAAAAGGGGTTTGATATGTACTTTAAACTTTAAAAGGAAATGAAATCTCCAATTTGTTCTCACTGTCAAGAAGAGATGAGTTTATCTTCAATTGGCATGCTAAAGAGAACCAAACGTAGGAAAAAATTCTCTGAAAATAGTCCTCACCCACCAAAATTTCAAAAGACAATTAGATTTGATTGCTTTGCTTGCAATTTTTTAAGAAAATTATACCTTTGGAGTCCCATTCACAAACAAGGCCAAGTAGAAAAAGTTGGGACTCGACAGTGAGAATATTATCTCTTATAAATTTATAATACAAGGTTAGGGAAGCATGAGCAAGATACCCATGAAACACATCGGATGGAAAGTAGAGCTTTCAAGTTATCTCTTGTTGAGAAGGGACCTCCCACCTTGTGCATCTAGGGTGGGGTATGTATGGATGCAACAAGCTCATATGCTGGAAAGCGTTTTCCTCCTACCATCTCCCCCTGCCCTTCCCCTCCCTATTCTTTGAAAAGAAAGAATTAGAATTATGAACGAGTATGGGGTAACCGAGATAGAACCCCACTTTGACATAAGCCTATAGGGTCTTTGGTTCTCTTGTTATAAGAAGTTTTTAAATCAGGCAAGTGGCAACCAAAGGAGAGGAGGAAACAAGAGCAGTAGGGGGAACGATGTTTTCTAGTAGTAATTGAGGATGGAGAAGGGAAAACAATTTTGTTTCACATGTTGGGAGCATGTCAATAGTGAGTTCAAGTTGTATGAATTTGTTTTTATTTCTCTTGAATTTTCACTAACATAATCAAGGAAATGTCAAAACGGATCCTAAACACAATATGGGCACTTGCACTTGAAGCTCTAACATTCGAACTTTAAAAACCAACTAGTCAAATGGGGGGAAATAAGGAATAGGAGTCATGGATGAAGTGGAGGGAGAAGTGGAAGTACCACTGCAAGGTCATACGCTTGTTCCTAAAACAATTGAAGATTTTTGCAATGCCTCAATAATAAATTGGCTCACAAATCAGTAAACAAAAACTTTCCATATATAAAAATGCCCCATGCACCTTTCAGCTCTTCTCTCACACCTACAAAAGCCTTATCAGTCACTGTTTTCTTACAAGCCAACAAAAGACAGAGTGAGAAAAAGAGGTCCATATGGTCTCATGTGTTTTTATTCTTCTTTTGTTTTTCCTTTCTCTCCAGGGTTGTTGGGTGTATCCTTTCCCCTATAAAATAGTTATGGTGGTGTGGTTTTTCTCTTTTGAGGTGCGATTACTAAGGATATGCAGGAAATGACTAAGTAACGTGTATATATGTAAATCTAAACTGCAAAATGCTTATGAAACATTTTCCAACCATTTTGTGCTAGTGTCTATCACCAGAAATGTTTTTGAAATGAGAGGGCATTTTGGTGAAACTAGTAATTGAATATGCCTTGTCTTAGGCACTGGGGCTAGATTAGTTAAATATGTGCCCATCGTGAGATCTGATTTTAATTGCTTATTTAGTAGACAACACACTAAGTGATTAAATCTAATGTGCTAAAATAGAAATTAATTTGAAACCTATGATAATAGTAGAGAAGAGGAACATCTTTACGATGTAAGCAGAAAGGTGTTATTAATATGAGCAAGCTGTATCTAACGTTAGCAACTTAATATATATCTTCCTATGACACTACTCTACTCATTATTTGAGTTGAGCAGTTCAATACATGTAGTGAATTGCATCAGGAAATGAAAAGACTCAAAGGAGAAGATTAAGTAATTTGCCATGGGGATCCTGGAAGTCATTAATTATAGATGGATTTGGAAGATAAGGACAAACAAATTTGGAAAGTTTACTTGAATTCGGGTCAGAATTGTATTTTGTGATGTTTGGACCTTCCTGAATGGTATTTGGGGGAACTTAGCATAACAGACTTCAGCTCCTTTTCATCATTTTATATACAGTTTAAGTATTCCAATGCATTTTAAGTGAGGCAGGTTCAAGCTACAGTCACAAATTATGACCTTGGAAAGTTGGCTGTCCCAACTGGTGCTCCAGAGCTCCACCACATGGATCACCATGTCCCTCGCTTTCTTCACTCATTTAAAGTAAATGGGAGATTTGAAGATTTGACGAGCTATTTGGAAAAGCATCTACTCAAGTAAGCCAGTCAAAGGATGTGATGTATATGCAGTAAAGACTAACTTTTCAAGCTGCTGATGGATATAAATTACATATAAAATGTAAGGGCACTAATTGGGATTCACAATCTTGTTAGATGGATCCTGATCATAGACATGGATTTAAAATTAATATTAGCATATAATTAAAAACTTCTAAAATCTTACAAGTGATTATGTTCATGACCATGGCATAGTAGTTCTTTAGGGTGCAGATTTCTGAAGAAAGTTGTTACAAGGAATCCATGCTAAGTGCCCAACACATGGGCAGAGAAGACTAATCCCAATTTCCATGGTTGTTCAGAAAGTTACTTATGATGTTTTATTGGGCCTTGTGCTAAATCTGTATCTACAATAGTAGTTTCAAGAAATTTTTGGTTTAAAGATCTCTTGCTTTGTACCTATTTGTTTTTTATGGAGTGCTAGGCCAAAAACCAATGGCTTTCTATTTCCTTAATGAAACTCTTTTTCATTATTATCTATGTTCTAACTAGGGATACATGGTAGCTACCCTTATTTTGTCTTATATTTATCATAAATAAGTGCTTAATCCTTCTTGTAGTTTTCTGTAGCTGATTGTAACCGCAATTCAGTTCAAATATAATCTCTTAGCATTATTTGGGCAAATGCATTGTGTTTCATTTGGGTAATGCTACTTTGGATAACATTAACAAATTAGGTACCAAAATTCTTTTAGATCCTTTACAGTTCAAGCAAAGGATTAGATCGGTTATGGTACTAAAATGTATCCTCAACTTGGTGGACTGCTCAATAACTTTGACAAGATGAAAAGTTTGGCTTAATTTAGTAGTCCTATAATTTAAATGCGCTGAGTGTTTTCTCTATGTTAGAAAAAGGAATAGTGAGGAATTAATATGGGATCATTTTCTTGATTCTTATTGCAAGAAGATGAACCATTAGTGTTGGGCCAGAATATACTGGATATATGAGCACCATCTCAAGAAGTAACATGTGAAACATATGGCTTTGTTGTCAAATTGGGTTATTGGCTAGGCAATTTATTTGCAGATGTTACATTTTGTGACAGTTGAGACAAAGGTTAAAAAAGGATAATGTCTATCAAGGACGATCACAGGGGTTGAGATGATCTCTTGGATCTTCAACAAGCAATCAGCACATTGACACATAAATATTGTGCTCTAGACAAAGTTATTGACTTTACAAATTGAGTTCATATCTTCCACAGAGCTTATATAGTGTTTAAAAGTGAAAAGAAAATGGCTATAACCTTTTCACCAGAAGTCAACCGCTTCATGCTCCAATTAGATCAAAAAGCAGTGTCATGAATTGAGAAACCACCTTATAACAGGACATTACTAGCTTCAAGAAGTCAATTACAACAAATTAGTCTCAGGACAAAGCAGCTTTTATACTTCCATAAATTCCACACCTAACAAGAACCTCATACGACAGTTTGTCATTAAGAACTTCTGTGTGAATGAAACAAACCTTTGCTGTCAACCATAAGATCCTTCGACACCTTGGCTGGGCAACCAAGCTGGGCAGTCAATTTGAGTTTTTTATGTGGCAACTATGTAATCGAAAATCAAGGTACTGCGGGGCCGCGTCCCCTAGGTATTGCCCCCGTCCCGTCCGGTGCCGTTTGGGGGGAAAGCGCGTAGGGGCGGCTGTCAGCCGTCCCCAAAAGTCCGAGAAATTGGGGCGTCCCCATACCGGCGTCCCCGAATGGAAAGGGGACTGCCAGGCCGTCCCCTGGACGGATAGGGGACGCCTAGCCGTCCCTCGACCGTCCCGGGGACAGCCAGCCGTCCCCTATTGCCCAGCAGCATATAAAACATAAAAATAAAAGTTTTTTTTTAATTTTTTCTTTTTTAAAACATTCCTTTGTGGGCCCCACGCCTTCCCAACCCTAATATGGCCACTTAAAACATTTTTTTACCTTCATTTGATCTCATTTTAACTTGCCAAGATAAAATTGCAGCCAAGAGCAAAAGTGAGAAGAGAAAGAGGAGGGTTTGAAGGAGTTCAAGACAAGATTCACAATGGTGAAGTTGTTCCTCATGAATTAGGGGTTAGTAAAATATTTCAATGCAAAGAATGCAAAGAGTTTGAGAATATTGTTGGAGGAACTTGTGTTAAATCCTAGAGGTGAGCACTAAAAATGTGGTGAAAGTTGTAACCGATAATACAATAGCATATGTGATGGCAAGGAAATTGCATCAAAAGAGGCAACCAAATTTTTTTTGAACCCCCTACATTACTCTTTGCCTTGACCTTCTCTTGAAGGATGGGCAAAATTGATTGAGAGAGACTAGTGGTGGAAGAAATCATGAACATCACCAAATACATCTACAATCACATTTGGGTTCTCAACTGGATGAGAGATCACACTAGAGGCAAAGAGCTTGTGTGAGCAGATTTGATAGAGTTTGCAACTAACTTCCTCACTTTGCAAAGCATCTATTCTTTGTTAATATCTTTGAAATAGATGTCCGTGTGCCAAGCATGGTTGGATTAACCCTATTCAAAAATGGCCCATTGGGTTGCAAAGACAATTTTTAAATTTTAGATTGTATTCTTCAATTTCATTTTTTTACTTTCTAATTGCAAGATATTGTGTCAGAGTTTGTGATCCATAGATGTTTGTAATTGTGTTTGTTTTTCTGTTAGAACATAGGTTACAATATAACTTATTGTTCTATATTGTTTGTGAGAGTTTCATATTTTGTTAGTTTGAATGGTCATGTTAATTTAAGATTAGTTTCTTAGTTTGGGTGGTGGTTTGTGTAGTTTTAACTTGGTGGTATCTCATGCGAATTTGAAGGGCTTTCAAAAGCATTGAAAGCGACGTAATCAAATCCCACATAATTCAGTTTATTGTTTCTAGTATTGTGCACTCATGATTTAATTTTGTGTTTATCTTGTGCATTCTAATCCTACTAGTGATATCAGAGGTGGTGGTATATCTATACAATATGATTGGTGATTGTCAAACCCATTGTGAGTCTTGTCTTCATCTATTAATTTGTTTGATAATTCGATTCTATGATGCATATGTCAATATGATTGGTGATTGTTATGATTATCATTACTCATATGAATATCTTAAATTTGAAATTTCCCTATATTTTTAAAATTTATCTCTCTCTCTCTCTCTCTCTCTCTCTCTCCTATATATATATATATATATATACTATACAGCCGTCCCCCCGTCCCCTAAAATCCCCTCAAAAATTTGCCGTCCTCGGCAGCGTCCTGCCGTCCGCCGTCCCCGTCCCGAAACTTGGTGGAACATAGAAAATCATTGAATGCAAAGAACAAACAACCTTGTTAGATCTTAAGAAAGTAATCTGTCAGAATTCAGAAAAACTATGATGAAAATGAAAACATTTTTATTTATCTTTTCTCTTTAGTGCCAGATATTTCCACAATCAGAAATGTGCTAATAGTAGTTTCCACATTTTCCCTATTGGAACAGCAAATTGGAACAGCAAACTGCAGTTACTGAAACTGCACCAACAACAAGTGTATATAATTATTGATTTACTCTATTTACAATTTACTTCTTTATATGGTTCTAGAATCTGTACCATGAAGCATAAATTGCAACAAAATTTCCAGCAGGGCTTTTGTGTGCATAATTTTTAAAGGCTCTCAAATCCTAAATTTTCTTGGTATCTATGTTCCATGCAAACTGTAAGTAACGTTGGTAGTGCTAGTAAATAGTGTTCGGTTGATAGTTTTGTGTCATTACACATCTCCTTTGAGTTTGCAACTTGAACTATTCAAACTTTTTAATATAAACTTTTTAGCCCATATTTTCAACATTTTGAACATTTTATTGAAACAATTTCCCCCACTCCTTATATGGTTGGAAAAGTGGATAGTTTGGATAGAGGACATCTAGTAACACAATGTGAAACACTGATTATGTCACCAAGATTGTTCCTTTTCCTACCATAGGCAGCACCGTGAGATTTGGTGACCTGCTGTAGACATTGTGATGCATACTTTGGTGTTTCACCGCGTAGACTATTGTTTTAATAATGTTTTGTTGTAGCCAACTCATTATGTTTTGTTGGCACTAGGTAGTAATGTAACTTCTTGTGTTCAGTTGTTGATTGTTGTATAACCGACTTTAAGTATTATCATATAAGAAGCAAGTCTATGTCAGTGAAGTTATGCTGTTTTGGGCCCTCCCTGTACCGAATAATTGTAAAGACACTACCTACACGAAAAGATCTTATCTTGTATTTTATCGTGTTCATTGTTACTACTGTTATTATTTATATTACTGTAATCTGGTAGTGTACAATCAGTAGCAAACACTGTAAGTGCCATTTACTCATGTTGTCTTTTCAGCTTGATGGAAACAAAACAGCCATCTTTTATAGAGTCCAAATAGGATTTACCAGGAACTCCCCATCTTGTATTTTTCCAAGCATGACATTACTTAGTTTTACTTGGAACTCTATGAACCTTAAGTACTACATATCCGAGTAACATTGTTATAGTATACAATTACAGGGGAACCTGTCTCTCAATAGAGCTTGTCCTGTATCTAATCAGAACATTCAATGTGTTTTTACTAAGTCTTCCGCAGTATGACAAAAAAATATCATTTTTAACCAATTTGTCACTTTTTTCACAATTTTTGTTTCTGGTCTTTATTGCTGTACAAGTCAGTGGATTAGTGATATCAAGTTTCCACAATCCATAATGTTTATTGCTAAGTGATTTCTGGATTCGATTGTGTGCAAATTTTTTGCATCAACATTTCAGATCACACTTCGTGATCCATTTTTTCTCCTAGTGCTCTCTGCTTCCATCTTGATGATGGATCACGGAGTGTGATCTGAAATGTTGATGCAAAAAATTTGCACACTATCCAATCCAGAAATCACTTAGCAATAAGTCAGTGGAAGTTAGCATATTTATGAATGCTTTTTGATACCCTAAGCTTTTAACATGTTAAAACTGTATTTTGTGGGCACGGTGAAACAAATGTGGATTACTCTGAATTGGATTATCTTGAAATCTGACTAGGATTCAAAATACATAAGTTAATAGCTTCTTCAAATATTAGCATGCTTATTCTAATGACCAACAATTTCCCATGTGAATTACTTAATATGTAGTAAATATTTTGGATGGGTTTCATCTGCATGTATTTGTGCTCAAAACGTTTTGATTCTCTGTTCAGATCAGTCAAGAAAAGCCTGCTTTTTTCAATATAGAAGAATGCACTCTTTGGCTCAGGAAAGCAGTGGTGAGTCAGGGCAAATGGAAGAAATACCTGAAAGTCTGTTACAGTCATTGGGTTCTACTAATTCTAATGAATTTT
>VDFB02271358.1:122221375-122241425 GCA_007258455.2 Sequoia sempervirens
ATCAATTGATCATCCAACCTCTAAACTATTGGACTATTGAACTCTTCACAGTTCATGTACGTTACAATGTATAGCAACATCCATGATTAATTCATTCAACTTCCTCCACAGAGCAACCGTTGAACTTCCCAGGTATTCAAACGACATCCTTCCAAGTCAACAAACTCCTCCATTTAATAGCTTACATCTCAATAGTCAACCAAGAAGTCGTACTCTTCCCCTTACACCGCGCTTCTGCTACGCATTCAACAGGTTCCTGCAGTGTGGCGATTTAACACGCTATCGCCGGACAGGTCGACAGCTCCCAAGGGATGGCGGTAACCGCTCTATCGCTAGACTATTACAAGCATTTTTGGTATGGCGGTAATCGCACTACCACTGTACATCCAGTGAGCTCCTGCGGTATGGCGGTATCCACCACACTACTGCTACAAAGTTGAGAGGTGCCCACGGTATGGCGGTAACCGCGCCACCACAACCCAGTGTAAAGACACTTGCGGTATAGAGGTAAAGGCATAATCAAAATACTTATGAATTCTTTGTTGCTTGATGATAGTATCAGGGTTTCTACTAGTGAGTTTGAGACACATATTCTCAACAATCTCCCACTTGACGAAGAACTCATTGAACCCTTTTTAATACCTGAAGTCATTGAATATTGTAGACCCTAAGGCCCATCAAATTTGCACACCATCTGAACTTGTCTATGCTCACTGGCATTGTCAAAGCATCAACAACATTCTTCGAAGTATCCACCTTTTCCAAACAAACCTTTCCATCCTCCACCATATCTCGTACAAAATAATACTGCACATCAATATGTTTCGTCTTGGCATGGAAAGTAGGATTTTTTTCTAGAAAAATGGCACTCTGACTATCACAACAAATAATAATCTTCCATGCATCAAAACTAATATCAGAAAACAATCTTCTAAGCCAAATGGTTTCCTTATAGGTGTGAGTTGCTGCCATGTACTCAGCCTCTGTAGTAGATAAAGTGACTATAGCTGTCACTTACTCATCCAACTAACTACACCACCATTCATCATGAAACAATATCCACTGGTGGATCTTCTACTGTCAATGTCCCCCGCCCAATCAAAGTCTACATACCCACGAATGCTAAGATTCCTCTGTGATTCAACCGAATTACCATGGTAACACAAAGCATATTATGAAGTGCCCTTCAGATATCTAAACACTCTTTTCACAACATCCCAATGTGTCCTTCCTGGATTAGCCATAAACTGACTAAGAACTCCCACTACTTGGGAAATCTCTGGCCTTGTACAGACCATTACGTACATTAAAATTATAACTACACTAGCATAAGGCACTTTGGTCATGTCCTCCATCTCAGTAGGAGATTTTGGACAATCTTCAACAGATAGCTTCGTTCCCTGCAAAACTGGAACAACTAGCTACTTGCAATCAGTCATACAAAATCTCTCCAAAACAATGTTAATATACTTACTCTGGCTGAGCCAAAGTTTTCTACTCTTTTTGTCCTTGGTTATTTCCATCCCTAGAATATACCTAGCTGCACCAAGATCTTTCATTTCGAACTTTTCACACAACTAAGATTTTAGATCAAAAATCATAAACTTACTATTATAACAATATATTTATCAACATAGGTATTAATAAGAACTGAATATTTTTCATTTGAAGCATACAATGATTCATTTGATCTATAAACTCTAGTGATAAAATAAATGATGTCAAGTTTCTGCACTGCCATTCTAGGTGACCATTTTAACCATATACGAGGATTTCTTTAACTGCAAAACCAGATTTTCTTACCTTTACTCACAAAGCGTTTAGCTAGACATATAAATTTCTCTTCTTCAAGATCAACATATTTAGAAATGTTGTCTTCAAGATCCATCCGCTTCAACTCCAAATCATATGTTGCCAAGTGACAAAAAAATTTGATAGATGTCAATCCCATACCGAGAAAAGATTTCCTGTATAATCAATTTCTACCAGGAATAACCTTTCACAACCAACCCCGCTTTGTACCTCTTTTCAATACCGCCATCCATATACCCAATTTTGTATTTTTTAAAACCCATTTTACAAACACCAATGTTTCTACCCTAAAAGTAATGGGAACCAGATCCCAAGTGTCATTCTTCTTTAACGATGTCATTTCTTCATTCATGGCTTCCAACCAAGAATCTAAATCAGTCATCTCAACTGCCTCTTTTATAGTCCTAGGCTCATCAGTATTAGTAATCAAAGCATATGCACAACTAGAATCCAACATAGAGAATCCATACCTATCAAGTTGCTTCTTTTCATGTGTAGACCTCCTCACAAGCTGAGGTTGAGGTTGTGATTCTTCTTCAGAACTCTTAGAGCTGCTCGAACTCTCCTCAGTTTCAGGTACACTATCAATGTGTTGTTCCTCTTTTTCTGGGGTTAGAGGTATTTCAACAACATCATTTTTCTCTTTATTTTCCTTCATCTTTGACTGCAGGTCCACTAAAGAAGGTTTCAACTCTCGAAAGATTACGCTTCTATTGTATACAACCTTTTCAGTCACAGGATTCCAAAGCTTGTATCCTTTCACACCAATGTCATAGCCAATGAAGATACACTTAACAACTTTGTTCTCCAATTTAGATCTCTTCACATCTGGCACATAAACATATGCTTTCTTAACCAAAAACTCGAACATGTCTCAGAGAGGGCTTCTTACCAGCCCAGGCTTCCATAAGTGTTTTACCAACAAGTGCTAAAGAAGGAGATTGATTTACCAAGTAACATGTAGCCACAACCTTAGCCCAGAACTTTTGCTCCTGACCAACATTTCTCAACATACTTCTTGCCTTCTCCATTAGTGTCTTGTTCAACCTTTCAGTAACTCCATTTTATTGCGGTGTGTAAGGTGTTGTTTTATGCCTCTTAATTCCATGGTCTTTGAAATACATTTCAAATTCTGCAGAACAAAATTCACCACTGTTAACTATCTCAAGCATTTAATTTTCTTACCAATATGATTTTCAACCAAGTTCTTGAACTCTTTAAACCAACTGAACACTTCTTATTTACTTTTTAGAAAATATACAAATGCCCTTCTCAAATAATCATCAATAAATGATATATAATATATTGAATTTGACAATGAAAGAACATTTACTGGACCAAAAACATCAAAGTAAATATAATCCAGAACACTAGAAGATTTATGAGGACTAGAATAAAAAAGAAACACGATGATGTTTTCCATATATACAATGTTCACAAAATTCAAATTCCAGATTACAATTATCAAGCCCCTCAACCAGGTTTTTGTTTTTCAAAGTTTTTAAGCCTTTCTCACCAATATGACCTAGCCTTTGATGCCAGAGCATAGTCTTCTTTGTAGGAAGTTTAACTTCCAAAGAATTAGCCCCTTCAGGGACTTCAGTCTCCTTTGCACAAACAACCTTCTATGAATTTATAGAGACACTGTTATATTGAACAACAAGTGTGTCCAACTTATACAGAGTACCTATTCAGGCACCCCTAGCCAACACCATCGAGCCTCTAGTCATTTTACAACCATTGCTAGAGAACGAGACTTGCACTCCAACATCATTTAGCTTACTTACAAAAAGTAAATTCTGAGCCAAACCTGGTATGTGCATTACGCCATCAATTCTCTTAATTCTACCATCAGGAAACTGAATTCTAACTCATCCACAACCAACTATTTCTAGAAATGAATCGCTTGCTAAGTACACCTTTCCACCATCGTATTTTTCATACTTTGTGAACCAGTCTCTATGAGATTTCATGTGGAAAGATGCTCCAGAATCAATCAACTAGACATCACTGGGGAGCACCGAAAGTTGCCATACGTAGTCAGAAGGAATCTAACATCAAGCCTAAGAAGGAATCACAAGAGTTCTTTCTTTTTCTCTCTCTTTGCAATCCTTACATGACCGTTACCCAATTCCAAAGACTTCACTTTGGACTTTTACATGACCCTGATCTCCTTCTTCATTTTAGATTTTGAACTTATTGTCCTTCTTCTTCCTTCTTCTCTTCTTTCAATCATTTTAAATAAATGTAAGCAAGAGCCTCCTTCACCAACCGTAAGATTTCCTTCTCCTGTTTCTTTTTAGATACAAAAAAAAGAAGCACCATATCTTTCCATCTGAAATAGGTTTTCAGTGCCCCAACCACCATCACCAGACTGATCCTACAGAATCAAGTAAAAGAACATAACAATATGCATACAACAATCTTCATCATCAATTTTTACTAGATGTTTAATTGAGCACCAATGTGTTAAATGTATCTCGGGATGATCACCACAAATGCCCCTCCATTTCTCAAAGAGTATAACTCTTCCTTAAGAAAAATTATCACTAAGATTCTACCTTTGATGAAATATCTCCAATTTTCTCACAAAGAAGATGTAGCCTTTTCTTCATGAACATTCAGAAGTACAAAGTCTGCTAAACAAAGCCTTATTAGCACCTTTGATTTTTGATCTACAAGGTCCCAATCCTCTTGCTTCATGTCTATAGGCTTAATTCTAGACATAGCAAGCCAAAGATCACATCCACTAATAGTCTTCCATTTGAGTTTCCCACAACTAAAATTACACCATTGAATTTCTACTTCAATCCTTCCCTAGGTTTGTCATCTTGAATCTCAGAATTTAAATTACTTAATTCTACAAGACTCCCAATTAAATAGAATTGACACAAAACCCAACCACTCCATTGGATAAATACAATCATGACTCTAATACCACTGCATAGAAGGAAAGAATACAGATGTGGAACAAACTTTCCTAATGCCAAAACTCAAAGAAGAATGCAGATATGACTTTAAATTTTACAATTACATACCATTAAGATGCACATGAAGGAAATAACATAATAGAGAAATAAACTCAAACACAATTGACACCAGATTTACATGGGAAAACCCTTACGGGAGAAAAACCCACCACACCAAAGAAAAATCACTTGTATTACAGTAATCAAATTACATACAAGTTACAGACTCTCCTTTTCAAATGTCAATATTACAGTAACAATATATCTCTTGATCAATCTTGTACAAAATATCACGGTTACAATGCTCTCTTACAACATACAATGAAAACTCACTAATATACCAATTGATCATCCAAACTTTGAACCATCAAACCTTTTACAGTTCCTATATGTTGCAATATAAAGCAACAACCAAGAACGATTCATTCAACTTCCTCCATAGGGCAACTGTCGAACTCTGTATTCAAATCTATTCTCCCAAGAAACTCCATCTAAATGCACTCCAATCCCAGCCAAACCCAGCAATCTGCTCTTCCCACAACCGCCACCACCGCACCAACAGGTTCGAAAAGGCGCCACCGCATCATTCACAGGCCACAACCCCTACAAGGGCCAAATCCGCAACCGCCCATCTCTAGGACTATTTTACAAGTATCGGCGGTATGAGTGTAACCGCCACCACGCACATCCAACAAACTCCCACCATATGGTATTTACATCCAATCACACTACCGCCACACAACTCCAGAGGTTCCCACTAAGATGGCAGAATCACTAACTGTAACTCCTAGTGGTAAAAGACACCTACCAGAGTAGGAGTGTGAAGGCATAATCAGAATACTTGTGAATTCTTTACTGCTTGATGACAGTATCAGGGTTTCTACTAGTGAGTTTGAGACACATATTCTCAACACAGTTGAAGATAAATCTAATTCAAAATTAGAGTTATTTATTTTCATGTGACCTTGGTGAGGTGGTACAAAAGTTGTAGAAATGTGCTCTAATTCCTAATTGGACTTAGTGAAGATTAATTAAATAAAACAAGTTTAGGGAACCTTGTTTATTTAATTAATTTAGAAGAATATGTTTTGGATTTGGAGAATTTAGAAAATGAACAATATAAATAAATTGAGAATTTATGTATATGTAGTTGGAATATTAATCAAATAGCTAGTATTTAATTAATTAAAGGCGATGATCGTTTTTAGGTGTATACAGTATGAAGAAGGTTGAAGAAAGGACGAAGCGGAGGTCCAAGGATTTCCTAGGATACTTTGTTGAGGAAAAGGACCCCATCAAGAGGATAGAATTGATAATTGGTAGATTTGAAGACTTGTACAGAAAGAAGGAAGCACATCTTGAAGAAAATCATAGTGGAGCAACTGCAAAGCATACCCCAGGTGAAACCTCTGAGTCTCCCATGGAGCAGTTACCTCCCAAAAGACAAAAGACAAGAAGCATTGAACAGTTAGTACCTTATGAGGATACTGAAGAGGTGGGAAATACTAAGGAAGTGGCTACAGCACTGTAGTCATTGAAAGGTGATATTGAAGTTGATCATCCCATCCTTGAGACCAGTGCCCATAAACATGAGGAAAGGATGGGTGATGTAGAAAAAACAAGTACAAAGGTACATGAAGATGAAAGGGAAATTGCAGCCAGGAGATTCATAGAAGATGATGAATTCATTAAGAATCCTGAGTTTAAGGATTTATGGATGAAGATGAAGATAAAAGAATTTCAAGATAGGATGGAATCAGCTGAAGCAAGAATTGAAGAATCAAAGAAAAATGAAATGGTAGCACAAACTTTCTAGGAATTAAGAGTTGACAACATTGACATTAGCCCCCAGAAGGCTAGAGAAATGGTCTTGAAGAGCAATATGCTCATTTTCCCTGGCTTGGAATTAAAGAAAATGTTTCTGCTTGATCAAGTGCGGGCTCAGGAAGATCCAATGCTAGTTGCAGAATTTGACTCCGATGAAGGTGTGAGTGGAACTAGGTATAACCCAAAGATTGAAACCCTAGCCATATGGATCAAATAGAAAAATACACAGAAGCAAAAATTATTGGATTTAATTCAAGGGATGAAAGGGGAAGCAATGGTAAGGACAATACAAGATACCACCCCTTTGGAGGTAGCCACAATGACCATGCATTCGACCATGTTCACTTGAGCAACTATTAAGGCATTAGAAGATAGATTGAAGGAGTATGAAAAGGAACAAAGGTTCCTAAATGATGAAGTTAATAAAATGTTCATGGAGAATGTCAAATTAAAAGAACAATTAAGAGGAGCAAGACCCTCACAAAGCAAGGAGATGGTGTTATACAGGCCTCCTATTGCTCCAATGGATATTGTGAAGAACATTTCTACATAATAGGTAAAAACTCCAAATAAGGAAGTGGATGATGTAAAGAAGGCCAACAATCAAACCCAAGATGAAGTGAAAAGATGAATTTGTGAAGTTATGGAAAAGATTCTTGAGCACAAGATAAAATCAATTATGGATAAACTAGAGAATGTGCATGATAGTTATAAAAAACTTCAGTAGGTAATGGATCAAATAAAGACACATATGCTTGTATTAGATCCTTTGTTCAAAAGGTGGAAGCCTATTCACCACACTTTGGCTAAGTTATGCAAAGTTCTGCAAAGAAGTCCTGATGCACCCACAACATTAAAGCCAACTGAACAAACCGTGAAGATGATTATTGATGAATTTCAGTATGTACAAGGGTTTGATAAAAAGATTGTAACACAAATGGATTTATTCCATACTTGAAAATAGTGGTATATACCTAAAATCGTGAGAGATGGTGATCAATTAGAGGACTTGGATAAGTGGAAGAAAGAATTCAGTCAGGTTGTTCATAAGTATGTAACTCATATATAGGAGGATGATGATACCAATCTTCCCAAGCTAAATCAGATCATGGATGGGTTGATTGTTCTTGATGCAGGATACCTAAAGTTTGTCAATGATACAAAGGCATTACTAGATAGTCGATGGAAAACTCATCTTGTAAACATGCAAAAGATCCAGGAATATAAGTGGCCATCAAATTTTACGGTGTATCAGTGGGAGGAAAAGTATTTGGTTTCAAAAGAATAGGACACTAAGGTGAGAGCATTTGGACATTCATCATGGAGAGGAATACTTTTCCAGATCAATGATCACGTGTCTTCTATGTTGAATAATGGAACCATATGTCAAAATGTCTTAAGTCTTGTTATTTCCTTAATTATGCTAATTAAATAGTTGTTAGTAAAAGAAGAAGCAGGAAAGGTCAGCTTTCATACAATCTCTGTAGCTTGTTGCCTCCTATAAATAGCAAACCAAGTTGTCTAGTTTTAAATTATCATAATTCATATCATTTCCATTTCAAAGACTTATAAGGTTAATATATATCAATTAGCAATATAAATGGAGAACACATATTATTATCAAAGATCTCCATGACCCAAGACATTATGCATTTTTCATAAGCCCATAATTCCCATTTTGTATTTAAAAGAATACCATGACAGTTCTCAATAATCACATGTGAATGAATACGCTGATACAATAAAGAATTTATTGTGGATGCTGGTAGAGCTGCTAATTTTTTTGAAAATTTGAGCTTATTTTTCCTTGTTACATGTTCAACATAAAAATGGAAACTATTTAAAAATAATAAAGTTAACAAAGTTGCTTATTTAAATAATTGTGAGTTACGTGCATTAATATTTTATTAAATTTTGTGTCTTCATGAACATATGTTGATACAAAATGAATAGAAGAAGCATCCAAGTAATCCTAATTTTTTCTGCCAACAATTCATACCAAAGATTGAACAATTTAAGGATATTGCAATAGGTATTAATTAAGGATATGATGATGATGATATATTCTTGTGCTTGTATATTCTATGAAACATTCCTTATTTTCTATGAAACAATGTATATATTCTTATACTTGTAAATATTCTTTTACTGTTATGTCTATTAAATAAAATAGAGTTTCAATAAAAAAATGCTTCACCCTTTTTTGTAAGTGAGTATGTGAATTATTGTTTAAGAAAAAATATTACAGTGTTTACATTTTCAGTTTACTAGTTTCAAATCTTCATTTGCTATGTATATAAAGTTGTATGTGCTCTTTATCTCAAATGACATAAAACAATAATATCATTAGAATCAGGGTTTTCAATTTTAGCACCATCCTTGTCCACACTTTCATATCCTATTCACTTTTAAGTACAATCATCAAAATTTTATTTTGATTTCTTGTCCCAGTTAATCTTGATTCCTTTCAGCACAACATAGTAGGTTGCATGTTAAATTTCAAACATTTTCTTTGTATTTTTTTGTATATATTATTTTCTCAGTGCATCATTATGTAACAACAATTTCACTTCTGAGATATACAGTAAAAATAAATGAAAGCACATGTTTGATTTCTCAAGGGAAATGTATGGTGAATACCCTATGTCTTTTAGATAAGTGTGCAAGCGAAATAAGACATAACTGATTGAATTTTATTTTCTACTATATAATTGTTTTTTATGTGGTTTTTACTTTTTGCATGTGGATTACCTTCATAAAGAGACTACTTATCTTTTCTTTAATGAAGCCTTTACATTTTATGTCTAATGGAAGAAATCACACACAAAATTCGTGGAACTTCATGCCATAAATTAAGATTGGTGTAAAAGGTCATCCCCAAATGTTGTTTTGGTCTAGAATTATAATGGAAAATAAAAAAATATTAATAGGAGAATAAAATAGGTTTTCAATTGTCCAAGTACAACATAATATTACTAAAGCATTTCAAAGTTTAGGCCATAAGAATCATCCTTTTTTAAACATGGATTGCAAATAATTCTAAAAATTTAGAAGTCTTGGTCATTAACATTATTGTCTACTACAAAACTTCACTAGATCACTAACGATGGAGAGCGGGAGAGCGAATAGGAGAGCGCGTGAATGAGGGGATTTGAAGTCCTCTGAGGGTGAGGAGGATTCTAAGAAGGACGATGGAGATCTGGGAGTAGCTGCTAGATTCTGGGTCACGCTGTGGGCTGGCCTGGCTCCTATGGTTGTTGTGGCAGAGGATGTTGGAGACTGCTTCGCTGGAGGGGTCTTTACCTTTGCTGCCTGTGGGTTGTAGCCTATCCTTCCTTGGACGGTGTTTGGCATACTTTGGGTGTTGTTTACTCCTGTATGGAGTGTTGTTTTCCTTGATTCTGAGGGATCCCATGTGTCTTATGGTGATGTTATGGTGAGCATGGGTGGGAGAAGCTATGGGACAACCCTGGCTGTGGTTGTCGGTGCAAGCGTTGGCTGCCCTATTGTGCATTTTGTGACTCTCCCCTTTGTTTGGCTGGGAGTGGTTGATGTTTCTCATTTCATTTTGGGAGGAGGCCCTTCTCCTCTTAGGGATTTTGGTGTTGAGTCGGGATGGGTTGGATCTTCTCTTGGCTTGGAGAAGCCCTTTCTTTCTCCTATTGAGAGTTGGATCTGCTTGGCTTCGCTGGATGTTCAGGTTAAGCCTTCGTTGTTGGAGGTGTGGGTCATGCTTGTGTTGTAGGTATTTGGGAGTCTTTTTCTGGTTCTTGGGCTCTCTCTTAGAGCTTTTGGGTACCCTTTGTGGGTTCTCTATGTTGAGGAAAGTGTTTATGATGATGGAGTTTCAGTGGTGCTTGCTGGGAGGTGGGTTTGATTGGCTTC
Source organism: Sequoia sempervirens (assembly GCA_007258455.2). Classification (NCBI taxonomy): domain Eukaryota; kingdom Viridiplantae; phylum Streptophyta; class Pinopsida; order Cupressales; family Cupressaceae; genus Sequoia; species Sequoia sempervirens. Next base: position 122,231,869 of record VDFB02271358.1, read on the forward strand.
ATGTGTTATTATTGGGCTCTATATTAGATATTTTGGGTACCCATTGTGGTTTTCTTGGATATCTTTCTCAAAGGGGGTTTTCTTTTGCTTTTGGCTCCAGGTTCTCTCTTGGAGGAGTTATCTGTTTTTGAGTCTGACTTGGATGTTGGGCAGTGTTCTTTGTTGGGGGAGTGGAATGCCTTTCCCTCTTTCTCCCTTGGAGTTTCTTGTTGGTTTGGGTGTGATCTCTCTCTTGGAGCTCCTGTATGCTCATCCAAAGGATGGTGTGGCTCCCCATTCTTCTGGAGCTTTGACTCTATTTCATTTCCTGTGCACTATGTCTTCTATTGAGGCGAAGACAACTCTTGATGGTCAGGAGTCATTTCCTATTGAGTTGGAGGTGGGTGTGCTGGATGTGGATGAATGTCCTCTTCTCTGGTTTCCTCTGGTGGTGCTCCTATTGAGGTGGAAGTTTCTCCTATCGAGGTGGATGTCGAGGTTGTTGAAGAAGTGTGCTCTTGGTTTTGTGGGTTTTCACAGCATCCTCTCCTATAGAGGGGAGCTCAGTCCTCTTGAGGTGGATTTGGAGTTAGTTTGTGGTGCGCTTGGGAGCTTCAAGGGGTGTCTCTCCTCTTGTGTGCTGGTGTTTTTTAATAGGAGGTTGGGTTTAATGGTGGTCTTTACCATTAAATTTCCTTTTCTTTTGATGGGTTATGGTCTACTGTTTCTAAGCAGATGGTTGGTTGTTGCTATGTTGGTTTGTTGTCTGATTGTTTCAAGTAGTGTTTTTATTATAGTCAAAACTTGGTGGGGTTTCTAGTCCCAGATAAAACCAGGTTGTATCTGGGCTTCGGGCCCATGCTTGTGTGTCTTTTGTAGCCTGTGATGTCTTGATTATTTGTTAGTGGTTGTTGTTATTGTGGTGGCGAGAGCTATCTTTAGCATACCGCTGTTGGGCCGACGATGCTTCATCAAGCACATCCTTGAGTTTCAACCTGCCTTCTTGCAAAGGTCCTTCAAACCTATTTTACCCACCAAACATTATCGTCACAATGTCGTCATCCAAAGGTACTATCACCGTTCATATGTCTTTCAAGCATTTAACATTATCAATGCCATCTCATCTGACCATCATCTTCATCATCATTGAAATGATTCATAGACCATTCATATTGTTACTTTGTTGTATTTGATCATCATTTCCTATACCATCCATATTGTTGTCTTCCATAATATCATCTAACTCTAGATTGTTGTCTTCTTGTGCCTGAACATAACCATCTTCAACATCATCATGGATTTCAATTTCTTCAATGTTCTCTAATCCCTTTCTCTCATCTTTTGTTGGCTATCATTATTTTATTCTAGTATCATCCACTCAATGCATCATCAAATAATATTTCATGTTGGACTACAATGTATGTAAATATCCATTTCTAGTCCAAAATATCTCCTAGAAAAATACCTACATGAATGACATATTAGACATTATATAAATTGTATGAACATATATGCATTAATTGAATAATGGAAGATTATTTTATAGACTACCTTTTTATACAATAATTGCTATAAAACACAATTTTGACAACATAGTTTATAAAACATTAGTCCATAGTCATTTATTATTCTTTGGTTTTCCGCCCTTAAGAACATCCTTAGGGAGACTTGTTCTTCCTCTTCTTCAATGCAGAGTGCTTAAGAAGGGTAACAATCAATAACTCAATCCCCAATGCAAGGTCCATAATAGCCTCAACCATTATCAATCTATCAACCCTCTTCATATCTCCATCTTTTATCATTTATAACTCCCCAACAACGGACACCGTCTACAATGTGGGTCCCTTCCTCTACTACTATTTATAACCAATATTTTGTGTGTATGATCCATCTATATACATAAGATGACATCTATTCATTTATTTACTTCCAATTGGAGATCTCAGATACATATTTGAATTTAGGACCATATACCACATGTTAGGTATTTATATTCTCCGCTAGCCTTCTCTCCATTCATCCACTAATCAGACATGATGAACTATAATACGCAGCATTAATTCCCAGTGGTTCGTTCTCTAAATTTCTATGTCTGATCCCACATGTACATTTCCTTGGACAATAAAGAGGTCATAGATTCATCCCATATGAATATTGAGGGTCATACTCATGAAGTTGCATCCCAAAATCGAAACACTGCACACCGCAGGTAGCCAAGGATCACCAGGCCAAGGCAACATAGCCCACAACCAAAATGTCTCTCTGTAAACTGATCCCAAACCAGTCATCATCTCCATCACATCTACCCTCATAGGGCATGCAGTCCACCCTCCCCAGGCTCAAGCAAATTCATGCATCTCTGGCCAACCGGCCCCTGTCTCCAAGCATTTATTGGCTAATTTCACCTCCTTCGAAATATATTATATATTTTGTTAGATGTAACATCTCATAGCCGATTATTGCCTCTAGGTCGGAAACATGATCCAGAAACTTAAATCCAAGAACTTTATCCCGTAAGTATCCATACAGAAAAAATTAGTTATATAAATAATATGCAAACAATGTTGCGAAATGAAGTATACATGTTATTTATATCAAATTGGAAAATTCCTCACCATAATTCCTATTGGATTTGAATCGATTGTAGGAGGCATACTACCGACTGGAAGCTCATCATATATGTAATGTCTTTGTACAATCACTCGTTTGAATTGTTTCTTTCCACGACATACAAAACATCCACAAACAACAATTTTCTCAAAGTATTCATCCCATGTACTATACTCCTGACCTACCTCTTCTTCAGTGCAATCATTTGTTGTGTCTGTAGTATCCATCATCCTATCCTCTTCCACCCATTGTCATCTACGTGATTTAACAGTTTTAGGTCCACGTCCACGCACATATCTTGTTCTTTTGTTCTAGTTGAACATGCAGTAATTTATGTCAATATTGGATAATACATTATAAATTTCAATAATACTGTGAAAAAAGATGGATGTATCACAAAATGCCATTAGATAATTTTTTCCTAAGTTAAGTCAAAATTTGAGTACCTAATGTCCCACTTCATCCATTGTGTCCTCATTTGATATGACACGATCTATTGTCGTGGCCTCATCTCACCCCTATAATACACAACATAGTAAATAATGTTTAGTACACCAATTATATCATTTCAACGAATATGCTATCCAACACAAAACCTCACTTTAGTCATATATTTGACATATTGATATCATGTTGTGGCTATCCTAATTTTCAAACTTTTCCCTTGATCATAGAATCACATTTAATCACCATTCCTGTGCATTTTCAACCAATAAGTTTGACCTCAGAGGCCTCATGGACAAAAAAATGACTTTATCTCCTCTACATTGTAGCATTTGTGAATTCATAAACACCTTCCTCCTTTGGTTGAGGTTGATTTCTCTTCTTACCTCTATTGTATCTGCAGATTCCATTGTCTCATCTATTTCCACCCACTTTCCTCTCAGTGATTTAGTATTTCTACATCGTCCAAGTCCTCTCTCCATGGCCTCCTTTGTGAATAAAAATACTGCCACAGAAGCTTTCACCGCACTACCACCTAGAAGGAAAAAGCAACTTGCGGGACCGCGGTAAAAACCACTCTACCACATCGAGCTGATGAAGGAGCCACGAGACATCGATGGTCTCCGCATACCAATGGTAGAAGACTTGTGGGACTATCGAAGTCACCACAACACTGCCAGGAACAAAAGGAAGACTCGCGCTCTGCCACAAAAGCTTTCATCACACTACCGCCGAGAAGGATGAAGCACCTTATAGGACCGCGGTAAAAACTACTCTATCGCACCGAGCTAATGAAGGAGCCACGAAACAACAATGGTCACAAAAACAAGGCAGGAGTTGGAATTATTTCCAACACTCTAAATCCTATGATACATAACAATGAAAATAGTCACTATACAACAATGATAGGCGTTAAATTAGGCACAATTGACACCACCTTATATGTCCCAAACAAATTACATTAATGGCCAAAATTCGGTGCTAAAGTTGGCGTTAACTAACACCGACTAAAGCGTCGAAATGAATCAAAATAAAAAATTTAAAAATTTCCCGCGTGAAGGAAGAAATCAGACAACAAAAAAGGGAAAAACGTCATGCGAAGGAAGAGAGCAGGGCACTACCAGCAACTGATGAGAAATTCGATTTAGTTTGCGACACCATAGGTAAGGTTGCAATTTGTTTTCTTGCTTGAATTCATGATTGTTTACTGCTCTTTGTATTGCATTTGAATTCGTGATTTTTTACTGGTTCATGGCCTAACTAGTCCAAGCAACCTCTAAATTGTCCCATCATTATAAATTGTAAAACCTTTGAGAAACTGACAAAAAAAATTACCCTACCCATTTGAGCTTTGGCTCAAAATATTATAGCACGAAGCGAGGATGCCTTCGTATTCTTTCCCTAACCTGGGTATCAAGGAAATAGTGAACTGCTTGGAAAATCTGGGAATTAGGTTGGTTGTTGTTGAGCAACTACTGAAAATAAATGCATAAACCACTTGGTTTTTCCCAGCCGCGCCATAGTCACCGATGCCATGACAAATTCGTGCAAGATTGCATTATGAAAGAGTTTTCATATTAAGGTTATCAACACTAAACAAACCGAGTGAACATATTTTCCCTAGGTTATCAACACTAAGCAAACCCAGCAAACATATTTGCCCACAAAACAAAACTTTCATACCACAAACTGGACAAAAACTTTCATACGTGATAGTGTGTACTTTGTTTGCCTCCATAGACTGGACAAAAATAATTTTCCCTAGGTTGCCTCAAAATGTCAAGCAATGGAGGGAAGTGAGCATTGTCAACAAACTCTGGCCACAATGAGCTAATTCATTGTCAATTTATAGATTTGTAAATGTTTCCATTGTTTCTTTGAATTTTACTTTTTACTTTTTTATTTCTAAATTTAAAAGAAGAAATATAATTTAAATATATATATATATAGGGACATGAGATTGACAAAGATAAAGAGGAATTGGCTTCCATAGTAGGGGTAGAGGCAGTGAAAAAATTGGTTAATATAGGATGAAAGCAGCACTAGATACATGAAAAGCAAATCCTAATAGCGCCCCTCAGACATTGCAAACAAATCAATGGTATGTCAAAGAGTCAATTCAGTTTGTGATCTGGATCCGAGGCAAAGATCACGGGAGAAGTAATGATAATGAAACTCTAAGATTGTGGAATAAAGGGGCCGGTCCTTCCCTCCCTGAGACCGCAGACTTGTCCCACCATACCATATTTTCAATCTGCATTGGTAAGCTCTGATACAAAGATAGAATCTGAAATTGGTTTTAGAATTCCAAATACTTGGATGTGAGAAAACATTTAGAATGATGAGTTAGAGGAATCGTACTAGCGGGTTTAATACCATCTACATTTCCATTCTGGAGATACCCATTTTAGAAAAAGCGATTATCCACTTAGGTGATTTTATGTGATTAGTCTGTAAAGAAGATAAAGCCTCTGAAGATGTCTCAAAACTGCAAGAGATTTCGGTGCAACCACACAAAGAAGATAAAAAAATCCCTTCTAAGCTAAGGTAGAAAAGAAGGCCAATTGATGTAAGTGTGAAAGTATGTAAAGAGCTTGTAAAAGCATATGAGAAGTTTGATGCATGAGGAAGTCCAGTGAGGAGAGTATGCAAGTATTTGAATTTGCTCATAAGATTATATCAAATTTATTAAATGATATTTAAATTTTATTTGTGTATAGTTAAATTGAATTAGTATATGTTTCAGGACAAGGCCTCCAAGGCTAGGCAGAAGCTTAATTGCCGCGATGTCATACGGTGGCAGGAAAGGTTCACAATTGTAATCACATGCATTTGTAAGTATAGCCCCAATATTTTAAAATGATTTTTATTTCATTGGAAAAAGTAAATGATTGCATATTAATTAGTTTAACTAGTCCATGTGCCATGTTTTGATAGGAGAAATATGGCTGCCATCCAAAGCGATTTGAAAAGAATATGTTACAAAACAAAAAGTGGAACGATTTTGTAATATGGATGGAGAACGAGGTATCAATAGTTGATTTTCAATAACTTAGTTGGATATTTTTCTGTTAATATGTCAATTTGCATCTCTTGTGTTGAGTTGTTTATTGATGCATAGGATGAGTAAATAGAGCTCAAATCTTATGATTACAAGATGATCGTTTATGTGCATGAATAAATAGTAGAAGGATGTAGATGAACTCAATTCATTTGACTTTATGCCTCTTGGCAGGAATTCCTCTTGAATCTCTAATATCAGGTGCCCGAGACTTCCCTATAGCTTTTACCTTTCGTTGGCACCTTTCCTCTTCACTGTGAGACTCATCTCCTTTTTCCTTATCTACATTTCTAGCTTCAGCTTCTAATTCATCCCATGTTTTACCTTCCTCCTCTTCAGAATCTTCTTCTTCTTCTCCATCCTCCTCTAACTCCATAAGAGATTCATCTTCTGAACCTTCTTCATCTGATTTTGATTCCTCTTCTACATCAGAGGGTTCATATCCTTGATCTGACTCTTCTGAATTATCAGAATCAAAATCACTAGCTTCCATATTCAAAAATTCCCAACCAACATCTTCAATAAATTTATTTGGATCATCAGTAATACTCTTCAAAATTTTCCACTAGTTCAAGTTCATTATGCTTTCATAATACTTTATATCCATGGAGTTCAACCATTCCTTGATGCCATCAAGCGAAGATTGAGGAATGGCGTACATGCGGAGTACATCCCACTTGAAGTCTTTGAAAACAATAGCCATATCAAATTCCTTTTTCCCAAATCTTACTCTCTCAAGGTTAACAATCTCAATCTCACTAATAGCGATTACTAAGAAAGGTAATTCCACCAACTCTACCAAATAGTTTACCATAGGAACAATAAAAATAGAGGCTTTGAAAGGAACTCTGTGAAAACCAAGGTCTCTAAATGGTATATCAAACTCTAGTTCAAAATATTTTAGATGAGGTTGCTCCCATAGCTCTCTTACTCACTTTGACAAACCCTTGAAACTCTGTATTGATTTTATTTTTCCTGTCCCTCTCTTGTTGTTCTTCCTCAATTTCATCAAGATCATACATTGACCTTCTTGCCCTCCTAAAGTTTGGACCACATCCATTACCTCCACATAAAACTGGACATCCTTGGTCTTCTTGGTTCCCACGCCATGATATGGTTATGCAAATGAAAATGAAGCAAAGTAATCATCTCCTTCTCTGTTGGCTGGAAGAATGCATGCTTAATGTTTGATACATGATATCAGCTCTCTCTTCTACTCTCATGGTTGAATACCAAAATCCAGTATGGTGGGCCTCTAGAGTTCAGTCGTTTTCTTCCTCTTCCGCAAATGCTGGCTGATCCACATCTTCAGCCCTAATTGGCTTTGTTTTAGAAAGCAAAAGTTTCTCTACAGAGTCACCCAGTAAGCTCCTCTCGCTTTTCAAACTCTTTTCATTTATACATCATCTCTAAAGGTTTAATCATTTTGTACCACATGATTGATGTAGACAGTTGAATCCTTGCATCTAAAGGAAATTTCCTTAACATAAATACTACTAGGGAATTTCAATGTTGCCATTGTAGTTGGCATTAAAGTCGGTACCTGCAACATTGAAAATTATCCTTATATAAGAATTCTCTCCATCTTATTAATTGGCTTGCAATACTCTTGATGGTGGCTACATGAAATCTGATTCTGATTCCTCTTCTACATCAAAGGGTTCGTATCCTTGATTTGAATCTTCTGAATTATTAGAATCATAATCACTAGCTTCCATATTCAAAAATTCCCAACCAACATCTTCAATAAATTTATCTAGATCATTAGTAATACTCTTCAAAATTGGCCACCAGTTCAAGTTCCTTCTACTTTCATAATACTTTATATCCATGGAGTTCAACCATTCCTTGATGCCATCAAGCAGAGATTGAGGAATGGCGTACATGTAGAGTACATCCCACTTGAAGTCTTTGAAAACAATAGCCATATCAAATTCCTTTTGCCCAAGTCTTACTCTCTCAAGGTTAACAATCTCAATCTCACAAATAGTGATTACTAAGAAAGGTAATTCCACCAACTCTACCAAACAGTTTACCATAGGAACAATAAAAGCAAAGGATTGGAAAGGAACTCCATGAAAACCAAGCTCTCTAAATGGTATATCAAACTCTAGTTCAAAATATTTTAGATGAGACTTCTCCCATAGCTCTCTTACTCTCTTGACAAATCCTTGAAACTCTGTATTGATTTTATTTTTCCTGTCCCTCTCTTGTTGTTCTTCCTCAATTTCATCAGGATCATACATTGACCTTCTTGCCCCTCCTGAAGTTTGGACCACATCCATTACCTCCACATAAAACTGGACATCCTTGGTCTTCTTGGTTCCCATGCCATGATATGGTTATGCAAATGAAAATGAAGCAAAGTAATCATCTCCTTCTCCATTGGCTGGAAGAATGCATGCTTAATGTTTTGATACATGATATCAACTCTCTCTTCTGCTCTCATGGCTGAATACTAAAATCCATTATGGTGGGCCTCCAGAGTTCCAATCATTTTTCTTCCTCTTCCACCAAATGTTGGTCTAATCCACACATCTGCCAGCCTAATTGACTTTGTTTTTGAAAGTTGAAGTTTCTCCTAAGTAACCAATGTAGCTCTCTCTGCCTTTTCAAACTCTTTCATTGCTATAGATCATCTTTGGGATTTAATCATCTGTACCACATGGTTGATGTGCTTTGAATCCTTGCATCTTAAGGAAATTTTCTTAACATAAATACTGCTAGGGAATTTCAATGTTGCCATTGTAGTTGGAATTAAAGCCGGTACCTGCAACATTGAAAATTATCCTTATATAAGAATTCCCTCCATCTTGTGGGCTTGTAACACTCTTGATGGTGGCTACATGAAATCTGATTTTGATTCCTCTTCTACATCAAGGTTCTGTCATGATCCTAACCTGAAATTATTAAAAGTCGGAATCACTAAGCTGTCATTAAAATTTGACCGCCATCTTCCAAAAAATTATTTGGATCATGGTGGCCTCTTCAAAATTGGCCTGAGTTCAAGTTCGTGCAACTTCATAATCCATATCCATGGAGTTCCGTGCTTGATTCACCATCAAAGGGAATATTATTGAGAATGGCGTCAATCACGAATTACATCTAAGCAGAAGTCTTTACAGAAAATAATAGCCATAATAAAATTCCTTTTCCCAAAGTCATACTCTCAAAGGGTTTAACAATCTCAATCTCACTAATAGGGTACTAAGAAGGTAATTCCACCAACTCTACCAAACAGTTTACCATAGGAACAATAAAAGTAGAGGCTTTGAAAGGAACTCCATGAAAGCCAAGCTCTCTAAATGATACATCAAACTCTAGTTCAAAATATTTTAGATGAGGTTGCTCCCATAGCTCTCTTATTGGCTTGACAAATCCTTGAAACTCTGCATTGATATTATTTTTCTTGTCCCTCTCTTGCTATTCTTCTTTAATTTCATCAGGACCATACATTGACCTT
>VDFB02271358.1:122241445-122308529 GCA_007258455.2 Sequoia sempervirens
ATTATTTGGATCATCAGTAATACTCTTCAAAATTGGCTACCAATTCAAGTTCATTCTTCTTTCATAATACTTTATATCCATGGAGTTCAACCATTCCTTGATGCCATCAAGGGAAGATTGAGGAATGGTGTCAATGTAGAGTACATCTACGCTTGAAGTCTTTAGAAATAATAGCCATATCAAATTCCTTTTCCCAAGTCCTACTCTATCAAGGTTAACAATTCTCAATCTCACTAATAGAGATTACTAAGAAAGGTAATTCCACCAACTCTACCAAATAGTTTACCATAGGAACAATAAAAGCAGAGGCCTTGAAAGGAAATCCATGAAAATCAAGATCTCTAAATGGTATATCAAACTCTAGCTCAAAATATTTTAGATGAGGCTGCTCCATAGCTCTCTTGCTAAGCTTGACAAATCCTTGAAACTCTGTGTTGATTTTATTTTTCTTGTCCCTCTCTTGATGTTCTTCCTCAATTTCATCATGATCATGCATTGACCTTCTTTCCCCTCCTAAATTTTGGACCACATCCATTACCTCCACATAAAACTGGACATCCTTGGTTTTCTTGGTTCCCACGCCATGATATAGTTATGCAAATGAAAATGAAGCAAATTAATCATCTCCTTCTCCACTAGTTGGAAGAATGCATGCTTAATGTTTTGATACATGATATCGACTCTCTCTTCTACTACTCTCATGGTTGAATACTAAAATCCATTGGTGGGCCTCAAAGTTCCAATCATCTTTCTTCCTCTTCCACCAAATGCTGGCCCTATCCATAAGTCTGCCAACCTCATTGGCTTTGTTTTTGAAAGCTGAAGTTTCTCCTGAGTCACCAGTATTAGCTGTAACTTTTTTGAAATTTTATTATGGTATGTGCACTTTGATATGATGTGATATGATTATGGTTTCATCTCATATGTTGTAATATTAGTTATATAACAAAAAAATAAATTATTGCATGAAATAAATAATAACTTTTCATTCTAAATGTTTTTTTTGGTAGAACACGGGTCTTCCAGAAGATCAAGATGATCCTCAACATGATATAGATCCACAAAATATTGGTTCTGCCAGTATAGATAACATGGCAGAGGCTGATGATTTTGCAGATGCGGAAGACACTGAGGCCGATGATAATGACGACGACGACGACGACGACAATGATGATGATGATAATGATGATGATGATGACGATGATGATGATGACGGTGGTGATGATGATGATGAGGCAGTTGGTCGTAGTAACTAGTGACATTCATGATCATATAGACTGCATCATGGATCATTGCTGATATATCTTTATGATGACTCTTTTCATGGTTACTATCATATGTATCATTTTCACAGCCTACAGTACTATATTATTGAGTTGTATCATATTGACATGTATCATTTTCACTATATCATTTGGGCATGTATCATCTTGACTTGTATCAGTTTGAGTTACATAATGTATCAATTTTATTTATATCATTTGTACATGTATCATTTTCACTTATGTCAACTATTGGACATGTATCATTTTGACATGTTTTTGATGTACTGGCATATTTGAATTTCACTTGTTTTAGTTATATATGATGATGATATTATCAATATCGACTTGTCAATTTATATATATTAAAAGTGGTTGATGATTTTTGGATGGATATTTATTACGTATGATGATTTTAATTTACTGCTTAGGATGGATGTTGTCAAATTCAATTAAATTATAGATATTTGACTCACTTGTTTTAATTATAGATGATGATCATATTACAATAATAGTTCAGGCGGTGATGAAAGGTAAAATTAATGCTTGGCACCTCTAGAACGTAATTGAACAAATCAAAGAAGTGTTAAGCTCTTTTGAAAGTTTTGCAGTGAGCCACATTAAAACAGGTGGTAATGTGGAAGCGAATGTCTTATCTATAGGGGCTTTAAATTTTGGTGAAACGGGGGAATTCAGGTTGGAGGATTTTAGAGGTGTTAAGTTAGCGGACTTAGGTGAAAACACAATGCCTTAAATGAACAAGGTGGCGAAGCGAGTGGAGTAGGTTTGACATGACAAGCGAAGGCAGGGGTGGCAGGCGGTGGTGAAGTAGTACTTCATTAATAGCAGTGTGGTGAAGTAGTACTTCATTAATAGCAAGCCCTTGATTAAGATGTGTTATTTGCAGCAAACTTTGGTGGTGGCAACGCTGGTTGTCAGGAGAAATGGAAGCCAATTTCACCTTCTAGTCAGGAAGATTTTTGGGCCCGTTTTATGGAGAGGCATCCGAAAAATGACTGTAGGGCCTTTTCCTTGTTGACAACGAGTGGCTAGTGCAATGTGGAAAAATGATTTATGGTAGGGATTTCAGCTATCTAAAACACAAATATCGAACCAACATGGACGTTTACTCCTTAATTGAGGCATGGAGCTTGGATTTAGGTGAACTAGTGGAAATGGTGAGAATGCTGATGCAGAAAATTGTGCATGAAGATTTTCCAGTAGGCATGGAGTCCATTCTCGAATGGGCAGTTCCGGGTGCAAGTTTAGATTATTCTAAAGGACTTGTAGATGATGAAATTGAGGAGCTCTATGGGAGACTGGGGCTCAAACCCTTTATTCATTGGCCTAAAGGAAAATACAAAGCTCGTTGTCGTGAGGAAGCACGTTTGGGATTGAAAGCGCTCAAACTCTTCATCAAAGCAAAGGTGGAGATGCAGGAATTGGAAGCAAAAAGGAAGTGAAAAGGAAGCGCCAGAAGAAGAAGTCAGGGAAGCGATGAAAGAAGAAGTCGTTGGGTCTTGGTGGAGCTCGTTAAGACTGGTCGTGTTTGTCTATGTATGATTTTGAATTCTCCCTCCGCTTTTGTTGTATTAAAGCGTGTAACTCTGAACACTGTTAATGGTGATTTTTTTTGTAAGGATTTTACTAGTAAACAGTTACAGGGGTTACACAATTTATTTAATATTTTACTCTGCATGTTAAGGTGCCTCTGGTTTTTGTCATTTGCTATGGAATTTTGGTGGGTAATGACACTGAACAATAGATGTACTTTTTTATCTTTACAAGCAATACAATTTTTTTTGTTACCGACCCAAAAAAAAAATTATCTTGTTATTTAATCATATGAGTTAAATAATTAAATTACTTAGTTTATAATCATATGAGTTATTTAAGAGGCACGATATATTTAACTAATTAAATTGAAATAAAACATATTAAATTAATAAATGGAAGCAAAACAAGAAGCATTTTTAGAAGCAAAAAAGGAAGCAACAATGGAAGCCAAACAAAAAGCAATCTTGGAAACAAATGTGGAAGCAAAACTAGAAGCAAAACTGGAAGCAAAACTAGAAGCAAAACCGGAAGCAAAACCAGAAGCAAACTTGGAAGCAAAACCGAAAGCAAAACCGGAAGCAAAACTAGAAGCAAAACCAGAAGCAAAACTGGAAGCAAACCTAGAAGCAAAATTGGAAGCAAACTTGGAAGAAAAATTGGAGGCAAAACTAGAGGCAAAACTAGAAGCAAAACTAGAAGCAAAACCGGAAGCAAACCTGGAAGCAAAACTAGAAGCAAAACCGGAAGCAAAATCAGAAGCAAAACTAGAAGCAAAAATGGGAGTAGACATAGAAGCAAAACCGAAAGCCAAATTGGGCACTAATTTAAGCGCTATTTCTGATGCTATTTCCTAACGCTAACAGAGGCGTTATTTTCAGTGCTATTTCTTAGCGCTATTTTTGGTGCTAACAGGGGTGTTGTGATTTTTCGGTGCTAACTCTGACGTTACATCCAGCACAAAAGTCAACACCAAAGTTGGCACCGAGATGACCATGTTTGTTTGCGCCAAGTTTAGCGCTAGCCAAATCGCCCACTTCATGAACTAAAATACACTGAAATATGACTCTATTTTCCTATTCTGCTGTAGTGAACAAAGGTCTTCCAAAACCCCCTTGGAGAATTCCATGCCAAGCTCTCTCTTTCTCCAAAACTTGCAACAAAAAAATGAAAGCCAAACATGCAACAAAACCCTCTCCAAAAGTAAAAAATATGATTATTTTTCCCTCCAATTAGAAAATTCACGACCACATCCATGGAATGAGTGGTTTCCAATATGGAAAAATCAATAAATAATTTTTAATTCCATTTAGTAACTCCCACAAACCCAACACCCAATGTTTATTTTTCATATTTTTCTAAAAAATGCAACTACACCTCCACTATCTCCACTTGCTAACTTGCATAAAAAAAAGATTTTTATTTAATTAAATATAATTATTCTCAACTTATTAAAATTATCCTCCTAACATGAAATACAAATTAAAAATTCAAATTTGATTTTTTTTTTTGATGCAAGATTTCCAATCAATTGTGGACACTCCTGCATCAATCCTTATGTGAGAAATCTATCAGCAGAGTCTCCTCTGTTATAACATTCACATGACACGTGGGATCAACTAGAACACCAGTCATGATGTTCCCATTGATGCGAGTGAGAATGTACATAAGAGAAGGCTCTTTTTTCATGTTCATAGGTAGGTCTTGTGATGTGAAAGTTATAGTTGGTGATCCATTCACAAGCTAAGTAGGAGAAATAGGGAGATGCATAAAAGAGGCCATGTTTACGTACTCTGAGGGGACTTCCTCAGGATACCCGAAAGGTTCAAGAATCATATGGTGACCTATCTAGATTTCGCTTCCCAATGCCTAGGGGTCCTAACTATGTTGCTAGTGGTCATAAATTGGGTTGCAAGGTTGCATGCCCTGCAAAGCACAAACCTACAATGCACACAAACTATGAGAGAAGGATCCTTCAACACTACGAAATAGAACCAAAATATTTCACGTCATGTTCACCAAAATGTAGAGGTGGGTTGGCTACTCTGAGACCCTAGGTCATGGGAGGGTCCTAAGCAACATGTTGCCTTGATCTACCTCAAGCTTGCTAAGTGATTCAAAAATGTTAAGTTGCTAATGTTGAAAAGGGAGAGCAATATTGTTGCTATTGTCCTTTTGGTAACTCAAATGTTTTAGGGAGTCAAACAATCTAATTTCCTGAGTTCAATCTATGGCTTAGACAACTCACTGCTTGAGGACGACTGCATAAGACAGGACTCCAGCGCGACGTGCTGGCATCTCAGTGGTGTGCTACCATCTATACAGACAAAGGACTTCTGAGACAGATAAAAACACAAGAAAAAAAACTAACAGTTTGATTGATAAAGTTTTATGCTAGAATGAAATAACATAAAAGGTACAAAAAATACAGTACAACAAGAATAATACTTTAACTAACTATCCTTGAATTGATAAAGAAAGTGAGAAAATAGTACTGAATTCCTCGCAATGTGATTCTTTGAATAACTCCAATTGAAAATCACCTACACACACAAGACCAAGGAAAATATTGCGGTTGTTTTTAGAGGAATGCCTCACTCAGTCCCTCACTTTGGTGTTTCCACATCAACAGACAACTAGATAGCAAT
Organism: Sequoia sempervirens; assembly: GCA_007258455.2. Lineage (NCBI taxonomy): Eukaryota > Viridiplantae > Streptophyta > Pinopsida > Cupressales > Cupressaceae > Sequoia > Sequoia sempervirens. The sequence goes on from VDFB02271358.1 coordinate 122,246,910, forward strand.
GATGTAGAAAGATGATAAAGAAAGTGTATTGAAATGGAAGTGCCAAGCAATAAACAAAACAACAATATGCTACTACATAACAAAATGATACAAAAAAAGTAACAATGGTGGATTTCACCTTCACAACTACGTGCTCTCAAGGAAAATAGAGGAAGGAACAAGCTTGCAAGTTCTCCAACAACAACACTATCGTAGTGAACGGAGTGGAGGAGCCAAGAGACCAACAACTTGCAGTTATAATGGAGGTGTTGGTGAAGCTTGAAAGTATGTAAGTTTATTAACAATTCATGAAGAATTTAGTCCAAAAGCAAGATAAAGTAGAGAAGTTGTGAAGAATTTCTAAGAAGATGGATAGATTGAAGGATTAAGCAATTTGAATGGAGAAAGGGAGGAAAAGGAGCCATTTTGCATCGGTCAAGGGGGCATGAGGCATTACGATTCGTGTCCAATGGAGAAACATAACACCTCTGCATATTTTAGAGGCAGGAATCCTATTAGAGCGGCAACGCAGCGCGTGGACGTCTGTGTGGTGCACACACGTCCCTTAAAAATTTCCTCCACCAACACGACAACAGGTTGTCGAGTGGACATGGAAAGGTGGTGAATTCCAGGATTGCATCATCAAAATTACATTCTCTAAGGTGAAGGGAATAAAAATTGGGGAATTTGTAAATGCCATTACAATTAGTTAGAATATATTTATTTAATTTAAGATTTAAATTTTTAGAATTAGGTTTAAAATTAAATTGAAATACATATAATTCTAACTTATTAATTTTTATTTAAAAAATTAAATAGTAAAATAACTATAAATGTTATAATCAATTATATTGTAACCTTAAAATTAATTAATAATTATTTTAATTTTTTTTGTTGAGTTTATTATTTTAAATTTTATAATTGTTTGAATTAAATAATTATTAATTATGGTTATGGTTATAGTTATAACGAAAATAATTAATTATAAGCCTAATTTTATAACTTTTATTTATATTATAATTATAACCCTAATTCTTATTAATTATAATAAAAAGAGGGTAAAAACTTTATTGATCCAAGAAAGCAATACAAATCTAGAAAGTACAACCAACCCACCAGGGGTCAAAACCTAACAACAAAGACATCAAGCAACTCCCACTAAACATCACATATCCTCCTTAACTTGATCCTCCAGCTCCTAAGAAAGATTCTCAGGAAGACAACCCTAGTCTTCCACATTCCAATTTCCTTTTTGCTCAGACACCCATTTAGCCAAGCCATAAACAACCATATTCCACTCCCGTGGGATATGGCAAAAGGTGATAGAATCTAGAGCTCCACCAAAAGAGACAATTTTTCTAACCACCACAGCCAACTGCCAATTCACCTCCTCAAATTGGCACTTATTCAACAAGTCAATCACAAATTGAGAATCACTCACAAATTATCCTTCTCCAACCAAGAGCACAAGCCATTTTCAAAGATAAGAGAATAGCCAAAGCCTCCATAAAATTGTTAGTGTTGACCTCTATACTCCAAGAAGAAGTACTCAACCACTCCAAAACTATCTCCGCTCATGCCACCCACCCCAACATGACCTTGAGATTACCTCTAGAGGACCCATTGATATTAATCTTCAACACCCCAAGAGGAGGTGACCTCCAATGACCATCTCTCAAAACCTTCCCTCTAGCACTCCAACCCATACCAATCCTAGGCCCACCCTTGTCCCAAGCAGGAAGTCCCAAACTCTGAAACACTCCCATATCGCCATGATCCATGGGGACCGAAAGATCACACTTGGCCACCAAAGTCTCTCGAAGAACCCCCAAAAATCTCATCCAAACTTGTCTCATCTAAAGCTTCTTATCTAGAAAGATCTTGCAATTGCGTCCAACTAGATATGCCAGATAATCAAGCTAGGACCAACTGTCCAAACTATGTGGAGGAAAGAAGTCTTAGCTGGAGAGTTCCCCAGCCTGCTCCAGAAATCATCCAAAGAAGAAGCATGCTTGCATGGCTAATTCTAAACTTCCCATTAGAAATGCCAAATCACCCTAACAAAAGAGCATTGAAAAAGAGATGAGAAGTGATCTCATCACTATTAGAGCACAAGACACACATAGAGTAGCCTTGAAAACTGCACTTCCAAAGATTCTCCCAAGTCGGACATTTATTATAAATCACAAGCAAGGAGAAGAAATTGCACTCGGAACAAGAGAATTTATTCCATATCTGTTTCCACCAAGGGACCCCTATACACCCAAAAATATGTTTTTCTAGCACCTGATAACCAAAGGCAATAGATAATTTACCTTTTTGGTCATGACCCTAGGCCATAATATCCCTCTCTAGAAGAGAGTTACAAACCCTACCAACCAAAATGCAGACTAGCTCCTGACATTCCTTCAACAATCCCCTAGGAGGCCAATCATGTGGGTCCTTCCACCTGTACATAGTAGCTTGAGCCAAAACATGAGGGGTTTTGAAATCCTCCACATGACTCCATCTAGTCTCCAGAAAAATCTTACATAAATCCTACAAGTGAGGATGAGAAGACATAATAGGAGGGTGCCTACCCCAAGAATCAAACCAAAAGAGAGCATCAAATCCCTTGTTGCAAATCCAAAACAACCCTTGTTTAATCAACTTGGCTCCCCTTTTGAGGGTACTCTAGACCATAGACCCTTTACCCATAAGGTTGTATCTAGGTACATCCACAGTCTCCACATCCCCAAGATATTTTGAGGTGAGGATCTTAGCCAAGTCTATTGCTACTAAGAGCACCATCGCTAATAAAGTTTAGCCGCCAAAGCTTTCACATTCAAATCAACCCAACACAACCCAAGATTGCCTTCCTGCTTTTGCTGACACACAACATCCCACTCAACCAAGCTCCACTTCCTCGAGAGGAGATTTTTGGACCAAAGAAATTGGCAAAAAAGACTCAAATTATTTGACAAAGTTGGTAGGGGAAGATAAGATAAAGCACCTATACAATGGGAGAGCCTGCACCACAAACTTCAAAATTGTCACTCTATTAGTAGTATAGAGCTAGCTACAAGTCTAGTTATTAACGTTTTTCAAAACTTCTCAATAACATCTTGCCAAAAAAACATTGGAAGTGCACGAATGATGAGAGGAATACTGAGATAGACAAAGGGAAGTGAACCAATCTAGAACCTAAGAATCCTAGCAATTCTACATTGAATAAGCTTGGGAGTGTTAAAGAAATTGTAATGGTGTGAATTTGCACCCCTTGCAAATTCCACATTTATAGACCTCCTACCTTAGAAGAATTAAATTTGATGATGTTGTTCCACGTCCATCATTTGCTTCCCATCCACTTGGAAGTTGTTTTTAGTGTCAGTGGAGGATATTTTGTTAGGGACACTAGCACGACACGTGAACGTTTGCATGACGCACTGCCATCCTAATAGGATTCCTACCTCTGGAATCTGCAAAGGCATTACAACTCTCCATTGGCGATGAAGTGTAACATTTTTGTGCTCTTGACCGACCTCGAACGACTCCTTTGCCTATAATTTCATCTTCAAATTGCTATCTCATTCATTCTCTTCAACTTCTTTATCATTCAGACATTGGACAACTCTTTCTTCACTCTCTTCACAATATTTTTCACATCATTCTCACCTCTATTGAAGCAAGAAGTTAGTGTTTTGTGGACTCAATCTCCTTGTTGTTTCATCAACACCGACATTTGCAATATTGCAAACTCACTCCTTCTCCCATTTTCCTTGAGTGCACGTGGTTGAAGGTGATATTATTCCATATTCCATTCACTTAGCATTGTTGTATTATTTTCGTAGCATATTATTGTTTAGCATAGTGCATAATACTTCCATTTCAATACCTTTCTTTATCGCATTTCTCCTATCGTTGCTATATTGGTTGTCTATGGAGGTAGAAACACCAAAGTGGGGGACTGACTGCGACAGTCCTCTATACATAGCCCCAACATTTTTCTGTCTTGTGTGTGCAGGTTGCTCGTCGTGTGAAGACTGTCAAGATATCAACTCATGGGTAGGAAGGTGTGCTTTCCTCACCTCTTTTTGTCAATTTCTAGTTTAGATCAAGTTAAATTCTTCTTCTTTTTATTCAGTTATTCAACTCTTTTCCATTTCTATTACTGCATTAAACTATACATGTTAGGTTGTCAGTAGGTTCTCTTTAAGTTTCAACTATACTTTACGTCCTCTGTCTGTATGGATGCCAATGCTCCACTGAGATGCTAGCGCGTTGCGCTATCATCCATGTCCCACACTATAGTCCTTTGGTAGTGGGTTGTCTAAGTTGCAGTCCAGACTTTAGAAACCCACTCACTTAACTTCTTGAATCTTTCAGGTTGACAAAAGGAAAGAGGCAAATCATTTGTCCTTCCTTTTCACCCCCTTAAGCATCAAACCTATTTTAAACAATCCCTTAGCGTGAGGTAGATTGGGGTAGTTGATTGTTATAGACCCTCCCATGACTTGGGGTCCTAAGCAATTAGTCCCCCTCCTCTACATAAATAAATAAAGGACTTATCCTCATTGATGCATTATCCTAAAGTATCCAAATAGCAATCCAAGTCCTTCCTCAAATTGACCGCTTCATCCACCTTGGCTAAGCCTATCAGAGTCGTGTCATCCACAAACTGAAGATGGGATTGGGAGGGTAAATTATTGCCCCAACGCCAACCCTGAATGAGACAAAGCTCCACATGAGATTTAATAAATATCCCAAGGCCCTCAACCATCAGAATAAATATTGGGATAAAGGTTACTCTTGTCAAAGGCCCCTATACACCCCAAAAATCTTAGAAGTCTCCCCATTGAAAAGCACATAAAATGAGGTGGAAGTGACACAACTCATAACCCACTCAATCTAGGCATTGCCAAACCCAAACACCCTCAAAATCTTAGATAGAAAATCCCATTTGACACGATCATGGGATTTGGCCATGTTCAACCTAATAAACATTTCCTTCTCTTTGGAGGAGGCCATGGAGTGCACAGTCTCATCCACAATAACAACACCATCAATAATTTTCCTTCTAGCCACAAATCCACACTACTCCTCAAAAATTAACCTGTCTAACCATGGCTTGAAACATTCAACAATCAGCTTCATAATTATTTTGTACACCACATTATAAAGGGAAATTGGTCTAAAGAGATCCATAGAATTACCACCCTCCTGCTTAGGGATAAGAGCCAAAAAAGTGGCATTCATGGCTCTTAGCATTTTCTTGTTCTTTTGAGACTCTTGGATAACCTTGAGAAGGTCAAGATTAATAACCTCCCAAAACTCCTGGAAGAACTCTATCGGAAACCCATAAGGACCTAGAGCTTTAGCTTTCTTCATTGAAACACTATATCCTCTAGCTCCAACAAGGAGATCAATTTGAGAAGAGAATCATTCATTTCCCCATACACCAAAGGAGGGATGCAAGCTAAGATTGAAGCCTCATCTACACTAGCAGGAGGGGAGTCATCAAAAAACAAAACAAAAAAAATTGAACATAATCTTTCAAAATCTCATCTCAAAGGAGTTAAAATAATCCCCCGTTGGGGACCTAAGAGAAGAAATGATATTACCCTGCCTCCTATCCTTAATCAAATTATGAAAAAATGACGTATTCCTGTCACCTTCCTGGAGCCAATCAATGCGAGACTTTTTCTTCCAAAAAATTTCCTCACCATGCTCCCATTCCTCCATGTCCTTCATTGTTGTAGCTTCCAACATACTCAGTTCCTCCAAAAATCCCTGGGCTTGAATCTGTCAAGTAATGGAATCCAAGTGCTCTTGAACAACCCTTTTAGCTTGAAAAACATTTCCAAAATGGTGTCTATTCCAATGTTTTAACATATAATTGATGTATTGAATCCTCTTGGAAAAGGAATACATAGTAGTGCCAAAAGCCGACTTCCCATAACTCCACCAACCAGGAACAAGATCATGAAGAGAAGTGTATCAAAGCCACATGAGCTGAAATCTAAAGGACTGCTTTTTAGAGTATTTGGACAAACAAGTAGAGAATTTGATCGGCCAATGATTAGAGCCCCACCAATCCAAAATCTCAAAGCTAGTTGTCCATCTATCACAAACCCAAAAATATGGACACCAAAAAACTTGTCCAACCTTTCTGAAATGGCAACATCACTAGTCTTCCTATTGTTCCAGATAAACAACCCATTCAAGGGTTTGATATCCACCATGTTCAAAAGGGCCACATTTTCCTTGAGGAGATTCAAGGAGGGGTCCATACGGGTGGTACCACCCATTTTCTCCTCTAAAGAGGAGATAGCATTGAAATCACCTACCAAAATGCAAGGAAGAAAATACTCCAAAGAATGAATATATCTAACATGCAACCACAAATGTGTCTTGCCAATGAAATTAGTACGAGCATATATGTTAGAGAAGAGGATTCTCTCACCTGACTCCAAACTAGAAGCGACGAGAGAGATAGAGTACCTATAGGAGGGCCAACAAATAGGAAAAAATCTGTGCGGATCCCATAAACAAGCAGGACCCCCAGAGCTACCCTACGCCCCCACACACTAGCACATACCTCTACCCCAAATATTAGAAGCCAATTTCAACATAATTTCAACACAAAACTTAGTCTCCTAGAGAAAAACCATATTAGGAGAGTGAATGCTAACCAATTCACGAATAACCTTGTGTCTAGGGATGCTATTCATAGCACTCACATTATAAGATATCACAATCATCGTTGAGGTTGGGAGAAGTGAGAATCAATAGTCCTCACACAACCAGATTCCACCAACATCTCACTAATTAACTTAACCTTTTACTGATCCTTCTTTCTGCTTGCTTTAAAAGGCTTCTCGGGAGCCTCTTTTTTCGAGGGTTTTTGCTGTAGGCCCAAAATAGGAGAAGAAGACTTTCTTTTACAAATTTCCTCAACACCTTTCACTATTATAAGTCCAAAACCAAGGATAACATAATCCAAAATAATATCTGGTACTACACTAGTTCCCCCAAGCACAAGAACTAAGAGAGGAAGATTTGTGTCCATCTGAGCCGTAAGACCCATCACTGGATCCAGGATGGAGATAGCATTTGGTTGATTCTCAGCAATAGATCCATCAACTAGCTGCTTAACAAGGGGAACACCTTCCTCCTAAACCAATTACTCCAAGGAATCAAACCTATTAAAATTTTCCTCTTCCTGGCTATCTTTGAGAGTCCTCATTTGACCTCTATTTTTGTTGCGAGACTTAACTGGAATAAAGACATCCTTGTCTGCAACCACCCCCTATATGGGAGGCATACCTTTGTCCAACTTCAGAGAAGAATGAGATGGAGCATTGTTCAAACCAACACCACTAATATCCTTGGGCCACTTTTGTTGAAGGTGACCATATTCATGGCATAAACGATATCGAAAAGGAAATGCTTCATAGTCCAACTACTGGGTCCAAGAGGTTGCCCCAATTCTCATTTCAACTAAATCTGACAATGGATTATTCAATTCAATTTCAATGCACACACGAGAAAAATAAAGTACCCTTTTAGTCAATGTTTGTTGAGAAGGCTCAATAGTCTTACCAAGCAGGAGGGCAATCATTTGCATTATATCACTTCACTAGCATTCCAGTGGCAAATGAGGGAGACACACCCAAACCAGAATCTTAGAAAGGAGCTCCTCAACAAAGTTAAATCCCACATGCCATGGTTTAATGAAGAGGCCCACTTAATTGTAGAAAGGCCCACCTTCAAATGCCCAGTTTCTATCCGCAACACAAGAAAAATCCACCATGAAGAAATTGTTGGCCGCCAACATTATATCAAAATCCCCTTCAAGGTTCCAAGTCTTGTGAATCCAAGAATCAAGAAAGGGAAGCAACAACCGCATCCCCATGAACTTATAAATCGACACATGATTGTTGTAATACTCTACATCCTCAGCCATAGAATCAGGTTGTATTACCAACACCGATCATTCTTGCGATCTTTCCAAGCACCCATTCACCTTTTGCAAATGGAGAACACCATTCCTTGATGGACCCTCACCATAGTTAGCCATGTTCATAGAGTTCGGACCTCCTCTGGGTTGAGAAGAAGCAAAATCAAATTTTTCCATGGACACAAGTAACGCTCTACGAGAAAGAAACCAAATCCCCTCCAAACGTAGCCCAAGCCACGAAGGGGGCAACAAAAAACTAGATGACAAAATCACAAAGTAAAAGAGACTAGCAGCAAAGAGACTTTAAATGACCCCCCCCCCAAAAAAAAATAAAAATAAAAAATCCCTTCACCATAAACCGACCCTTGGCAGCAAAAAACCACCGAGAAAAGGAAGCTTGCAAGTTAGAACCCCCCCTCCCGAAAACAAGAACCCACCTACCACCCCTAATTCTTATTAATTAATATAATTCTAAAATCAGTATAATTATGGTTATGGTTAGAATTAGGTTTATAATTAAGGTTAGGATCAAGATTAGAATTAGAGTTAGATTTTTAATTAGGGTTAGAATATTCAGGTTAGAATTAGAAATTGGGTTCTAGGCTTACAATTAAGATTATATTAATGTCAAAGTTAAGGATAAAATTAGGATTAAGGTTACAATTAGAATTAGGGTTAGGGTTATAATTAGAATTAGGGTTAGGGTTAGAATCAAGGTTAGACTTAGGTTATAATTAGAATTAAGATTACAATTAGGGTTAATATGGATATCATTAGAATTAGGGTTATGGTTATGATTAAGATAGAATTAGGATTATAATCAGGGTTAAGATTATTGTTAGAATTAGAATGAGGGTCAAGGTTTAAAATAGGATTAGGATTATAATTAAGGCTAGAGTTAGGGATAGGGTTAGAATTAGGGTTAGGGTTAGAATATGGGAGGAGGGATTTACCCTCTATGTAGGTTGGAAATGTAGATAATGAGTGTCTAGGGTCGTGTGTGCAACCTTTTTATTTTCCACTCTATGGCCCTCCAACCCCTCCTTTTCTCTTGCCCATATTGACTTGCACATTGAATTAGGGTTAGGGTTAGAATTAGAATGAGGCTAGGGTTAATATTGAAATTAAGATTAGAATTAGGGGTAGGGTTAGGGTTAGAAATAAAAATTGGGTTAGGATTAGGGTAAAGGATAGAACAAATATTTGGATTTGGATTTGGATTAGGGTTAGGGTTAGAATTATGACTAAGGCCAAACTAGGTTTATGTTTAGATTTAGAATTAGGGTTATGTGTAGGGTAATAATATAATAAGAGATTTGGTTAGGGTTTGTGCAGATACCTAAATTTGCTCATAATTGAGATCATATTGGACTTTACCCCATCCTAGCTAAGAAAATAAATATCTATTGTTTATTTAGTCCATCCCTTACCTTTATCCCTCACCCTTAATTAAATATTTATTGTTTACATTTATTTAATTAAGTTTAACCTTTACCCTTTATAAAAAATTAAGTCTAAACGTTATCCACAAAATCCTCCAACTAAATCAATTAACTAATATCCACTTAATTAATTGATTTAGGTTAATTAATATCCATCTCATTTTCATCCAAATATTTAAATCCATTTAATCTTCAATCCTTGTCCATTTAATCCTAGTCATTGAATCCATTCACATGGATCACAATATAAACTTGTTATCATGTGACAAGTATCCCTCTCATCTTTATCCTCTCATAAATGAGAGGATGCAAAATTCAAACCTACCTTTTACACCTTTACCCCTCTTGTGACACTTGTTACAAGGCTAAGCTTCAAGACAAACCCTAATCCTCATTCAATCCTAGCCATCCATCAATCAATGCATCTTGGCCCTTGATTTTTCTCTTGGAAATTCTATAAATTAGAGGCTTCTCATCCCATTTGGGTATCCACTTTTACCATCCCATTATGTTGTCCAATCTATTACTTATCATATCAAGCATATCGTCATCATGTTGGTTTTATGAGCAAGTGAATTTCATCTATCAATGTATCACATGTGATTGTTAAATTAATCATGCATTAGCTAATAATTAATTAATCCTTAATAGATTATTTAGTCTAATTTATTTCATGCACTTAAGTTGAAATTAGGATTGCTTTTTTTTGTTAACTAGAGTGAGTTTTTATTAGATCATTATGTCTCATCACATAGGATGCTGGTACTTGTCATGATCCAATCCCTTTATCATTTAGGGTTTCTCTTATAAATCAGTCTCCCTATATTATCTCTTGAAAAATCTTGAAGTTCTTTCTATAATTTTTTCTTGTTGAGGATATAACAAATTATTGTTTGTAACTCTTTTGTGTGGTTCAGGTGTTTTTGTTGTTTGATCTTGTGTCTTGTGTTATTCGTAATTATAACAATGATCATTATGAGGTTTTCATGTGTTTGGTTTGAGTAGTCTTGATTTGATGCTATTTCATTTGTGTCATTTGCAAGCAATATAGTTTGAATTAAATTTATGCTTACATATAGGGTTAGAATTAGGGTAAGGGTTATGGTTAGAATAGAATTAGGGATTGATTTACAATGAGGCTTATACTTAGGGTTAACATTCTAATTAGGTTAGAATTAGGGTTAACCTTATAATTAAGGTTAGAATTAGGGTTAGGCTTACAATTAAGGTTAGAATTAGGCTTAAGCTTAGGGTTAAAATTAGGGCTAGGGTTAAGTTTAGAATCAATATTAGAATTAGCCTTAATATTATGGTTATAATTAATGTTTAATTAAAATGAGGGTTAGGGTTAAAATTAAAAGTAGGATTAGGGTTAAAGTTAGGGCTAGGGTGATGATTAATGTTAGAAATAGATTTATAATTATGTTTAGGGTTAGAATTAAGGTTAGAAATAGATTAACAATTATGGTTAGGGTTATAATTAGAATTAGAGTTAGGGTTAAGGATAGAGTTAAGGGTAGGTTTGGGGTTAGGATTAGGGTTAGGGTTATGATTAGAATCATACCAGTTAGTTTTAAAATTAGGGATAAAGTTAAGGATTTTGAGTTAAGGTTAAAGTTATAATTAAGATTAGGGTTACAATTATGGTTAGAATTAGGGCTCTAATTAAGCTTAAGGTTAACGTGGTTAGGTTAAGAATTAGAATTAAGTTATATAAATTAAAAGTAATATAATTATACATACATTACTTATTACTATATATAGTTCAATTCGTATTATTCTATAATATAATATAGTATAATATCATTATAACTTACATATATACATTACTTATTACTATATATAGTTCAATTCATATTATTCTATAATATAATATAGTATAATATCATTATAACTTACATATATACATTACATTATGTAATTAATATTACTTTCATATATATAGGTTTAGAAATATATACATTATATAAGGTTAGAATTAAAGTTATAAATGGCATTAGGTTAGAAATAGGGTTAGATTTATGATTATGGTTAGGGTTACAATTAGAAATAGGATTAGGATTAGGATTAGAGTTAAAATAATTGTTAGGATTATGGTTATAATTAGGGTTAGTGTTAGAATATGACTTAGGGTTAAGGTTAGGGTTAGGGTTAGGGTTAGAATTAGGGTTAGAATTAGGTTTACCATTATAATTAGGATTATGATTATAATAGAACTAGGGTTATAGTTAGCGGTTGAATTATATTTATGATTAGAAGTAAGATTATTATTAGGGTTATAAGGAATAATGGTTACAAGTTTCCAAGAAGAATCAACACATCAAATACATATTGATTGATTAAATGAGCTTTATTGGAAAAAAAATGTTGGAGACCATAGACTCTCAACTCCACCAAGCATTTCCACAAAGTGCAAACATGAGTGTTTCCCTTATGGTACATAATATAAAAGGTAATCATTACCAAATATCATTCAATAGTATATATGATTTTGGTTTGGATTTTTGGGCCAGTTACCTCTAGTTAATGAAAAACTAGCATATGATATCAATAAACGAGCTAAAATTACTATGAGAAGAGTTCAAAACTATAGCCACTTTAGAAATAATATTTATACAAGATGGAGAAAACATCCAATAAGAAAGATTTTGTCAAATTCTCACAAATCTAAGAGATGCAAATCCAATAATTCATGATTGAAAGTTGCTTATAACAAGAACAAATATTAGCATCGATGCAACAAGCAATGAAGAATTTGATAATAGTATTCCTTTATTTGCTACAAATGATAATGTTCATAATCATTAAAAAAATAAAAAATCATTGAAACATCATGTTGCATGTAGCATTGCGACAAAAGTGAGAAATGTCAATATAGCAAAAAGAGATCAAAATGATGAACTTGATGTGGAGTTATTAATTAGTAAAAATGTAAATATAATGTTAACTTCAAATCTTTAGATACAAGTAGGTCTTGGATGAAGCTCTAGTACATATTCAATAGATTTGATACAAACTTAGAAGTGCGCCATTAGAACCACAAATATATGTAATGGTTAAGTTTGACAGTTATTGGAGAATACCATTTGAAGATCATAATCCACATACATTCCAAAGGGGCCACAAAATCCAAATACCATTAAGATTGGCTTGGGTATTGATAATATATACAAAGCACAAAGTTTTTCAAAATCCACTATTTATATAGACTCAAAAGAAAGAACATGATTGACATTTGTAGCCATATCTCATGTAAAGTCATTTCACACATAAAAATAATGTTACCATTTGCAATACCGTTATGAAAAATGAAAAAAAGAAAAACAACTTAACAAGCAAAAAGTTGAAAAAAATAGACTAAAATTTACTTATCTTTTTTTTTTTTAGACTACAGGAATTGGGTAGCACGACCCCCTATAAACTGCAGGTGCGCCTGGTAAACTTTTTAACGTGACCGGCGGCGCTGGTGCACACGCCCTCCGGTACCACGGGGGTGGGGGAGACTAGAACTTGTGACCAACCTCCTGCTACAGGAAAGATTTAGCCAACCAAGCTAGGGCCCCAACCCCTAAAATTTACTTATCTTATCATTATAATGAGAATTGAATTAATGTCTTACATGTTGCAATTGTGGATGCTAGTAGCAAATATATCTTTTAAAATCTATATAAAATATGTTGAGAGATATTCTTCTCAAGACACCTATTTTTTTAATTAATTTCTCACATATAAACACAAAAGACTCCTGTAGAAGATATCTCTTGGTGTATTTTATTTAAATTTTAAAAAGATAAATTTACTAGTGTAGAGATAATTTTATTAATTAATACTAAATTTTCAAGCCACAATAATATATGAACAAACAATTACTTTTTCTCCTCCAAATAAAAGATATTAACCAATAAATTATTAATAATTTATTTTTAAATAATATTTATGTTAACGAATATTTATTCAAATTAAAAAACCACTGATATTGAGGGACAATTAATGATAACTAATTAAACAATTCTCGTTATAACTAAAAATAAATACTAATAATAAATAAAACATATCAAACAAATATTAATTTAAAAAATGCCAAATCTATTTAAAAACTATAAACTAATTGGAAAAAGCAAAAGTATCTTAGAGAGCGTAAAACTAAAAATTTACAAATCTATTTAAAAAAACTATAAACTAATTAAGAAAACCAAAAATATCTTGTGTAAAAACTGAAGTACCACTTCCATAGAGATAACAAATATTTATCTCCTAATATATTGCACTGTTTTTAATATTCAGCGGCCATTCGTACTGGAAAATCAGGTACACGAGAAAATCGCATTGACGGATTCCATTTCATTATTAAAATCACTGTACTTTTAAAATTAAACATATTCCTACCCTCTCTAGAAGCCGATGTATACGATAAAGAATAAAATAAAATAAAAGACTTTTAATGTCCACAACGAAAAGTATACTTACGGGACGGTAATGGGACGGTAGATCCTGCCATTTTTACAGTTCGAAGTGTTATTTTCTGTTGATCAATTTGATAATACCTATATTCGTTTTTTTTCTTAAAAAGTGTTATTAAATTATTGGCGTACTTGATTCAGGTATCAATTATCATTACAAGCTTGAAATTATGCATTCAACTGTACAAAAGACACAATCTCCGCCTGTTATATTCCCGCTTTTCTTCGCCTTTGGTTTCCAGCACACGGAGCAAAACAACACAGAGAGCTCGTAAAATATACACAGGTAGCTTCTCACTTGAAAACCTTTCCATCTACTTTAAAATCAGAGATTTATTTCTGCATCTGGCGTACACATTTTTAATTTTTATTTGAACGTCTGAAAATGAGCGGATTCTCTCATGGCTGTGATGAATGAATTTGTTAGTGTGTAATGATGAATGATTTTTGTTGCTGTAAGTTATCTTTCTGGTATTGCTTATGTGATTCCTCCTGTTAATGTAGTATATTTTCTCTGGCTTTGGGATATGTTTGATCGTATGGTTTATTTTTTATTTAGGGTTTTTTCTGGCATGAAATCTTGTTTAAATGGTTAGTCTGTTCAGTTATGCAAGGAATATGTTATGGACTGAGAGCCTTCAATGATGTTAATTCTTTTTTTTGGAATGAAGTTAGTTAATCAAATTCTTCTTTTGGCAAAAGTAACTCTGTTTATTAATTATGAATATTTAGAGGATTTTTATTTTTAAATATTATTTTAAAATTTTAAAATTATTTGAATTTAACAATAATGTGAAATAAATGAATTAATACCAAAAAAAATATTATTTTTTATATTTTTTAATTTTAATTTTATAAAATTAAAAAAATTATAATTTTATTATTATATATATAATAATTATTTAGAATATGATGTGATGGTTAAATGAAATGTAAAATTAATATATATTTAAGTTTAAATCATATCAATTATCTATTTTTTATATTATCTTTGACATTTTTCTATGTTTTAAAGGAGTTTAACGGGTTGTTTTAGAATCTGACAGAAGGAATTTGTTTAACGATTTTCACATAAATGGTCTCTAGAAAAAAACTTTTATTTTAAACACATTGACAAACCAATTCTTTATATTTTCCTCTTCCTGAAGATGGATTACTCAGTGATACTGAAAAAGTCTATCTAAAAAACATACACAATTGAATCCAAAAACTTGTTCTAATTTAATTCCTTATATTTTTCAAAATATATTTTTCCTTGCAAAATCCAGATAAATATCACCTTTAATTATTTAAATTCTAAACTTATTACTCTAATCCCAACCACACATCCTAAATTTTATTATTTTCTTAAAATATTTATATGTGGGCGCTTCGAGAGATCTATGTAATATTAATACACCTCAACCCAACGAATATATAGTTAAAGAGTTTCGAGGAAATTCTGATTCACGATCTATTTTTATTGTGCGCGTGGGTTTTATTTTGGTGGCAGCTTGCAGCACAAGGAGCGAGCAAAATTGCAGAGGTTACTGTCATAACACAACAATTATAAGATATAGTCAGGTAGCTTCTATGTTAGCAGGATTTTATGTTTTTTCTTTATTTATCTTTTGGCGTAGAGTTGTGCATGTTATCATTGCAACTTGGAGTTTGTTTAGCATTGATTTTGGCAGGTATGCCCTTCTCAACAGAGCACATATGCTAAATTCTAGTCATTACGTTGCCGTTCAAAGAATCGAAACTCAGCAGACACCAGGCAAATCTTGGCAATTAACTTAACAATGTCAGAACCTTTACCCAGATAGATTTCGGAGATTGGTGCTGAATCTTGGTGAGTATTGCCCTAGTTTGTCAAGTTTTATTGAGTCTTTTTCTTCTTGAAAACGGGCGAATAAGCTATATATTCAGTTTGTACTCATTTGGTCACCAGGATTAGCTAGCTACCCTGCAAAGGATCGTTACCCATCTCACCAGCTTTACCAAAATAAAAAATAACTATAAGGATCACAGAACTACCAAAGTAAGAAATATAAGTTATAACCGCTGAGAACCTGTATAACCGTACCATGATAACTAAATATGTTTGTAGATGGCTTAAACACCGCCAGGATGTTAAACATCATGGAAAAACATGTTAGTTAGAAGATCAGTATCATGAAGATATGTTCGGTAAAGATCTGTACAAAGAGTCAGCTGGTTGTGGTCCAGTGATGAACCAACTGGAGTTTACCAAAGCTGGCACCGGTTTGAGTATTGGTCTCACTCCCCAGTAGCGACCTTCCCTCAGGTGTACGCTTAATCTGATAAAAATAAATAAAAATCTGCATGACTAGGAGGGACAACAGGGGGATACATCCTCCCTACCTTTGCTGCAGAAACTTCATGGATAGTGAACAATGGTAGTCAGCATCGGGTCCTCCTTCACGTGAGCCCCGCAACTCAACATGTCATAAGTGCATATTTAAAGATGAGGAACTGAACCTCCAGAATGTCCTAAAGAGCAAAGATATCTGTGTCCTTAAAAAATGGTCATGCAAAGCGTCCATATTATTATCTCTCTACCTATTTTATTTAGAATTATGTTTTGCTGGACAGTTAAGTGATAATTTGCTCCCGTGGAAACTCCACCAGCTTCCTCGTATCAGTTGTTTCCTGTAGGAATTCTTCAAACAATTCTTGAGAATGGAAACTACGGTGTCATACACGTACCCTAGGCAGAAATGATAAAGGAGCGCTTTGAAGAGCAGGGGATGCCTTTGCCACTTGCAGCTTGGAAGAGGACCCTTACCTCGAATTTAATTGCTACTAAGTCCCTACCATCGTGCTCCAATTGCTCACCTGCTTTATCTTTTACTGATTGAATATTGTTCTGATCCGCCTTGGTCAACTACAACAGGGGAATTCATAATGGTATATCTGTTAAGAGTCTGGGAAGGGTCTTGCAGAAGAGGAATCTCCACTCCTGGAACTTTAGCAGCAACAGAATCAGAAGAGAGAGAGAGGTCTGCCCAAGATTTTCAAGTCTCTTAAACATTGTTTGTTGTGGGCTGAGAAGCCATTATGGCATTTCTCTAGCCAAACATGCACATGTATTGCTTGCGTTATCTCTAATGAGTTTAGCAGAATTACCAAGGAGGCAGCTAAGGCAGCGTTTAAATTTTTATCCAACATATTCTCTAGGAAGAACCAACTACAAGAACAGAATGGTTGGAGGCTGAGTCGGAGCTACGCCAGCAATCCAAATGAAAAGCAAAACTAAACTAGACAACAAAAAAATTGACAACAGTCTACAGACAAAACAGAATCAACCTAGAAGGAGATGATAATTAGTGCGGGCCACCACCAACAAAAGCTTTCCACAGGTGCTCTATTTAGGAGGAGAGTAACTAGCTTCACTAATCTTCCCTTCCACACAATCTGTCTTTAACACAGTCTCCTGACATCCACCACCAAAAATTACCCATAGCAAACAGTAAAGTCCTCGGCAGTAGATTAGAAGAGGAAAGATCAAGGCCCAGGTCTTTGAAAATTAGGTGTAAGAAATGAAGAAGCCATTAATGAACAGGATGACGAGCTTGGAAAGGCAAATAATGGGAACTCTGATATGCCCTCTTCTGCAGCAGCAGCACCTTAAGTCATTATTATTTAATAGCCTTGGAGAGGGGCATTTCTTTTTATTAAGTGACAACTTTCCTCTTAAACAATCACTGCCAGGAATGATGATATTCCTTCATGTTACAATGCTCCAATATAATCTGTGGATGATGATAGACCTGATCTGTATATGTCATGACACCCCACTATTCTCCTTTTGATGGTGGAACTGTGCTGTATCCTCCTTTACTGCTGCAATTAGTCGTATTCATATGTAACAGTACAAGCCTTAAAATTGTGTCAATTTCCATGCTCACCAAGCATTTTTACACAAGGAAAATATATCTCCCAAAAGTCTAGAGTGCAATATGTTCCTCTATACATAATAATCGCATTCTTTGTCTACCTATGTTTACATGCATTTAATGGCCTTAACTACTTTTGAAAACTATAGATGTTCATTTAAATCAAAATTTAAACAACCTTCAATTCAAGCTCACAAATAAAAACAGAAACAATATAAAGTTGATATCAGTTTAAAATGGTTTAATTAATGTAGTCCAAATGGTGTGATCGAGTTATAAAGATGGAGCATTACCACAATAAAGAGCGGAGCTAAAATCTTCCCTTGGGAACCATGAGGCACATTCCTATTAAACACTTATAAGCATATAAAAGCGTGTATAGAAACACAGCTAGGGTAAAATCCCTCATTTGTGCCTAATGGCTGAAAAGTTCTTTAATACTCATTCACCAACCAAAAAAGGGGTTTGATATGTACTTTAAACTTTAAAAGGAAATGAAATCTCCAATTTGTTCTCACTGTCAAGAAGAGATGAGTTTATCTTCAATTGGCATGCTAAAGAGAACCAAACGTAGGAAAAAATTCTCCGAACATAGTCCTCACCCCCCAAAATTTCAAAAGACAATTAGATTTGATTGCTTTGCTTGCAATTTTTTAAGAAAATTATACCTTTGGAGTCCCATTCACAAACAAGGCCAAGTAGAAAAAGTTGGGACTCGACAGTGAGAATATTATCTCTTATAATACAAGGTTAGGGAAGCATGAGCAAGATACCCATGAAACACATCGGATGGAAAGTAGAGCTTTCAAGTTATCTCTTGTTGAGAAGGGACCTCCCACCTTGTGCATCTAGGGTGGGGTATGTATGGATGCAACAAGCTCATATGCTGGAAAGCATTTTCCTCCTACCATCTCCCCCTGTCCTTCCCCTCCCTATTCTTTGAAAAGAAAGAATTAGAATTATGAACGAGACCAAGATAGAACCCCACTTTGACATAAGCCTATAGGATCTTTGGTTCTCTTGTTATAAGAAGTTTTTAAATCAGGCAAGTGGCAACCAAAGGAGAGGAGGAAACAAGAGCAGTAGGGGGAACGAGGTTTTCTAGTAGTAATTGAGAATGGAGAAGGGAAAACAATTTTGTTTCACATGTTGGGAGCATGTCAATAGTGAGTTGTATGAATTTGTTTTTATTTCTCTTGAATTTTCACTAACATAATCAAGGAAATGTCAAAACGGATCCTAAACACAATATGGGCACTTGCACTTGAAGCTCTAACATTGGAACTTTAAAAACCAACTAGTCAAATGGGGGGAAATAAGGAATAGGAGTCATGGATGAAGTGGAGGGAGAAGTGGAAGTACCACTGCAAGTTCATACGCTTGTTCCTAAAACAATTGAAGATTTTTGCAATGCCTCAATAATAAATTGGCTCACAAATCAGTAAACAAAAACTTTCCATATATAAAAATGCCCCATGCACCTTTGAGCTCTTCTCTCATAACTACAAAAGCCTTATCAGTCACTGTTTTCTTACAAGCCAACAAAAGACAAGTGAGAAAAAGAGGTCCATATGGTCTCATGTGTTTTTATTCTTCTTTTGTTTTTCCTTTCTCTCCAGGGTTGTTGGGTGTATCCTTTCCCCTATAAAATAGTTATAGTGGTGCGTTTTTTCTCTTTTGAGGTGCGATTACTAAGGATATGCAGGAAATGACTAAGTGACGTGTATATATGTAAATCTAAACTGCAAAATTCTTATGAAACATTTTCTAACCATTTTGTGCTAGTGTCTATCACCAGAAATGTTTTTGAAATGAGAGGGCATTTTGGTGAAACTAGTAATTGAATATGCCTTGTCTTCGGCACTGGGGCTAGATTAGTTAAATATGTGCCCATCGTGAGATCTGATTTTAATTGCTTATTTAGTAGACAACACACTAAGTGATTAAATCTAATGTGCTAAAATAGAAATTAATTTGAAACCTATGATAATAGTAGAGAAGAGGAACATCTTTACAATGTAAGCAGAAAGGTGTTATTAATATGAGCAAGCTGTATATAACGTTAGCAACTTAATATATATCTTCCTATGACACTACTCTACTCATTATTTGAGTTGAGTGGTTCAATACATGTAGTGAATTGCATCAGGAAATGAAAAGACTCAAAGGAGAAGATTAAGTAATTTGCCATGAGGATCCTGGAAGTCATTAATTATAGATGGATTTGGAAGATAAGGACAAACAAATTTGGAAAGTTTACTTGAATTCGGGTCAGAATTGTATTTTGTGATGTTTGGACCTTCCTGAATGGTATTTGGGGGAACTTAGCATAACAGACTTCAGCTCCTTTTCATCATTTTATATACAGTTTAAGTATTCCAATGCATTTTAAGTGAGGCAGGTTCAAGCTACAGTCACAAATTATGACCTTGGAAAGTTGGCTGTCCCAACTGGTGCTCCAGAGCTCCACCACATGGATCACCATGTCCCTCACTTTCTTCACTCATTTAAAGTAAATGGGAGATTTGAAGATTTGACGAGCTATTTGGAAAAGCATCTACTCAAGTAAGCCAGTCAAAGGATGTGATGTATATGTAGTAAAGACTAACTATTCAAGCTGCTGATGGATATAAATTACATATAAAATGTAAGGGTACTAATTGGGATTCACAATCTTGTTAGATGGATCCTGGTCATAGACATGGATTTAAAATTAATATTTAGCATTTAATTAAAAACTTCTAAAATCTTACAAGTGATTATGCTCATGACCATGGCATAGTAGTTCTTTAGGGTGCAGATTTCTGAAGAAAGTTGTTACAAGGAATCCATGCTAAGTGCCCAACACATGGGCAGAGAAGACTAATCCCAATTTCCATGGTTGTTCAAAAAGTTACTTATGATGTTTTATTGGGCCTTGTGCTAAATCTGTATCTACAATAGTAGTTTCAAGAAATTTTTGGTTTAAAGATCTCTTGCTTTGTACCTATTTGTTTTTATGGAGTGCTAGGCCAAAAACCAATGGCTTTCTATTTCCTTAATGAAACTCTTTTTCATTATTATCTATGTTCTAATTAGGGATGCATGGTAGCTACCCTTATTTTATCTTATATTTATCATAAATAAGTGCTAAATCCTTATTGTAGTTTTCTGTAGCTGATTGTAACCGCAATTCAGTTCAAATATAATCTCTTAGCATTATTTGGGCAAATGCATTGTGTTTCATTTGGGTAATGCTACTTTGGATAACATTAACAAATTAGGTACCAAAATTCTTTTAGATCCTTTACAGTTCAAGCAAAGGATTAGATCGGTTATGGTACTAAAATGTATCCTCAACTTGGTGGACTGCTCAATAACTTTGACAAGATGAAAAGTTTGGCTTAATTTAGTAGTCCTATAATTTAAATGCGCTGAGTGTTTTCTCTATGTTAGAAAAAGGAATAGTGAGGAATTAATATGGGATCATTTTCTTGATTCTTATTGCAAGAAGATGAACCATTAGTGTTGGGCCAGAATATACTGGATATATGAGCACCATCTCAAGAAGTAACATGTGAAACATATGGCTTTGTTGTCAAATTGGGTTATTGGCTAGGCAATTTATTTGCAGATGTTACATTTTGTGACAGTTGAGACAAAGGTTAAAAAAGGATAATGTCTATCAAGGACGATCACAGGGGTTAAGATGATCTCTTGGATCTTCAACAAGCAATCAGCACATTGACACATAAATATTGTGCTGTAGACAAAGTTGTTGACTTTACAAATTGAGTTCATATCTTCCACAGAGCTTATATAGTGTTTAAAAGTGAAAAGAAAATGGCTATAACCTTTTGACCAGAAGTCAACCGCTTCATGCTCCAATTAGATCAAAAAGCAGTGTCATGAATTGAGAAACCACCTTATAACAGGACATTACTAGCTTCAAGAAGCCAATTACAACAAATTAGTCTCAGGACAAAGCAGCTTTGATACTTCCATAAATTCCACACCTAACAAGAACCTCATACGACAGTTTGTCATTAAGAACTTCTGTGTGAATGAAACAAACCTTTGCTGTCAACCATAAGATCCTTCGACACCTTGGCTGGGCAACCAAGCTGGGCAGTCAATTTGAGTTTTTTATGTGGCAACTATGTAATTGAAAATCATTGAATGCAAAGAACAAACGACCTTGTTAGATCTTAAGAAAGTAATCTGTCAGAATTCAAAAAAACTATGGTGAAAATGAAAACATTTTTATTTATCTTTTCTCTTTAGTGCCAGATATTTCCACAATCAGAAATGTGCTAATAGTAGTTTCCACATTTTCCCTATTGGAACAGCAAACAGCAGTTACTGAAACTGCACCAACAACAAGTGTATATAATTATTGATTTACTCTATTTACAATTTATGTCTTTATATAGTTCTAGAATCTGTACCATGAGGCATAAATTGCAACAAAATTTCCAGCAGGGCTTTTGTGTGCATAATTTTTAAAGGCTCACAAATCCTAAATTTTCTTGGTATCTATGTTGCATGCAAACTGTAAGTAACGTTGGTAGTGCTAGTAAATAGTGTTCGGTTGATAGTTTTGTGTCATTACACATCTCTTTTGAGTTTGCAACTTAAACTATTCAAACTTTTTAATATAAACTTTTAGCCCATATTTTCAACATTTTGAACATTTTATTGAAACAATTTCCCCCACTCCTTATATGTTTGGAAAAGTGGATAGTTTGGATAGAGGACATCTAGTAACACAATGTGAAACACTGATTATGTCACCAAGATTGTTCCTTTCCTACCATAGGCAGCACCGTGAGATTTGGTGACCTGCTGTAGACATTGTGATGCATACTTTGATGTTTCACCGCGTAGACTATTGTTTTAATAATGTTTTGTTGTAGCCAACTCATTATGTTTTGTTGGCACTAGGTAGTAATGTAACTTCTTGTGTTCAGTTGTTGATGGTTGTATAACCGACTTTAAGTATTATCATATAAGAAGCAAGTCTATGTCAGTGAAGTTATGCTGTTTTGGGCCCTCCCTGTACCGAATAATTGTAAAGACACTACCTACATGAAAAGATCTTATCTTGTATTTTATCGTGTTCATTGTTACTACTGTTATTATTTATATTACTGTAATCTGGTAGTGTACAATCAGTAGCAAACACTGTAAGTGCCATTTACTCATGTTGTCTTTTCAGCTTGA
This sequence comes from Sequoia sempervirens, assembly GCA_007258455.2. Classification (NCBI taxonomy): domain Eukaryota; kingdom Viridiplantae; phylum Streptophyta; class Pinopsida; order Cupressales; family Cupressaceae; genus Sequoia; species Sequoia sempervirens. Next base: position 122,269,831 of record VDFB02271358.1, read on the forward strand.
TGGAAACAAAACAGCCATCTTTTATAGAGTCCGAATAGGATTTACCAGGAACTCCCCATCTTGTATTTTTCCAAGCATGACATTACTTAGTTTTACTTGGAACTCTATGAACCTTAAGTACTACATATCCGAGTAACATTGCTATAGTATACAATTACAGGAGAACCTGTCTCTCAATAGAGCTTGTCCTGTATCTAATCAGAACATTCAATGTGTTTTTACTAAGTCTTCCGCAGTATGACAAAAAAAAAAATCATTTTTAACCAATTTGTCACTTTTTCCACAATGTTTGTTTCTGGTCTTTATTGCTGTACAAGTCAGTGGATTAGTGATATCAAGTTTCCACAATCCATAATGTTTATTGCTAAGTGATTTCTGGATTCCATTGTGTGCAAATTTTTTGCATCAACGTTTCGGATCACACTCCGTGATCCATTTTTTCTCCTAGTGCTCTCTGCTTCCATCTTGATGATGGATCACGGAGTGTGATCTGAAATGTTGATGCAAAAAATTTGCACACTATTGAATCCAGAAATCACTTAGCAATAAGTCAGTGGAAGTTAGCATATTTATGAATGCTTTTTGATACCCTAAGCTTTTAACATGTTAAAACTGTATTTTGTGGGCACGGTGAAACAAATGTGGATTACTCTGAATTGGATTATCTTGAAATCTGACCAGGATTCAAAATACATAAGTTAATAGCTTCTTCAAATATTAGCATGCTTATTCTAATGACCAACAATTTCCCATGTGAATTACTTAATATGTAGTAAATATTTTGGATGGGTTTCATCTGCATGTATTTGTGCTCAAAACGTTTTGATTCTCTGTTCAGATCAGTCAAGAAAAGCCTGCTTTTTTCAATATAGAAGAATGCACTCTTTGGCTCAGGAAAGCAGTGGTGAGTCAGGGCAAATGGAAGAAATACCTGAAAGTCTGTTACAGTCATTGGGTTCTACTAATTCTAATGAATTTTCTAATATTCCACATATTTTACCTCGAATTGGAGACAAATATCAAGTCAACATATTGCCATTTAAGTCCCATGTGACTTGTTATCAACTCGGAGTGGCTGAAGGTTTGAACTTTAAGGGTAACAAGGATGAGAACATTGAACAGCAGCTTATAGAAGGTTTGTCTTTGCCAATAATGCAGATCTCTAGTTTTTGGCCCTCAGTTAGTGTAAAAGAGTGTCAGAAGACATCTGTGACTGGGCCAACCACTGCCAATGAACTTTCCCCACAGGAGTACTTGTCAGTTGTACCTGTTAAAAGTAAAGCGGATAGTGTATTGAATCAACATGATTTTTTCCAACCAGCAGACAAAGGGTGTGTCCATGATCTGAGTGACAATAACCAATTTACAGAGCACAACATAGATTCTTCTATTATAAATATCCAAATAGATATCTCAAGAGCAGAGGATACTTGTACAGAATCTACTGTGACAGCCAAGAATGTGCCTGATGCATTTCACTATGGCATAGGACAACGGAGAAAAAGGGGCAGGAAAAATTGGAAGAGAGTCAAGAAGATAAAAGTTGATTTTTCAGACCCTAGTAAACAGAATTCTGGTTTCAGATGCCAAAATCCATTTGAAATGATGCATAATATAGAAGATGCAAATTCAAGAAGTTACATGATAGTGCCTGGTAGGTCAAGTGTGCCTTGGAGTAAAATTGACGAAGATCTGTTTATCCTCGGGCTATATATTTTTGGGAAAGATTTCAATGCTGTGAAGAGGTTTGTGCAGACCAAAGAAATAAAGGATATCTTATCATACTATTATGGAATGTTCTTCAGAACAGAGTCATATTGCAGATGGGCAGAATCTAGGAAGACAAGAAGCAGAAAGTGTATCCACGGGCAGCGCATTTTCTCTGGATGGAGGCAACAGGAATTGCTGACACGCCTGCTTCCACACATGTCTGATTCTTCCAAAGATGAGGTCCTAGAGGTAATGTTTTTTGTGCCACAAATTATGTTAGTTCTTTAAATGTAGAAATTACATATTGCCCATGTCATAGAGTAATGGAAAGATGCTATTATTTTATGGCATTTTTCAAATTAGTTGAGTTTATTCTAGATCAAACTATAGACTCAATTGCAGTTCGGCAACACTTCTCATGGATTAAACAATCAAATTGATGTTCAGCATTAATGTGGATCAAAGTTGACCTATTGATTCTGAAATGTGTATAGCCTAGAAGTAAAATGCAGACACAGCATGCAGTAATATGAACAGTGCACGAATCTTTATGCAAAACTTAGAAGTAATTGATTTTAAGTACTCAGTTACATAGTTTTCAAATTAATACTCACTTTGATCCTTTGAAAATTGACTGCTGTTTATCGGTATGGTGTGTTACAATATTGCTTTTGTAATGAACAGATAGTGAAGGCATTCAATGAGGGAAGAATTTCTATGGAAGAGTTTGTTACAAAGTTGAAAGCCTTAGCAGGATTAGAAGTGCTTGTACAAGCTGTGGGAATTGGCAAAGGTAAACAGGATCTTACCAGAACGCTCATAGATCCAGCAAAAGCGAACCAAGTCCTTTCCAACTGTGAAATTCCAGTAGGCAAGGTATGCTCCTCTCTTTCCACTGAAGACATAGTCAAATATTTGACTGGAGATTTCAGGCTCAGCAAAGCTCAAAGATATAACTTGTTTTGGGAAGCTGTGTGGCCTCGTCTCCTGGCTAGAGGATGGCATTCTGAACAGCCAGAGAACCAGGTTTTATTTGGGCTTAGACAGTCTTTGTTATTTCTTATCCCAGGTGTGCAGAAATTTTCAAGGAGAAAACTCACCAAAGGAATACATTATTTTGATTCTGTGAGTGAAGTTTTAAGTAAGGTGGCTTCAGATCCAAGGGTGCTTGAACTAGAAAGGGATCTCATAAGCGAGTCAGAAAGGAAGACTAAAATTCTGTCCACTTCTGAGAATAGAGAGGTAGAAATTGAGCATGTGGGATATTCCCATTCCTATTTTCAACCAATATTTTATACAAATTATTCGGACTCTTGTATGTTTACTGTAGTTGATACCAGTCTGACATCACAACATGAAAAACCACCTAGAACACAAAGGAGAGTGACATTGCCTTTGGATGACAACTCTGAGATGTTCCAGAAAGTATCTTTGGAAACAGAAGAGGAGGATAATTCAGCATCACACCTAACCGAGAAACTTCAATGTTGCAAATGCTGTTTAGTGGGGAATGTGTTGAATAGTAAACCAGACAAGTCCACCGTCATTGCAATTAATAATGAAAATTCAGATGAGAAAATTAGGCTTTATGGAACACTGGAGGCGTCAAACCCTGATCAGAACAATGTTCTGTCCTCATCCTGGGAGCAAAGGAGATCAAACTCACTCAGTGACTGCAAAGATGATACTGTATATAGTAATTCAACAAAAGCTGGCAGATCAAAAGTTAAAGGAGCAATGCTTATATCAAATAGTAAGGAAGAAACTTATGAAGCCACTTCAGATTCAAACTCATCAAAAAAAGTCAAAACCACATTAGCTTCAAGTCAAAAAAGTCCTGAGAGAAGCATTTGTCCTAGTCTTCTGGCTGGAGATTCTTTTTCTGCAAATAACATCAGCAACACTTCACAAAATTCTAGGGGATGCAGAGCAACTTCTGAGATGAGTTTCGGCTTACAATTGCCCCAAGTTGAACCAGAAAACATGGATACAAATTACATCCTTCTAACAGGCAGTGAAGTTTTGAATGGCTCAAAAACTGAAGAAAATGCTCATTATGGTTCAAGTTCTCAGTGCCCTACAGGAGAGCCTGGTAAAATATCAACAGTTCTACAGGCCATACACTTAACTTCTGGTCTAGAAGAGAGCAAATCTACTGACCCAGAAGAAAACAATGCAAGTGCACTACTAGAGAATGCAATCACTGTACCCAGGCAAAGTACGAGGGTTCGGCCCTTGACTTTGAGAGCGTCAGAAGCATTCGCAAGAGGGTTTTTTGACATTAAAAGGCGGAAAAAGAGTGATGAGAAAATGCTGAATTCAGATGCCTATCGCACCAAATCTCTTTGCAGACTGATTGGAGATGAAGTAACCACTTCATTCAATGCTTGTAGGTCAGAGAGTTGAAATATCTGTCTGGATTACAAGAATGGAATCTGTGCATGGAACTTATAACAGTAGTGGTTGATTATGTATTTAGTCCTGAATATGTTTGCCAGAGGAAATTAATCCACATTTGGAAAGCTCCAAACAAAAAAAGCAAATTATTTAACTCTGATGCTGATTTATGACTATAATTGTAATATGAATATGTACATTTCTGGGCCGAAGCACACAAAATGCTAAACATGAATATGTTTTCCAAGGAATAACTGCAATGATCATCCTGCAAGGATGGTTGTTATGATATACACCTCGTTCATGGTGCACTTCAGAACAATAAAGGTTTGCCCCCAGAAATGAGAGGTTGCCGGCTCATCCAGAAGTTTATTTATTATATTATTTCGTTCAAATTGGAGACAAATTTAACCCTTATTCCTTGGTCTCTCCAGACGGTCAAATAGCATTGTTGAGGAGCTACTAAACTAGTTGGAGGCCTCAAAACAATTAATAACTTAAATGGTAGATACAATAATTTGACCTAAAGCCAGCGTTGTAAATTGTCTGTATTGTAAATCAAAAAGCAAAAAGGAAGTTAAAAAATTTCATAAACATTTTCTGTGGCTTTATATACCTAGATACTCTGCTTTTGTGGTTGGCTACCAAGTGTAGAAGCTTGAGCTTGTTTTGTTATTGGGATGTCGGTTTGTTTTCTCTCTGATTTTGTGCTTGTGGCGGATTGTTCTAGCATGTTTTACTTGAGATGATTCATTCTCATCTATAATGGGCTGCCTACACCCAACTTATTATTAAGCAGCACAAAGCTCTAATTCAGATTTTTCTAGTAATTGCAGCTTAGAGGTTTTCAAGTACAGCCAGGGCTTAAATTTGATGGCTGTATGACCGTATTTAGAGATTTTTGCCGTAAAATACAATCAAAATTTTAAGAAAGATTGTATCAGATGAAAGGAGAGATTTTGGATAGACTGTCAAAATTTATATAGAATTATAATGATATATATATTTGATTTATATATAATTTAACTTACACTAAGGTATATCATAATGTTTTAAGGGCACCTTTGAGTAGATAACCGTCATTAAAAAATTTGTTGACAGGCAAGGTCGACCGTCAAATTTAAGCCCTGAGTACAGCTAGAAGATTTCCAATATTACGCAAACATTTTAAGCAGTTATACGCATGCTAAAATTGAGCAGCATAGAAAATTTTAAGGTATGGAAGATCTTCTATAATGTTGGTAAATCTAATAGGATGGTTAGTTAACGTTGTTTGAAAAATCTAAAAAAATTTATTTCCAAAAACTTAAAAAAGCTTTTCCCATTGCTTCTATCACTAAAATCTTATATTAGATTTTTTTTAAATTATATTTAATAATAAAAAATATTTTTACCACAAAAAATTCAATATTTTTTCCACAAAAAATTCAATATTTTTTCCTAAATTTTTGAAAACTTAGGCCAATATTTTGATTATAAATTTAGCCATTAATAAATTTAGTTTTTAATTATTTTTGTTAAATTTGTATGAATTAATTATAAGTAGCAAAATGTATTAATAAATATTTCATAGATATAAATATTCATAATTGATAGATTGTATTTATATTTTTAGGGTTATGTAGAGTGTTAGTGAACAAGGGTATAAATATTAGGCTATCAATCATTTGGTAGTACTTTTTAATTTTAGGGGTGTAACAATTTAAAATACTTTTCGATGATTTATTTGAGAAATAAGTAAATACATAATTTTGAAGGTATATTCATTTATTGATATTGATGATTGTGTTACAATAAGTATATTATAAGAAAAATAAATTTATAATATCTTTACTTTAATAATGTTACAATTTTTCCATGTGTTATAAATATATATTATTTATAAATTAAAAGAAATAATAAAGTTGTTTACTTTTTTTTGCTATACACATTGTTAGTTGTATATTCATTTATTAAATGTATTTAAATTTGTAATGTTTATTAATTATGACAATCTATATTTTTACAATACAAAATTTGGATTTATAAAGATTGATCAAGACATTTACACACAAACAAAGCATGTATTATAACACACGAAAACATATTATATACTGATGTCACATAATTTTATAATTGAAGTGGTAACATATCGACACTTATTATGAGCTTATGTGTTTGTCTTAACAATTGTTATATAGAACAAGAAACAATAGCATAATAAATTGAAAGGAGCAGGAGTGGAAATTTTAATTCTTTCATGGGTGGGAAAATGTTCCTTGGAGATGTAGTTGAGGATGATCTAGACAATGAGGAGGATGGATGGTTTGGTTACTGGGATGAGGAGTTGTTAGATTTGTTGCTTGAGGCTCTTTGAAGGATTAGTGGCTTGCCTCCTTTATATAGGAATAATTCTACAAAATTCACTAATGCTTCATGTTGTGGTCCTATATGGGAGCTATGTAGGGGGTTTTTGCTCTCCTCAACAGATGCTTCTTCAAGCCAAAACCATTCTAGGGCTACGACAACCACAAAGGATCTTGTCTTGTTCCCAAGCTCAAGGTTTTTGTAGGGAGGTTTTGATGAGGGTACAAAATCCTTTGTTGTAGTTCCTCCTCTTGGCATTGGTATTCTTGGGACTTTGGTCCCCTTTCTACCTAGGCTTTGTAAGTTTCCAATCCAAACTTGTAAATCAATTCTTCTTATGATTTGGCCTCTGAGGAGTGTGATTTGAGGCCTATTATTGTTATATATGCTAGGGTTTCTTTGGTTGTTCTGGTGATGGGTGGTTCGTCTACTAATTCAACCAAACATGTTTTTGACCTATACTTGGGTGAAGCTCCTTTCACCTTGGATGTTTCATGTGTTGTTTTGAGGGTTCTTAATGTTATTATAAATAGAGTCACCATTTGCATGGGGAATGCCCTCACTATGAGATTATTGGGCTTTCATCCAAATACTAATATTGTTCAATGTTGGGTTCAAAAAAGATGAGGTGTGTCTAGTTAGTATAGGTGGGACAAGAATTTTGCAAGGAGGTCCTTGATTCCTTGGTAAATCTAATCTTTCTTTGAAAAGATTGTTGGTTTTGATGCTACTAAGGAAAACTTTAATATGGTCTTTATTTGGGATAGGCTTCTAGGGATTCCATTAAAATACTAAGATGAAGAGATTATTTGAGGTATATCCAATTCTCTTGGTCAACTTTATTTATTGACAATGTCATGAAATATATGAAATGTTTGGCTTTTGCTAGATTTTGTGTGTGTTGATATTGATAATGTGTTGCCAAACACCATAAAACATTTTTCCAAACTTGGTGTTTGGAAGTAGAGAATCCAATACAAGTCCCCATAAGTCTTCCTTCATTGCCATATAGTTGGGCACTTCTCACATTCATGCCAATATTTCAAATAGAAACACCATATTCAAACAAGTATGAATCCTTCTCTCGATCATGGGAAAGAGTTTTAGAATATTGTTAAAGAGTGCTCTACTATGACGAAAGGCATTATAGGTGTGGGTCCCACAAGGGATGTGTGAGCATCTCCCTTTAAGGACAAGAGAAAACCAAAGGTTGTGAGTTCTTCGATTGAGGTTGATTCTTCTTTAGAAAAAGGTAGAACTATCCATACGAGTTAGGTTTTGACTGCTCTTTAGAGTTCTTTGGTAAGGTTTGGATTTAAAACTTCATGATTATTGTTTTGGTTGTCCCTTTGTTATGGATTTGTTGTTTGTTTCCTAGGGGCATTCTAGTTTTAAGACCTATTCCATTGTTGGTTCTAGTCTCATGTTGTTGTTGTCTCTTCTTGATGCACACGTTTTTTGGATCTTTTCAAAACCCTATGGAGTTTTCTAGTCGCGGTATACTTAATTTCTTTTGTGACTTACTTTATCCTGTGGAAAACGTACAAGTGTGTTCTGAATATTAAAGCAAGGAAGCAAGCTTCCTTGGAGGCGAAACCTGAGCAATTTGTAGTACTTGCTCAAGATATTCCTCCAGTACCAGCTGGAAAGACACGTAAAGAACAAGTAGATTATTTCTTCAGGAGACTGCACCCGGACACATTCGATCAATCTTTGATTAGCTCTGACATTTCTGAGGTACATGGAACGATCTTCTCTGACCTAAATTCACTCTATAAAAATTGAAATGTCTCCTTGTTTTAGGTCAATTTCTACTTGCCATAGGATTTAACACGTGGTTTGAGGTAGCAGCAGCTAGCATATGGACACCAAGGGAGCCAGATTGTGATTGTGGATGCAATTTTTGTAGGTATTTCGAAGGAGCCAGATTAAAAAATAGGATTTTTGAGTTATTTTTCATCCTAGCCTGCAGATTTCTTTGAAGATAAGCGGATTTGGCTCTTCTTACAGTTGGGTGGGGGTTTTGCCAATCGGGGTTTCGCTGTGTATTAGGGTGTGAGCCATAATGGAATTATGGTTGTTCTTACAAGACACATTCTCAAGGGCATAACAGTGCTCAGGGGCACGAGATTTGTTAGAAGGGATAGAAACGAGGGTACCTAATCCCCATATAGGAGCTATTAAGACATAAGATTATGGCAGTGGTTCTCTGGGAAGGCGACAGAGAACTTCTTGGAGATTCACTTCTTTTGGGTTGGGAAAGGGGCATGTAATGAACCACGAGATATGTGTGGATCCTTGGTATCGACCATTAGAGTATGCTCAAAACCCTTTTGATTTGTGATCGAAAGGGTTTTGCACTTTCTTTTTGTCTAGCCATAATCAGGGTACAAATTAAATGTAAGTAATACTAAAATTTGATCATGGACAGACCTTAAAGCAACTCCCCCGTGAAAAAATTCAGCTTACAACAAAGTTTGGGATTGTATTTACTGCTGATGGAACTATGTGTGCCAAGGGTTCCCCAGAGTATGTTCGGAAATGTTGTGAAGCAAGTCTTAAACGTCTTGATGTGGAGTACATTGATCTTTATTATCAGCTTAGGATAGATTCATCAATTCCAATTGAAGACACAATAAGCACAGTTTGCCCCTATTTGCATCAACCTTTTTGAAAATACAATAGAATACAAACTACTGGATTTCTTTTTTCCTTTTTGCTTCGTAAAGATCCATCTAATTTGGAGCATACTTCATATTTTGGCCCCTTAGAGATTTAAGGCAAGCAGTCAAGTGTATATGCATTCATAAGACTTCATTTATGGCATGCAGATTCATGAATGATTTTTTTCGAACATTGTATGTAGACTTTTTCTGTGGCAATGGATGTAGATTGGAGAACTCAAAAAACTTGTTGAAGAGGGGAAAATAAAATATATTGGACTATCAAAGCCAGTGTCGACATCATTAGAAGAGCGCACGCAGTACATCCTATTACTGCAATTCAGCTTGAATGGTCCCTTTGGACTCGTGACATAGAGGAAGACATAATCCCTAAATGCAGATTTTTTCAAACTTGGTCAAGCATATTTTGTTTGAGTTAATTACTTGAATCAATAATTTTAAATTCAAGAACCAATAATTTTGATGTCAAGAACAAATCATTTTTGAAGTCAATATTCATATCGATACTGCAATTCAACTTGAATGGTCCCTTTGGACTCGTGACATAGAGGAAGACATAATCCCTGAATGCAGATTTTTTCAAACTTGGTCAAGCATATTTTGTCTGAGTTAATTACTTGAATCAATAATTTTAAATTCAAGAACCAATAATTTTGATGTCAAGAACAAATCATTTTTGAAGTCAATATTCATATCGATACTATCATATGCTGTCACTGTAGTTGCCATTTCTTTCCCACAGAAGATATATTTGCACTGTGAGAATTATTGACCTGGGTATATGTCAAAGAGTTAGATGATTCTATATGCAAAATATCTACGTAATATTCTTTATAGAAGAAATCTTCCAACCGGAAGTTGGTTATGAAGATTCCCCAGGAACCAGTCCTTTGTCTGCAATTAAGTTTGCTTGAGTGGTTCTTCCATCAAATGTTGACTCTTGTAGTTGTCTTTAAGCAACAAGGTGAAACAAGGTTTGTAGGTTTCTTACTTAAGAAATGATTTCTAATTGACTTGGATTTCCAATGTACGATTCTTCAACATCGATATAGAATTTGCTTATGTGCTAATTCAATGCAATTCCTTACTGAACTCGAATATGAATATTACTGAAAACTGATGTGTCACAGCTATGAGCTCGTCATTTAGATTGTGTATTTTAATTGCTTGCCCAGGTTTGTTTCTATGCTGCTGAAAATTAATCTTTATATAATTTTGTGATTCCCTCATACTCAGTTTACTAACATAGAATTAACAAGTTTGCTTTGCTGGGGATGAAACCAGAATGATAAAAATGAACAATCAAGCCAACAACACAAACACCATATCATAACATAAGACTGACATAGTAAAATGAAAAGAGATATACATATATGAAACTATCTATTATATTCTACTTGAAACCAATTTCTACAAACTTTGATCTAAACAAGTGACAACTAACTGAAACTAATTTAGTAATTTGCCACCTCTTAAAGTTAGAGTCTAAAAACCTGTTAAAACTGAAAATAACATTGCATTTATTCATACCGAAGAACCCTATGTTTTCTTAAAAGTGATTGTTATATAAAATTTGAATAATATATATTTCCAACTTTCTTTTTTCATTTCCAACAATTCTAAAATCATTTTATTGTTTTGAAAAATTCTCCAGTGGATATATGGCTCCAAAGTATGCCTTCAGTGGGCATCTCACAAACAAAGTGGATGTTTACAACTTTGGAGTGCTCACTCTTGAAATTGTTAGTGGCAGAAAACATACAAACACCAACTTGGAAGAAGAGAGGGCTTACCTTCTTGAATGGGTAACATTGTGTATTTAAATCTCACTTGTATATGTTAAAAACTTCCGCACAGTTATTTTAAAATGTCTTTTAGATATGTTTGTTAATACAGCTCCACATCACAGGCTTGGCATTTGTATGAGGAAAAGAAACTACTACAATTGGTAGATGACAGCCTGTTGAGTTCTGAACACAATGAAGAAGAGGTAGTAAGGATAATTAATGTGGGTTTGTTGTGCACTCAGTTTTTGTTTGTTGGTATTATACTAATTCTCCTTTAGTTTCCCTTTTCTTGGTTAACCACAAGATGTGAGGTTTAATGCTTTTGCAAACATGCCTTGGTACCTCTGCAAGGCTAACTGATTCTCTTCATCATTAACACGACTTCTGGTTTTATGTTATATGTTTTGTTGTATTTGATGTCTTCATATTTTACTTATCATCAATCAGTATATGCTGAACCAAGACCTCCTCCAGCACCATATAGTAAAATGGAGAGAGAAATTTTCATATCATTTCTTGAAATGTCATAGCTATGTTTAATCTTCATGATGCTTTATCCATTACCAACATGCATAATCGATGAATCTCTTCAATTTTTTGCAATTTCCCAAGACCAAAATTGTTCTGCCAGTATTTGGCAGGAACTTTGCTACCCTGCAGCTCTTGTTTATTTAGATAATTGGAAGAATTTGAAGGTTTTCAAGGAAAAAATTGTTTTTCTGTTATTTATTTAAAAAATTGGAAGTAATTTGAAGGTTTCAAGGGAAGGTTTTTCTAATTTTAGATCTAAGTGAAAGTTTGTTCATAAATCTGAAACAAATTAGACATTAAATAGTCATGCTATTAATTACATAGAAAGATATGTTAATATATATAAATATAACTAGCTTCAATGTGTTGTGGGTGCATGCAATGTAGATAGTGGCGAGCAACATAGTGGCGAGCAACATGGACTGGAACTACTCTCACATCTCTACAAATGAGGAGGATTTGATTATTAGACTTCATAGATTTTTGGGTGATAGGTGAAATTGCAGGACTAACTTCTTTGCTCTCTGGGATTTTTTGGCATTATGATTAGGACTATGCTCTATTTGTGGGTGTTTTTTTCTTTCAGTTTTTAGGTTTTTTAACTAGGAGTTTTAGTGCATTGTAGGTGGACATTGATTGCAGGGAGGCTACCATGGCATATAAAAGAGGAGATAGAAAAATACTAGAAATTGAGAAGTCACAATATTGACACCAGTGAAAGTAGTGACTGACCAAATGGCTGAACATTATGCCAAGTCTCCTCCCTACTGTTTTTTTTACGAAGACTGGTATCTGAAATTTGTAACACTAACTAATACAGGGAACTATTTAGGAGAAGTCTCTATATTGAGAGAGAAATTCTACTAAGGAATCCCTATGTAAGATCAATGACCACTAACAAATATAATAGTTTGAAGTTCCTTTCTCAAGATCACTGTTGCTCTTGTTATGCTCTAACTAGTTCAAAGTAGTTCAATCTACAACATTTTGGCTTTTCAGCTGCACTTTTTTAAATGGCAGCAAATGTCCTGGAAAGTGTTTAATTGTAGGCTTTAAATGGTAGTTGGAATTTGGTAGTACAATTATTTTAAAGCAATTTTAAAAGAATGGAAGTCATTTGATCACCTGTTGTACAACAACATGGTCTAAATGTTTTTAGATTATTTCTAGATTAAACATTACTAATAAAGATTCAATCCAAAAACAATCTTATCAAGACTACAATCATAAATATACATTCTTTTAATGGAATAAAGTTATTTATGGTAAAAAAATACAGTCATTAATTAATAGGTATCGTGGGAAGACAATGTCAACAATAGAATAAAAGCAATAAAAACATCTACTCCAATTACGAATTCAAACAGTATTCTATTCCCATCACTATTTTAATCTCAACTATGAAAAGTTAGATAGAGGGCTCAAATGCACAACATTAGCATTAATTAAGTTTGCTTATTGGAGTGAACAATTTGGAAACAATTTTAATTCAGAAATCTATTCTATTATCATCCATTGGTGGAAACTTCAGTTGTAGGAAAATTCACCGCCATGTCAAGTAAAATTCATTGCCAGCAATTCACCACGGAAAAGCATTAATATTTTCTAATATATATTTCAAAAATTTGTTTTTTTTGTGAATTGTTTATAAATCTGAAACAAATTAGACATTAAATAGTCATGCTATTAATTACATAAAAACATATGTTAATATATATAAATATAACTAGCTAATTAAATATATGTTATTTTTGTTAATTGTTTATAAATCTAAAACAAATTATGCATGACAATTACATATTGGAGAATATCCGACAATTAGAGCATGTTTCAATAGTTGTGATAGTAGTTGAGCATGTTTCAATAGTTGTGATAGTTGTTGATATAATGCTCAATAGTTGTGATAGTAGTTGTTTATATAATGCCCAATAGTTGTGACATGACTATCCTAGCGTAAACAAAATGTATTCCTTTGATCTAAAAAGCAACCAATCATGTGATGGCACATTGGCGCTCAACTACCCATGATGTGAATGCACAAGTTTTGCTAGCACTTTTTTTTGGGCCTTTTTGGACATCTTGACAAAAAGCATGTTGGTGTGGCATCATATTTGATGATGTGGCCAAGGACCTGCCATGTAAGTTGGTGTAAAAAATTGGAAGTGATTTGAAATTTTCATGTAGGATAATTAGAAGCGCAAAGTTAGGGTGCACAACTAGTGGGTCCTCTCCCCTAATAATTAAAATTTTAAAGAAGATTTGAAATTTAAATCTTCCAAATTTAATTTCTTAATAATTTTAATTGATTTAAGATAAATAAGTGTTTGTTTGTATAGAATACATCATATAATTTAATAATTTTTATATTGGACAATGTAGTTACAAGAATAAAAGCTACCAGATTTTTATAATTTCATAGAATTCATGATATTATAATTAAATTAGTTAAGAAATTATTCTTTAAGAATTTTTGGGTTCAAAAAATTATGTTAAAAAAAGCGTTTCTTTCTATATATCAATTTAATATTAGAATATTGTGATATAAAGAGGTCTATTGATTGAGCGATTAATTTTGGAAATTGAAAGTTTATTAAAAAGTATATACACAATAAAAAATTAGCACAATTTAATATAATGTTTAAATTTTTTTGTTAAAATCTTGATAAAACAAGAAGTATTAAGAGTTCATCATTGCTACATTCTTTTTTTGATAAATCAATCAAAAAATAAAATTAAAGAATGATAACGCTTGGCGTACTTTACTTATATTTTTAAAATATAGGTATGCTAGTTTATTTATTGGAAGAAAGACTTTATTAAAAAAAATCAAATATTATTAATCCAAGTTGGCAAACCGGTAAACATGACTAGTAGCCAGACAAAGCAAAAACAAGTCCAGTATCCATTACACATCAGCAACAACAATCAACAGAAAAATGTCAAGACAAGCCAAAAATACATGTTATATGTCACAATGCCCTAAGCATCCAAATTATTACATGCAGATCCATATCCCAAAACATTGCATTCAACATGCTCACAGTCATAGGTAAAGCAATCAAGCAATGAGGAGGAATTTGCAACATCTGGAATGAATACACATCATTTGACAAACCTTCTGCATCCTTTATGGATGTCCATGCTCTGTTCCAAAAATCCCATTTTTGCACAAGCAAAGAGGATGTGGGCAAAGGTTGTGAAATATGGTTGTATACCTGCCAATTGAATTTTCTTGAAAGTATCTAAAACCTTTCAACAAATCCATTTTGTGCATGTCCTGGAATCATTTTAATTCATCTATCTTGTCCATGTTTCCAATTATAATATCTGACAAAAATCCAATTAGCAGGATCTAATCCCCCATTCTGACCTAAAAGTTGTAGTTGGTATTTGGCTATCCATCATAATGAAAAATACCCCAATACCTTTCAACATTAGTAGGTGCAAGACTTTTCACATCCTCATCAAGAAAGCTGAACAGATAGACTTGTTGATGTGTGTTTTATCATCCACCAAACATTCAGAATAAAAATGTCCAAAGACACTTTATCCTTTCTTGAAAAACCACCGCATAGGCGATTCCAAGGTTTCTTTAGTCGGGTCTCGACATGTGGATAAGCTCAATGGTCGTTGTGATAATGCTGGTAATAAACAAGGGGACTTACGTAGAAAGTCTGCACAAGCTAGGGACTTAGGAAATTTATCTTTGTAGGTTCTCAATTAGGACTTTCAATTGTGGATCTCAAAAAAAATGGCAAAAAGAATAGGGTTTAGGAGAGTCTAGTCTAAGCCTAAGAACTCAAGAGACAGTAAGGACTCGGTGAAGAGGAATAAACCACACTTTGTTTCGCCTCCTGCAGGACAACATACGCAAAGTGGGTGCAATCTTCAAGGGGTTTGTGAGAATAATTTTCACACCTCGAATGAGGTTGAAGTTAAGCTTCCACGTTTAAGAGCTCAGGCTAACTTTACAAATCGAATGCAAATCATCCATTCGAAAAAAGTATGAGCTACACTTCACCATCGAATCAATACGATCAATCTCTCATTCAATTTAACAACTTTTCAAAGCAAATTCTATTTAATCTAACTTTAACTCTAATCTATGGCGGAAGGCAATATGTAACCTCGCTTACTATTCAACAATAAGAAGTGATTCAAGGCAAATCATGCTCAAGAGCTTTTATCATTCAAAATAGTCTCAATGCGACAATATACAATATTCCTTCCTCTAAGTCATTGTCCCGGGCTTCTATGTCATTGTCTGAACCTAAAATCTCTGTGCTTGTTGGTGACGCAGGCTCTTCATCATCTAGTTGAATAGGCTCATCATTTACTTCCTGAGCTGCAAGAGGTTCGAGCATCTCGACCAAGGAGTCGTCTATATTGGCCACAAACTGGTCAATGTTCCTGGATGCTGCTGACCGAGAAGGTTCTCCTTTATGCCTCTTGGAAACAGGCTCTGCACTTGGTATTATTTCTTTTCTTTTCTCTCCAATCCTGACCAAGTCCTGATGGGATGCACCAGCATTAGAGGAATATGACTCTGATTCGCTCAACAGATCATATGTGAGCGTGACTCCTTTCTGTCTTAATTCCTGAACATGATAATCAACCCACCACTGAGAATATTTCGTCACTGGCCTTATCAGGGTGGCTAGGTCTGCGTGCTCTGGCTCTGACCATTTTACTGGAGGAAGAGGTCGGCTTTCCTCAAAGCGAGGCTGGACGTGGCTTCCATCATCTTGGAGCTGATCAGGCACTCGACAGAACTCAATTGTTCTCATGAAATCCAAGGACATCCTGGACCATATCTTCCGTCTGACCTCATATTCATCCGCAACATTTGCCCAAAAATCCTCCAATTCCATCCTGTTCTTATATCTTCTCCCTTCCATTGTCCGGATATTATGATTTGGGTCATAATTGACCCTGGACTTGTATGCCGTGAAAGGATACCATTAGATCTCTAGTCTTGCACTTTCAGCTGCCTGTGCGGATGGACAGTACTCTAGCACGTTCCCGATGAAGAATGGGAATGTGATGGACGCCTTCTTGGTCGGCCTCTAAATATTCTGGTACTCTTCTAATTGTCTTAAAACCTCGAGCAATATCATCCAATTAGTCGGATAGATAGGCAATTTATAGGGATTTCCAGTAAATCCCTGGATCCTGATATATGTGAATTTAGGGAACTGGATGAACCAAGACCCATATTTGCCGATAAGACTTTTTGCTTCATGGCTCAGCCTTTGGTGCACTCCTCCCTGAAGCTTTCTGGTGATATGCATTAGGAATGCATCATGCACCCTCCTGAAGTGAGTCTTCTCCTTCAACTGGAGCTGAGGATAGCAGTCGTAAGGCTTGAGCTCGTTCTCCCCGTTGCCAATTTTGCCTTTGCAGATCAATCCTGGATATTTGTATGATCTGACCAACAGGCACAGAGATTTTAGGTTCAGACAATGACATAGAAGCCCGGGACAATGACTTAGAGGAAGGAATGATTTTCGCCCTCAGAGGGATAATGGATGCTCCGAATGAGGACGAGGTTCAAGTAGAGGATGGCATCGAACAGTCGACCATTCCAGACTGGCTGTTGGAAAGGATGAAGATCCAGGTGCCTGCTGAGGCTCAACAAGAAGAAGACGATACTGCCAATTTCTTGGCAAGATTAGAGCAGGTTGCAGTCAAGAAGCCCGCCAAGAAGTTCTCCACCATTCAAAGGAACGAGACAGGCAACCGTTCCGTGCACATTGCAGTGCTTACAGTGGACAAGCCACGGGACGAAATCACTCCACAAGAGTATGCAATAACCACTGTTGACCTTGGTCCGACCTCGAAAGGTCAGGAAGTAGAAGAGTTAGATAATTCAGTCTCGACCATTAAAGCGAGACTGGAAAAGGAAGTGACCAAGAAGAAAGAATATAAAAAGGAGGTCAAACGTCTCAAAGAATATATACAACATTTGACCCAGCCGCTTGATCAGGGCAATACGACCGTTCCTCCTCTCCTCAATTCATCACAGGAGGTGACTAGGGAAGTCGAGCACGGAATGGTGACGGCCAGGGAAGCACAAGACTGGATGGCAAGTGAAGGCACGGAAGTGGCCTTGTTCATGGAAAAGTTGGCACTGGCCTATGGACGAACTTCTTCATTTCTTTCCAGATTGATGGATATGGCAGAAACATGGGAAGGTGTCCCGGATATGCAAGAAAGGCTTATTCCAAGCCTTAGAGTTTTGAAGAGCACTCCGAGAGAGGAGTTGGTTGATAACAAGGTGATTGCTGCAAGGGCAGCATATGATTTTCATCACTGGTTCTGGGCAGTGACAATACGAGAAGAAGTCTTGGAGAGGGCAAGAGTCGATGGACTTGGAATTGAAGAACAGGTCAGGAAAATCCAGGAGAAGATTTGCATGATAACTACTGATGTGTTCGACCGTGAAGTCATCCGGGAGAATGACATGCAGTTGGAGAGATTGAAGCATAAGGTTCAAGAAACTTTCTTCTCGACCGCTGGACCTTTCTTGAAACAAGACTTTGCGAGAGTGGCAAGACTCTCGTCCATTCGAAAGGATTTTGAGAAACAGGAGGCAGATTGGGAAGGTACTTTTGCTAGATGTGTCGAGAAGTTGGACGGACTTGAATTCCGGATCAGCATGCTGCCGCCTGTCACGATGGACGAGGTCATTGCAGTAGTGTCCAGATTCGCCAAGCATAATGCCACTCAAATGGATAGGGACGCCTCTCCTTGATTATAGCTGGAACTGCCACTTTTCTGATAGTTTTCTGATGGTTAACTCTTGTTATTTTGGGAAACCCTAATTAGGGTTTGGTTGTAATAATCTCGGCCGTTGATCTTGTTTCAATCTCGGCCCTTCATTTCATTTTTGGAGCTCTATATAAACTAGTGCTCTCTCATTTTCATTTTGTGTGGAGACAGATTATGTATATTGTCGCATTGAGACTATTTTGAATGATAAAAGCTCTTGAGCATGATTTGCCTTGAATCACTTCTTATTGTTGAATAGTAAGCGAGGTTACATATTGCCTTCCGCCATAGATTAGAGTTAAAGTTAGATTAAATAGAATTTGCTTTGAAAAGTTGTTAAATTGAATGAGAGATTGATCGTATTGATTCGATGGTGAAGTGTAGCTCATACTTTTTTTGAATGGATGATTTGCATTCGATTTGTAAAGTTAGCCTGAGCTCTTAAACGTGGAAGCTTAACTTCAACCTCATTCGAGGTGTGAAAATTATTCTCACAAACCCCTTGAAGATTGCACCCACTTTGCGTATGTTGTCCTGCAGGAGGCGAAACAAAGTGTGGTTTATTCCTCTTCACCGAGTCCTTACTGTCTCTTGAGTTCTTAGGCTTAGACTAGACTCTCCTAAACCCTATTCTTTTTGCCATTTTTTTTTCGAGATCCACAATTGAAAGTCCTAATTGAGAACCTACAAAGATAAATTTCCTAAGTCCCTAGCTTGTGCAGACTTTCTACGTAAGTCCCCTTGTTTATTACCAGCATTATCACAACGACCATTGAGCTTCTTGACTGTAACCTGCTCTAATCTTGCCAAGAAATCGGCAGTATCGTCTTCTTCTTCTTGTTGAGCCTCAGCAGGCACATGGATCTTCATCCTTTCCAACAGCCAGTCTGGAATGGTCGACTGTTTGATGCCATCCTCTACTTGAACCTCGTCCTCATTCGGAGCATCCACTATCCCTCTGAGGGCGGAAATCATTCCTTCCTCTAAGTCATTGTCCCGGGCTTCTATGTCATTGTCTGAACCTAAAATCTCTGTGCCTGTTGGTGATGCAGGCTCTTCATCATCTAGTTGAATAGGCTCATCATTTACTTCCTGAGCTGCAAGAGGTTCAAGCATCTCGACCAAGGAGTCGTCTATATTGGCCACAAACTGGTCAATGTTCCTGGATGCTGCTGACCGAGAAGGTTCTCCTTTATGCCTCTTGGAAACAGGCTCTGCACTTGGCATTATTTCTTTTCTTTTCTCTCCAATCCTGACCAAGTCCTGATGGGATGCACCAGCATTAGAGGAATATGACTCTGATTCGCTCAACAGATCATATGTGAGCGTGACTCCTTTCTGTCTTAATTCCTGAACATGATAATCGACCCACCACTGAGAATATTTTGTCACTGGCCTCATCAGGGTGGCTAGGTCTGCGTGCTCTGGCTCTGACCATTTTACTGGAGGAAGAGGTCGAATTTCCTCAAAGCGAGGCTGGATGTGGCTTCCATCATCTTGGAGCTGATCAGGCACTCGACAGAACTCAATTGTTCTCATGAAATCCAAGGACATCCTGGACCATATCTTCCGTCTGACCTCATATTCATCCGCAGCATTTCCCCAGAAATCCTCCAATTCCATCCTGTGCTTATATCTTCTCCCTTCCATTGTCCGGATATTATGATTTGGGTCATAATTGACCCTGGACTTGTATGCCGTGAAAGGATACCATTGGATCTCTAGTCTTTCACTTTCAGCTACCTGTACGGATGGACAGTACTCTAGCACGTTCCCGATGAAGAATGGGAATGTGACAGACGCCTTCTTGGTCGACCTCTGAATATTCTGGTACTCTTCTAATTGTCTTAAAACCTCGAGCAATATCATCCGATTAGTCGGATAGATAGGCAATTTATAGGGATTTCCAGTAAATCCCTGGATCCTGATATATGTGAATTTAGGGAACTGGATGAACCAAGACCCATATTTGCCGATAAGACTTTTTGCTTCATGGCTCAGCCTTTGGTGCACTCCTCCCTGAAGCTTTCTAGTGTTATGCATTAGGAATGCATCATGCACCCTCCTGAAGTGAGTCTTCTCCTTCAACTGGAGCTGAGGATAGCAATCGTAAGGCTTGAGCTCGTTCTCCCCGTTGCCAATTTTGCCTTTGCAGATCAATCCTGGATATTTGTATGATCTGGCCAACAGGTATATCACATATGAACTCATGTGAAAAGACTTGGTCTCTTCAAGGTTGATCAGTTGCTCATGGAGGTTGTCACTTATCATTCGTGACCAGTTGAACATTTTGACTCCAGAGGTGATTTCGTCGATGAAATAGTACATCCAGCTCTCAAAGAAGGCGCCCTGCGGATTGCCAGCTATTCTGTTAAGCATCAGCACAATATCTCCGAAATCCTCCTTGAAATCCGTGCGGCGAGGTCTCTTAGGCAACTTCTTGATTGACGGCTTTGGCTTGTCCATCCAAACCTTGTTGACTGTTGTGGCGCACAAATCTGACTTGCTGTCATATAGCATTTTGGCTTCTTCTTTGGTCTTATAGACCGTTCTTGAATGTTCAGGGATGCCAAAGGTCTCCTGAATTGCAACTTCGTTCAGGTGTGCCAAGATCCTTCCGTCAGGGGCGATAATCTGTCTTTTCTGAGCATCATAATGACGAGCACACTCCACCATTAACTCTGCACAATCCATTGCCGGAGGGAATCCAGCTGCTTGGAATATCCCGTTTCTGACCATTCGTCTGGCTATTGCTGTGGGAAGTCCCTTCTGACCGTATACTCTTTTCTTGAATTCGTCAAAATCCACATGTCCGAGGTCAGTGTCCATGACATTCTTCCACTTTGAGATGACCTTGGTCTCCTTCTGAGCACCCTTGTTGGCGAACTTCATTTTCAGCTTCCTGGATAATACTCCTGCCGTGTCCGTCAACCTGCAGTCATAATATTAACATTAATAAAAAGACTTTTAAAATTATTTAAACCTCGTGCCTTGGATTTGAAAATTTGACTTTCAGCTGTTCACATAATAAATTTGCTGCGAAAAAGCAAGCTGAAAGTGACTTGAATAGAATTGAAAATTTTGCCAGAGCTTCGTCAAGATGATAGTACATGAAAAGATAGCAAATTTAATTGACCAATCACCAAACCTCAGTGAAGGAGCGTTAAATGCAAATCAGATTTAAAAATCTGATTTTTTTGAAAAGTGCGCCCCTCTTCAAGAAGAATTCAGCTTTTAATAATTCTCCTCTTCTTTTCCCGCGAAAAATTCCTCAGCATAACACTACTTTTCCCTCTGGGAAAATTCGACTTTGCTTATGGACGAATTAATTGCCTGTCAATTTCGAGAAAGATTAAATTTCTCTTCAGCTGTGTGAAAAAATGAGTTGCTGAAACTCATTATAATGCTGAGAGATTGAATTCGATTTAGCAACTGCCGTAATCTTTCTCGATCTCGATTTGTTTTCATTTTCCAAACAGGCAACTTTCCTTTTATCTTCCGACAAGGATCAGTCTCGAACTTATCCGGACAAATCTTACTGATCTTCAAAAATTTGATTTTTTAATGTTGATTCTTTTTTATTTTTTCAACTTTTAAATAAAACATTAAATAATTTAATTAAATTCATGGTGAATTTAATTTTCTTTTTGTCGGACTTCATCTCCGCCTGGCGTGCTTTATTTTCGTCTGATTCGTGTCTGGCAATTTTGATTTTGTCCAAGGTATTTTAAGTTTCCAAATAGTTGAAAATCAATATTAAAATATTAAAATATTTCAATTAATTCCAACCCGTTCGTCTTGGACCCATGGCTATCTCGATCTTCCTTCCATCTTTCTTGGCTGAGAGTTTGTTTTCCGATCTCGTCCTTAATTTTGTCTAGCCAAACCAAATCTTAAGCCATTCCATCGAGAATTTCATTGCCAGATCCCTATTTTTCTTTGCCGAGGCGAGATTTTAAGCTTATTTTGCTCTGCCAAAGTCAAATACTTCCTTGCTCAGTCGAATTTTTCTAGGAAAAATCCTTGTCCGAATGTCTTCGTTAGGCGAATTTCCTTGATGTCTGACATATTCTTCCTCCCTTTGGCCAAGGACGACCCTTCCTTTCTCCCTGCCTTGGGCATTTTTCTTGGGTCAAAGTTGACAATTTCTCGACATTTTTTTCATACTTAGGAAAATTTTATCTCTTTTCCTCATCGTGCTAGGCACATTCCGTTTTATTCTTTGCCATATCCTGATAATCTTTAGCACATGTCCTTTCAATCTTGGCATTTGTCCTCTCGAAAGTGTCACGATACTTGGCCAACGTCTTCATTTTTCATCCTTTTAGCCTCTGTACTTAGGCAAATATTCGAACCTCTTCTTAGACTTGGCATTAACACTTAGCCAAAATTCTTATTATCTTACCATCTTACCATCTTGGGCGGATTTCCTTGACATCTTGGACAAAGATTATGGATGTCCTTGACACTTTGCTAGCTCCTCCAAACATATGGCGGACTTTGTAGATCTTTTGGACGGACACCATGGATGTCCCTCTTTTCTAGGGTGGATTTCCTCAACTTCTTAGCACTTATTCTCATCATTTTATCCCTTTGGAAAGGATTTTCTACCCTTTTAGGCCCTCATACTTAACCAGATTTCAAAATTCTCCCTAGCTGGGCGCCAACACTTAGCAAATATGTTGATTTTTCCTTACTTTCATGCCTAGGCGGACTTTCAATAGCCTTTAGCCAAGTCCCACCTTTCAAGGGCGGACTTCATTAGTATTTTGGACGTCCTTTAAAGTGAAATGGCGGACTTTAAGACCTTTTTGGATGTGCATTTTATGTGCTGGGCGGACTTTGGAAGGGATAAGGATGTCTTCAAGATGCAAGGGCGGACTTTGAAGGTCTTTAGGACTTTGAAGGTCTTTAGGACGTGCTACATGATGCAAGGGCGGACTTTGAAGGCTTATAGGATATCCCCCTTGGCAGATGGCGGACTTTAGAGCATGCAAGGACATCAAAGGCGGACTTTAAGACCCTTTGGCACTTCCCTCAAGCACATGGCGGACTTCAAAGCTTGCATGGACAAGGATGGCGGACTTTGGGCAGTCTTAGGATGTCCCACCTTTATGCATGGCGGACTTCAGAGCTTCCTTGGATGTTGCCTCAAGATGCAGGGATATGATTCCCAAGTGCTGGGCGTATCTCAAGATCTTTTGGGCCTTCACATACCTTTCTTCATCCTTCTTTCATGGCGAATTTTCCAGACTTGAGCAGATTTTTCACAGATTTCACCATTTTAGAACTGATTTTCATGATTTCATCTTCAGATCTGATTGATCTTGAACTGGTTTTGACTGGTTTTTCCAGATTTTTGAACGTTTTTGGCCTGATTTTCATGCTTTTTGAACTTTTTTTGCAAATTTTTCAAAAATTTTCAATTTTTTTCATTTTGATTTTCTGAGAGTTCTATTGAGTTTTTCGAACTTCTGAGTGCGTTTTCAGAACTCGGGACCTTCTAAAAATAGAAACTTTCCAAAAATAGAAACTTTCCAAAAATAGAAACTTTCTAAAAATAGAAAAAGCAACCCTAAAAAATAGGGAACCTTGTTTGGTCCAAAAATGCCAAAAATGAAAAATCGAAAAAGCAACTTTTCCTAAAAAATAGGAAGTCTCAGAATTGGCCGAATTTACAGTCGATCTTCGTCTCTTGGGCCTTCTGAGTGCTTCCATGATGTCTACGCACCGATTCAAGCATGAACTACTGACTTGGCTCGGGTAACTCTCGGCAAACTGACCTGAAACTCTTAACAAAGTGATCTCTCGTAACCGTTGCAAGGAGACATAACCCTAAAAACTAGCAGGCAACTGGGGGTCCCCATCAGCGATGGGGCGATGTGTGAAAAGGTCACAACAAGACTGTAAAGCTTCCAAGGCATACAAGTGTTCCTTGGCTATTCATTAATTTCTTCATAAGCCCCCGATAGAACCTCTATGCATAATCAATAGTGGCATGCTTATCACCATATATGAGCCAACCCACCTATCCCACTAGGATAGTCATCTTGAGGACTCTTGTCTTAATCAAAGAAGTAATTAATATATTGAAATTATCATAAATTACCTTTCAAAACAAACCTATAGAATTTTCCTCTGTAGCATGCAACCATGCATGTTGCTTGAGCTATTTTCCTACAAACTAGCATTAAAAGATTTAATTTGCATCTGCAGGTTGGCCAGTGTAACTTGAAGATCCAGTTTAGCTTGGGGAGTATGTTGAAGAATGGTGAAATGGAGCGGTAAATCTGCCTTGAGCATCAAGACCTCTATATGAAGAGGGAAAAAGGTGCGAGAGAATGAAGCCGAGCACCGAAGTCTCCAAATAAATTTAAGGATAATTTTCCTAAAGGTCTAAGAGATAATATTGTGATGCTGGGAAAGCCCAAGAAGCGCAAATCTCCAAGTTCACTTGTGGTGGAACAATAGTAGGGAAAGTGGAGGAGAGACAACACCAAAGGTTACGAGCATGAGGGAAAAGCAAAAATGTGTGTTTAATAAACTCTTGTTTAGAGAAAAATGGGCAAGAAGGGGAGGGAGTTATGAAGTGAAGTCAATCTCTAATAGGCAATTTAACATGAAGAATTTTCCATGCCAGTAGTTGGGATTGATCATCAACTTTGGAATGCCAAATATGGGAGCTTATCTTGTTCCACTTAATGCAGTTAAACTTGCAATTCCATTTAAGATTAAGTCGAGGGGCAAGAGAAAAGGGGGGTAGGAGTTCCCGATAAACAATCTTGAGAGGAAAGTGTTAGAAGTTGCAGTTGTTAGGCCATTTCTAGTCTTTGAGGAAGTTATCATGGCAAGATGTAGATAGTAGGCACAACAACTTAGGGGTAATAAGTTGTTGAATTTTTAGAATAGAATCTTTGGTGGTTGGAGCAAACTTGAATTGGGCTTTGAGAAGTTGCCAAGACTTCCAAGTAAAATTGTTTGAGTCCCACAAATCACAGAAAACTCGGATGCCTTTTTTAAACAAGTACCTTCCTTTAAGGTTTTTGATCTTTGCAAGAGAAGCATTGTCTTTTTGAACCAACTAATTCCACCAAATGGAAGAAGATGTGAAACTTAGACCATGACTTAAAGATTAATCATACAAAGATAGTCTTTGCGACATCATCTACCAAAGAGTCTAGATGGTGTTAAATGGGGAATAACCATGAGAAATTTGGTGATTAGGATGCAGTAAATTCCCGGATGTGGGTATCAAGGAATTTGGGTAGAGAAACAACAAGATTACGATATATGAAACTGGAGAAAATGGGACCCCTCTAGGACCAAGAAACTTAGAAGATCAAATAACACATGCTAACATATTTCAACAAAGTGGTAAGGAAGGTTGGAGAAATGGCGGTCGTAATTCAAAATTTGAAAACCTTAGATGGATTAAGCATAGGAAAAATGAAGACAAATCCAAGAAACTAGCAAGAAAAACATCAAAGATTAAGGTGATCGTGGTAAATTTGAAGGAGATATATTGCTTCAAAAAGATTGAGAGAAACATCATTCTTTATAAAATGGGCGAGACCTAGAGGGCATCAAGGTCAAGAATCTAAAACTGGTGGCATGCAAAAGGAGGAACAAAGGTAAGTATTAAATTGTTTCCTAACGATTTTTATTTGATAGAATGCAAAAATTAAGCAAAAAAGAAGAAATATGAGGTTAAGGTCCCTTTATGATGGATGCAGTAGGGTTTTATTCAACAAACTAGATCCCCAATTTCTATCCCCTAGCACATTCACTAGGGAAAGCCTTGATGTAGTTAAGATAATATAATCTTCCATCAAAGTATTGGAATGAAGAAACCTTGAAGTCGATTGGAGATACCTTATGAACCTATATAAAATTAGAAGATTTTTTAGAGGGTGAATTTGGGGTGTATATTAGAATTTGTGTAGATCTAGATCCAAATATGATCTTTTGGGATGATATGGAGATAATAATAGAGATTATAAAATGGAAGTAAAGGGTTACCCTAGATACATACCCCCTTATCTACAAAAAATATCTTAAGAGAAGTCACCCAAAATAAGAGTGCCCAAGTTTGAAGAAAGCATAGGGAAAGGAGAACAAGAATATGTCGATCAATGTAGAAGAGTCATCTCCTGAGATGGTAACAAAACAAATATAAGCTATTCATGGACATAATCTAAAAGATAATCTAGATAAGGATTAACTTCCTCTTAATGCAAGGGTAAAAGACAATCAATTACAAAATCAATAATAAGAATTCAAACTTTGAAATCGCATGTGATTTATTTTGAATTACCAATTGCAACAAGTTTGGTAATAATAAATCATCCCTAGAATCAATAAGAGAAGAGGTATTGAAAAATGATAGAATCGTAAAATCAATTTAGATGGAGGAGGCCAAATTAGAAGATCAAGAAGGACATAAAATTTGGAAACCATCTTCAGAAGCAGAAGGGGTAGGGGGTGTGCAGTAGAATTGGGGAAGCTGGGAATAAGAAAAAAGTAACTGAAAAGGGATCACTAAATTCTGATGAAGGGAAGAAAAAGGGAAGGAAATCCAACAAAGATAAATTAAGCCAAGATGGGGATGTTAAAGGGCGGATGAAAATAAGTAGGATGTTGAGATCTGGGAAGGGAAGAACCCTTCTTGGAGAGAAGTGAAGATCTCCTCGAGGAATGTTAGGGGCTTAAACGCCCTTGACAAGAAGCTCTTATTAAAGAACCAAATGAAACTGTCAAAAGTAGATATGTTTTTGGTAGAAGAAACAAAATTGACAGTGCTAGAGATGAAACAAATAAAAAGAAAAGTAAACTTTTGCAGTATGGATGTGGTCCCCTCTGAAGGGGCTTCAAGTGGGCTTGATTTATTCTAGAAGCATAAAGTAGTCAAGGTTGAAAGATTTGCAAAAAATAAGTATCGGTAGGGATGCAGGGTAATAATTTTAATAGTTCTTCAATTTCTCATGTTAAACACATATGGACCAACATCCCCTCAAGGGAAGAAACATCTATGGGAAGAAATTGGACAAGTCATAAGAAATAACTCAAATGATCCCTCATAAAGGATCCCTCATGGTTCTAGGATCTAGAATTTCATGAACTTATGCATATCAATCATTACTGATTATTTAACTTGGGAAATTCATGATGGACAAGAAATTTTGTTCTAGGAGGACTCTAGGATGGGTATCCACATTTGGATAGTTTGGTATCTCTAGCACAATCAAAACAAATTTTAACACAACTTTGGTGAACAAGATTACGAAATTATTTGGAGGAAGTTGTTGAAGATGGGGTGCCTTTTTGGAAGTGGAAAAGCTTTGATAATAGTAGAATCCCAAGCCAAGATGTAAATTCTCTAAAGTGCATCCTTGAAAGTAAGAAAATAGTAGTAAGGTTGGGGCAAGTAAAATAAAGTGGCATGGAGAAAAGAATGACCAATGTAATCAAAAGACAGTTATTATCTAATGGAAAATAATGCCTCTAAGAAAAAACTCCCAATCCATTTATGTTGGGATAAACTCTCTCTACCCAAAGTTGGAAACTTTGAATGGGTTTTGTTGCAAAGGAGAATTTTAACTGCAAAAATATTTAGTAAAATGGGCTTCTATGGGCCTTCTCATTGTCTTTTATGCTAGAATGGGCAAGAAACTATGGATCATCTGCTATTTGAGTGCTCATTTCCACATGAGTGTTGGAGATGGTTGTGTCCTAAATTAGGTTGGTACGGTGCCCTTCCTAGAGATGTTCTAAGTCTATTCAAATCTTGGCCAATTTTGAAAACAAATAATTCCTTCACATGCTTATAGATAGTTAGTCCATCAATTCTCATTTGGGAAGTTTGGAAGGAAAGGAATTGAATATTTTTGCAAGAAAAGGAAATAGCATTGCCATCCTTTCTTAATAAGTTGGAAGCAACTATAGTTGAGACATTAAATAATAGGCTGAGAAACCAAACCAAAAGCAAAGCAATCATAGAATGTGACAATAGGATATTGAAAAATTGGTTTGGTTAAAAACTACCAAAAGTGAAAGGAAATGGAGGAGAAGCAAATAAAAAAGCCAGGGGGTGCTGCCACTATAGTGTGTCTCACTTTTAAGACATCTTGATTTTTTCCTAAAATCACTTATTTCTAGAAAAACTACTGATTGAAGCCTTGAGAGGTTCCATCTAAAGGGTTTTAATTGAAGAGGGTTAGATAAGATCCCCTTAGATCAAACCCTCTTGGATAGAACCCCTCTAGTATCAAATCATACCCATAATGGAGTCCCCTTTGCACCTATCAAAATGCTGGAAAATAACACTTTTTCTTTACTTTTTGAGGGATTGAATAAATTCATTTAGAAATTATATTTTGCAAGATCGTAACCCTCAAAATGATATTTCCAACAAGTATAGTTTTGATATATTTTTATTTTATCATTTATTTAATTTTCAATTTTTACTAAACATAGGTTTTTTTTACCAAACATCAAGTTCTTCATTCTACAAAGGTGCAAAAATAGTAAACCATTGTAAAAAAAATTCAAAAATTACCTTTTCCCTAGGTATTGATTCCTTATTTCACAAAAAAAAAAGATTTTGATATATACACAAGAAGTTATGTTTGACAACATACACCTATGTCCAAATTATAGTTATAGTGACTTCAAAAATTAATTTAAAAAAATATGTAACAAAATACTATGAAAAAAGATCATTGCCCTAGATATTGATGTTAAGAATCTATATTTTAAAAAACATAATTTATCCTTTCTAGAAAAAAAGTTATGTTTGATGACATAAATGTTACTTTCTGAAAATGTTGTTTACTATTTAAAACTAGAACTATTAAAGGAGATGTTGAAAGATTCATGATATATATAGAATCTACACACAAATTTCCACAAATTACTAGTTCACATCATCTTCAAATTCTTAACACGGTTTAGCTACTATAGGTCTCAGAAAGTGAAGATTCAATTTAAAATATTGATATAAAAGTCCATCTTGGCCAAAAAGTGAGACATGGTATTGTGAATTCACCTAGGAATCAATACTTTGGAATCCTCTGCCATACGGATGGTTCAAGATGAATTTTGACAGGGAGTCTAGAGGCAATCTAGGCACATCTAGGGCCAAATGCTTAATAAGGGATTCAAAAAGCCGAATAGTCTATAGTGCATCACTACCTCTTCTGGTTGAAACAAATAATGAAGTTGAGTTAGAAGCACTTACTCATGGTTTAAGATAAAGAAAAAAAATTAAAATTAAAAATTTGGAAATTGAAGGTGATTCTTCAATTATCATATGTAGTGCATAATTATTCAATCCATAATTGGAAATTGAAGGCACAATTATAAGTGGCACTGTGACTCATCTCTACCTTTAGTAATGTGTTATCCAACCACACTCATCTCTACCTTTAGTAATTTGCTATCCAACCACACATATAGGGAAGTGAATGTGTAAGTAGATCATTTAACAAATGTAGTAGTTGATGGCTATCAAAATTGTACCTTTTTTGAAGAATCAAATGAGGATATAGGTAATTGTTAATTAAGAAAATAATTAAATTATCTACCCCGTGAATCTAGAGAAAGATAATTGGAAAATACGAAATATTGGCTAGACACATGTAAAATCATAAATGAAATAATAAGTAAGACAATCATCAAATTGGAATCAAAGGAATAAAAATAAGCCAGAGGTGATGTCAAGGTGTTGGCCAACATAAATACCCTCTGCAAACTTGTGCAAATAAAAATGGGTAGGTCTATCTATTCCACCAAGTGGTTTGAAACAGAGCATTCTCATTTGCATAATTCTCTAGTTGAATCATTGGGTGTGGATACTTTGGTGCACCCAGTTTGCAAAAAGAGGCAAATGACCTTTCTTAGAGAAATAACCTTTATTGTATATTTCACAAAAGATAGTCAAATTCAATTTCTATTAAAGAATTCAAATATAAATTTGAATAAATTTTTTGTTTAGATTTTACAAAAAATATTATTTTTATGGTTTTTTCTTCCACTAATTGGTTATTTAATAATATAAGATCATGAATTGTCTTAGTAGCCCCATAACTAATAATAAGTGCAGTTATTCATTTTAAAAATTTCATAGATGCGATCATTTGAGAGATTTCAATAATTTTATAAGAAAAAGAAAACTTTGAAAGTGTTGGTTCCTCAATGTGCATTCAATGGTTTCTAAAGATTTGTGAGATCTTATGCTCAAAATTGATGAGAAGTTGGCCAAAAAATGAAGGAGATCCTAAGATTAATCTCTCCTACACTTTTGGCTCTCCAAGGCCAAGGTAGGTAGCCCTTTAAGATACATTGAATAAAAACACTTGTAGTAATTACATTACAATGTATAACCGATGTATATGTTCATACATTATGACAAGGATTTATAAAATTATAATGGTAGTTGATTAGTTCCTTATGGCTTGGATATTTATATATGAAAAAATAAGATAAGTAAAATAAATTATCATTTAGTGAGATTTATCATTTTAGGAATTTACAGGTTGGGAAGAACACTCAAAATATGGACTAGTGCCTATTCTAAGGAATATAGAGTCATTTCATAATATTGCCCCTATGTTTTAACAATAACCATTTTAGGTGGTCTTAAATCCTTAATATTGTAATGTTGCCTTACAATGATACGACTAGTAAATGGTTACATAAATTGTAACCTACTTATAACATCAACATTCCTCATTCAAAGGGAAAATGAAAATTAATGAAAATAATTATTTTCTAAGAAAATTTAAATATTTCAATGAGATTTTCTAACCAATACAATATTTTAAAATCATAATAATTACTTGTAATAAATTAAATATACTTCCTAATGCATTTAACTTAGCACTTTTCCTCTTTATTTAATTTCCCAATTTTAGAAAAGCATCTCCTACCATTAAAATGCCATTATTTATCTATCAAGACAATCAAATACAAATGGAAAATAAGTAATCTAATTGAGATCACACATTTGTGGTTTACATACAACATAAGTGGACTCTATAATTGCTACCAATTCAGATCCAAACTCTCACAAGGTCTCATGAAACATATCTCACACTCACTTTGAATATTATTACAAATAGACTAGGCCCAATGTGACATATCCAAAATAACCATTGTTGGGGAAATAACCCAAGCCTACATACTTAGGCGGGGAAAGAACCCTACACCTACACACTCAAGTAACATGTTAAGTTTACTTGCACCAAATGTAATATAGCCAAAGTCATGCACAATCACCCAATGGGTACAACATTATATACATCATATAGCTATCACTAAAGGGTACACAATCTACTAAGAGGGGGGTGAATCAAAAGATCAAATCTATTTAAAAATGTTTACTTCAACATCTATATCTAAATATGAAACTTGAATCAAAACAACTATTGCTAATAAAGCAACAACATAAACACACATTCACACATAAGATCACCAAATATATGTGGAAACCCAAGATGGGAAAAAACACGGCGAGAATAGATGCTTGCATCTACTATCTAAATCCAGCCTCACAAAGCAAGAATATAATGAGGGAATTTACAATATGAAGTAGGCACCAACCTACCAGAGACACCAATCCCCAATTTAAAATTCAACTCAATAAGTAGAACATCAGTCCTACCAGATTACAAAGATAAAAATTGTGGATCTTCAATGTTGATTACACAACTTACACAAGATCTGAACTTGCTTCAAACACTCTTCTACACTTCTTATGATCTTTTGATGATGGCACACAATTGAGACGCAACTCACATTGAATAACACTAGCTCACACAGATGCTCTCACACTTGCATCTTGGTATATTCAATCACCGCCTTCTTTTTTATTGTTCACACACAATTGTAATTATCATGTGAAGTGGTGATGATATATACAACACTCTACACACATCATCACACCATGTTGGCTAGTGATTCGTAATTAGATAGGACGACATAAGGTGAACCTATTTTAACATCCTACATGACCTCCAGATGTCACATGCTACTAGCCATTGTCGTACAGTTTCGAAACACTAATTGGTTGACAAACAAGCACAAAGAACCTTATGTCACTTCAAAATTCTTGTATGCTAAACATAACTTCTAGAAACTTTGGAAAATGATAGAACATGTGTAGAAATACTTTCCACCCAAACCATAGACAAAAACACGTATTCAAAAGGAAATGAAAAATATGTCTGTATTGCCAGAGAAATCTCTGCCCTGAATAATTGACCTCCACCAGTCTAGATTAGACTTATGATTCACTTCTATCAATATGAATAGATGTGTATGATACTATAGACAATCCTCAACTGATTTTATTAATATAGCTAGCAATATATACTTCTGCAACTCAAAATGATATGACAGTACAATTACATTTAATTCTCACTGATCTGCTGACCATATTCCTTTGACATCAATGAGCACCTTTGACATCAATGACAACATATGTTCAACATATCACATCTATAATACCCATAAAATGGTAGTAAGATCACTAATAGATCTAATTGTAAGAGAATGACATGCATCATGTCATATAAAATTAGGATCTAGATTCCAATATAGTGAGAACACCTTGACGTTAAAAGTGTTAAGTCTAATGATCATCATGGCTAAATCCATAGGCACAAAACAACCAAGTGAAAATATTAGAGGCATTAAATCCCTTCCTTGGACTAGGCTTAATCCTAAAATCCTACAAAAAAATAGGGATAAAGAACCCAAAACTATGTTACATCCTCTCACATAGCTAAAGTCTCATTAGGTGAGTTCCAATAAATCACTACTTGATGTAGTTCTCATCCTCAAATTACTATCCTTCAATGCTATAATATATACCTCAACTCCAAAGAAACTTTCCTACCATCCTTGACCTACAAGACTCCAATCAAGAACATGGGTCACATCTAGAATATAATATCTAAGAACATAGACATAGAACACATCATGGACACACAAGAGATTGAATGATAAGGCAAGGTGACAAATGACTATACCAACCCTCTCAAGGATCCCAAAAGGTCTAAAAAATTGGTGATATTTTTCATAATGGAATGGGCTCTTATACGATCACTCTTAAGAACATATGGTCACCAAAAAATAAACGTCAATCCAATATCTTTACATCAACGCATTTCCCTATCTTGGATAGTCAACAACTACTCTCTAATATAAACCACTTATTTCTCCATATCCTAGAGCATTGCATGTCCCAAAACAATATGGTCCTCCAACTTATCCCAACTCACTAGGGTTCAATAAGCTTGTATATACACTACCTAAAATGGTTCCATACCAACAAAACTATGGTACCCATCACAATAGGGTGATCCCACAATACTAGTTTACAATTTTTGGCCAAATTGGATACTGAAATATTTTTTTCTAACTAAATCTTCACTTTCGGGCACCTATAGTAGCTAAACTGTGAGAAATTTGAAGATGATGCAAACTAGTGATTTGTGACATTTTGTCTATAGATTCTAAATATATTTTTTTCAATTTTTTTGGAATCAAATTGCACTTCTTTTTCCATCTCCTTTGAAAACTATTTTTTCACAAGAACAACATTTTTAAGGAGGGATGCTCACCGTATAACGCATAAATTTTTTTCCACGAGGGATAAAATTCTATTTTTTTCAAATTTAGATTTGTAACTACGATATCTAGTGCTTCCAATTGGTTTGATAGTGTTTTATTGAATATTTTTTCCTTAATCAAGTTTCGAAGTCAAACCAATTACAATTCAGACATAGGAAGACCGTATAACGCAACATTTTTTGTATGTATCGAATTTTTTTTTTTGTTGGATCAAGGACTTCAATATCCGGGTGCACTCACATTTTCATTTTTTATAATCAAGTATTTTTCCACATGTGCAAAACAAAGAGCTTGATTTTCGTGAAAACCTATGTTTAATAAAACTATAAAAAAAAATACATAATAAAACCAAAACATATTAAAATTATATTCGTTGGATAGCTTGTTCCAAGGACTACCATCATCTAGTTGTTTCTGTGAAGTATCCTCCATTTTCATCCTCAACTTGAGCTTCAAAGTGCAAAATTTTGGACCATTTTGGTGCCAGAGAGTGAGAAGGTGGGGAAAGGGGGGTTCAGGCGAACCAGGGGGGTTCAAGCAAACCCCCAGGGGTTCGCTCAAACTAGGGTTCATTCAAACCCCCTTTCAAAAAATGTTTTCTTTGTGTTTTTTGGCGGGAATGGTGGGACCTTGCATTTAATTGGTTTGCTCGAACCAAGGTTCATTTGAACCCCAAAAACCATGTTTTTTTGGATGGGGTCATTTTTTGCAACTTTTCCTTCCTCACTCAAATTGTAAACCATTTTTGTGGTTTACCCAATAGGAAAACTCAACAAGGTACAAATAATCATACCACTTGGACTACTATTCCATAACATACATTCAAAGCATGTCTTCAAGCACCTAATTGAATCTCTCCATCCAGACATTTATCTTAGGATGGTAAGGATAACTAAAATTAATCTTAGAACCCAAATCATGTACAAAATATGCCCACAAGATGGATGTGAACACTGGATCACAATAAAAAATGATCATGATGCACTCCATGTAATCTCACAATCTCCTCCATAAAGACACATTCATTCAATATATGCAACGGTATAAGATGATCTCATAGGTAAAAAATATACAACCTTGGTCAAATTTTCTACTATCGCCTTTACAACATCATGAAAATTCAAAGACATGGATACATCAACAATGAAATATAAGGAAATTATATCTCATGTTGATGCTCTACCTTCACCTTTTGACACTCTAGACATCTTGCCATTGAATTGACAACATCACACCTCATCCCTACCTAATGAAACAACTACCTAAGATTGGAATGTATCTTCTTTAGACTAGGATTTTCTTCATATGGAGTAAGACTACTTTGATAACATTAGGATTACATCATGCTAACATCACCCTCTTTTCACCCCCAAAATTAGAGCCCTCACCATTGATTAGTCTAGTTTTTTGGGTCAACTTTAGGAGCTAGTTTCTTGGCCATATAATAGCATTTTTATAAGATTTTTTTTATTTGGAGTAATTTTTAATTCTCTACATTATGGTGTGGTTCACTTAAAATTTTGGCATATAGATGTTGTAAAAATCATAGATTCTTAAATGTGACCCTATATAATTTTTATTTTTGAAAATTCAAAGGGCTCATTTGGGCACACATAGACTCCTTTTTGAGTCCTTTTGATTTTGAAATTGAATAATTTTTTAAGTATTACATAGTGGTTCTATTAGTATTTATTCATAGTGTCTCAAATTTATACTTTCAACATATGCATTGTTATTTAGTCTTTACAATCATTATACATCAAATCCACCTAATGGAAATTGTAAATGCACTAAATATAAAGTCACACATCACTATAATTTCTTGAGGGGTAATCTAGTGTTTCTACTTTTTTATTTTTTGGTTTGTATAATGTGTATCACACACTAAATCCCTTCCATTTTAGTATTTTTCATAATTCTCTTAATAAATATAAAATCAAGTGTCATTATTATGAGAAGAAAACACATACAATAGAAGATTGTATTAAAAAAAATTGATGAAATGAAGTAACTTATTCTAGATGATGGTATTTATTTACTTGATCCATCTAATCCAACACCTATAATTTAATCATATGGTCTCACTTAGACATCTTGTGAGAAAACTACATCATTTGGGGATAAATAATTTAGTTTAATAACTTGCATTAAGATCTCACCTCCCTCATCATCAATTGTTGCTACATCTAAATCTAGTGTTGATTCAATTATGGCTGCTAGTGATTTATTGCAAAAAGATATTGATATCAATTTTGTAGATCCACCATATTGGAACACATTTCTATAGTACATATCATCATTTTTCTAGATTCTGCATTGCATATTTGGAGGACAAAATTGAGGAAATTCACCTTCTATTTGATGATATCTTCAATGGAGTTGGATCACCATCATTTTATTTGAATGTGATTATTCTTCATCCTCCTTTAATTTTATCATTGTTTGACGATGGTTTGGAGAAATTTTAGTATAACTTCATCCTTTTCTTTAGATCATGTACATAATTCATAGACATTCACTTTTCTTGCATATTCCTATTTGGAATGAATAGATGTCTTGCACACATCCATGGTTTTGTTTCTTCCCATGGGAAGAAATTTTTTTTAGTGATTGAGGATTATCTTCAATATCCAGTGTCAAGCATCTAATAGCACTATAGGAGGTATTATGAGGGGAGGCTACATTGTTTCTCTTCTCATCTCATTTTTGGGAGGGGGCATTTCCTCACATGGGGTTCTTTCCTTCTCAACTTTTAGGGGGTCACATAGACCTTCTCTCTTTTCTCTCTTGTGGAAGG
The DNA here is from genome assembly GCA_007258455.2 of Sequoia sempervirens. NCBI lineage: Eukaryota > Viridiplantae > Streptophyta > Pinopsida > Cupressales > Cupressaceae > Sequoia > Sequoia sempervirens. The sequence goes on from VDFB02271358.1 coordinate 122,306,487, forward strand.
AACATTTATTGTAATTTATGCTAAAATTAATCTTTGGAGGTTATGATAAGTCCTTATTTCTTCCTCACTTTTATATTTTCATCTACCTTTTCTCTTTTGGAGAAGATTTTAATTCCCACTAAGTTTTCTCCTTTACTTCATTTATGAAAAATTTATACATGGGTACGTAATATAACTTAGTAGTCAAGACCCACCATCATTTCATTCATTTCTCCCCAAGTTTCACTTAAGGGGGTGTTGGTGCAAATAGGAACATTATAAAACTAGTTAACTTTTAGCTTTTCTTAGTTAAAGTCCTATTCACACTAAAGTCCTGGCTTAAGGGTTTTATCACTTTTTTGTCTCACCTCATGTGATTTAGACACGTGCACTCACCTTTTGAGACACATGAATCATGTGCATATGACACCTATATCACATTTGTTCCATGTACATGACACATCATGGACACATGTCCTTATTGAGGAGGTTAGAGTCCAAACCTACCTTCTTGTCTCACACCTTTTTTATATTCAAAGGGATAACATGTAATTATATATTTTTTGAAATATATCACATATTGTATGAATTATCATTATATTTTGGCATTATAAAAATCTATTGTGGAAGGAATATCCTTGTTTTATAGGATCTATTGGGCTAGAAAATATTCAACTCCAACATACCCCTCCAATGCAATATTCTCATCCACTACTTACTTACCCCTCCCAATAGGGTGGCTCTTGGAAGGGTGTATCCTCACTCTAGAGTGATGAGAGATAGTAGAGTTTGTTGGTGTAATTAATTATTTAATTACACTTACATAAGTTTACTTAGGCATTTAATTATATTCCTAGGTATCATTTACTAGATGATAGGTTCACATGTTTGCTTAGGATATAAGATTCCTTCTAGAAGGATGAGTTGTCTTTTCTAGAAGTCTTATCTTATCTAGCATCATTTTCTAGGTATTTAGTTAGTTGTCACATGTCATAAGATTGTGACACATGCCAACATCATATTACATACTACATCTCAACCTTGCCTATATAAGTAAGGCTTCATATGTATTTTTCCATATTCAATTTTGCATTCTTGCATCTTTAATGATAGCATTATATTTTTTCCATTTATCTCTTGTGGAAGTTATTTTGTTTTGTAGGTGATTTTGGGGCATTTCAAGAGTTCACCATAAACTCCTACATGGTATCAAAGATTCAGTGTTGTAGACTTCTTCTCGGATCTAAGAGACCAATCTTGGCATGAAAGTTTTGCTAGGTGTGAGTTGGGCCCTTGAGAGCCTTGCCATTGAATTCAAGGTGTCAAAGAAAGTCAAGGTCGACTTTTGTTTCGTCAAAATATGACATTTTGTCAAATCTACAATGTTTTAAAATCCAATCATTTTTATTGGAGTCATTTTCATTTTTGCTTTAGAAATCCAACTTCCACTCATTTATAGGGAAAACAATTTTTGGGTTTTGTAGCCGAGGTCAAAATCTCAATTGGGCATCTTTTACATTTTGTATATCTTGCACAAATCTGAAGAAAATTTATGTACAAAAAGTGTTGAGTGCCATTTTTTTCTCCTGGCTGAAATTTAAAAGAAATTATTTTATCATCTTCTGCTTGCTAGATCAAAAAACCATTTTTGGGTTTTGTTTTTAGCTTGAAAACATTTTTGGGTTTTTGTTATTGTTTACAAAAAGTGAGAAAATTTTTCAGAAATCAAATCAGAAGTAAACTTTTTTTGCTAGGAAACCTATTTCCTGCAAGCTAAATTCAACTTTTTTGAAAAATTCATAACTTCTGTCCACAGTGTCCATTTTTGGCAAACGAGATATCGACGGAAAGCTAGTTTTGATCACTTCACAGTGGGGTAGGCCATTTTTTCAGATTTTGTCATCTACACAAATTTGAGGTTATTTTTCATCATGGAGGCAGATGTGAACATTCATCAATGCATGCACTATTTCCTTTTTTGTGTGCATTAGGTTTGCATTTTCTCTGCACCTCATTTCAGTTTCGGATCATTTTTCAATCAACTATTGTTTCATAGATTCCAAA
>VDFB02271358.1:122308629-122383776 GCA_007258455.2 Sequoia sempervirens
CCTTTGTAATTCTTTTTCTTTTGACAATGCTAGGTGTGCATTCATCTCACACTTGATCTCTTTTGTGGTGTTGTCACTAGGCCTGACATCATGATGAGCAATGCCTGCAAGATGGTATTTGAGGCAATTTATGCTTCCATGAAGTAGCTTTTGACATCAAATGCAAATAACTGTCCCAGGTGTAGGTCCCTATATGCCATATTTCCAAGCAAGGTAGCTAGCTCTTGCTGGACGATTGCCTATAACTGGTGTTGATTGGGTTGAGCTTGAGTTTGATCTAGATCCAAAATCGTCTCTATTTTTTGTTGTATCTAACGGTTAACCTACAAGTACAAAGTGAAAATACAACATTTTCATATTTAACTACAGAAATGTCAGCATAAATTTAACCTAAAATTTATATAAATCAAACATGCATTGGTTAAAATTAACATACATTAGTTTAAATCAACATAAATTCAATATAATCTAATCATTTTATTCCCAAAATTAGGTTAACATCTGGAAAATAATGTGTAAAAATGTAGTGATTTCCTTAAAAAAACAGCATAGATGAAAAAAAAGGGTGTTAAATCCAAGTTTTTAGTAGCATATATCAAAATACTACTAGGCTTTAGGAAATTACGAGTTTTTCATAGCCTACATGCTTGGTTTTAGCTGTTAAAATGAATTTAAGTGCTTGAAAAACAAAAAACAAAAAAAGAAATTACTACCCTGGCCTTGAAATCTTCAAATTTGCTTTTCAACATCCGTGTAATGAATAGTGAGGGTGTTGAACACTTTATAAGCAAAAAAAGACAAAACAAAAAAAGTGTTGCTGTGTTACATGCATGTCAAATGCAGCTGATAAATTCACTAAACACGATCAATACTCACTTCAAGTTGCATGCAAACAAGTTCAATGCCCAAATTTGTTGAAAAGGTTGAAAACTCATATATTTGTGTAGAAAATTGCAAGTTTGAGTGTTTTTTATGGGTGGACTGATGTTTTTCTGTCTGGCGATTTTGTCTGTTTTTCTCATGGATGCATGAGTTATTAGGTGATGTTTTGGGTAAGTTACTTTCCAGGCTGGTTTGCCTCACAAGTACTTGCCCGAGATTTTCAACTATGTCTTGCCCATCTTACTCTTTCAAATACATGTTCTTGTAGGCTGTAGCAGTCACTAGTTGAAAGTTTTCATGTAGCCCACTATTTAAAAAATGTCATAACTAATCTTATTTATGCTGTAATTGGAATTTCAGCAAACAGATTGGATTTCTGAACATAGTGGTTGTTCATCTGACTGTTTGAAATACATGTTTTTGTAGCAGATACTAGTTGAAACTTTAGAGTTCTCATTTCAAGCTTGTGGTTTTGCTTTCTGTATCTGCAGTCTATCAAGGACAAGCCAGTTATTGGTTTGGACTGTCAAAACTTAAAATGGGTTAATATTAACCCATTTAGAATGCAGTTGTGCTCATATGCATTTTTTTTTGCAAGATATGAGAGCAAGACCATGAAGAATGGTAACACTTTGGTAGATAGTGGATTTAATTTTTCTGATGTTTCTTGACCCTAGCAAGAGAGAAATTGATTGCTTTTGTGATCCTGTATTGTCATGGAAGAAAGCTGTATGAATTTTGAAGTACTTTATTTGGAATGGTCATCAATCTCTTCGTAATGTGTATAAAATGCCATGTCTGATTTTCAAGCACAATAATATTATATTGCATTTATGGTACTTTCTTAGGTAGGAGACCAAGGGACCTATTGACCCCTAAAGCTATCAAATGCCTGCAAGGAGTTTTTGCAATTAAAGACACAGTTACAAAGAGAGAAGCTCGAGAAATTAGTGCTCTTTGTGGTGCTACTATTACACAGGTATGTTAATCAAAAACTTGATGCAATAATATCTGAACGGTGTATGCAAGTATAATTTGCTAATTGTTTTCTCATCAGATTGTTTTAAAATTTTTAAATGCATCTTTAATGTTCATTATCTTTTCTATTCTGTTGTACTTGCACATGAGATACTTGCATATATGTCTGTGCCCAGAAACCTTCATTGATTTGGAGAACTAAGGAAGCAATAAAAGTAGAGAATTTGGTTTGCTTTGAGAAAATTAGATGGCATAAAAGAATATATGTTATAAGGTGAAAGTGAAATCATACTTTCAATGGTACAAGAGAAAAGATGTTAAGTGAAGTTGCAATCAGAATATCTGGTGAAAGCTGTAAATAGACATTAGATTCTATTTTCAGTGTACCTGACTACTGGCATGCATACTACTGTCATAAGATAAGCAAAATTGAGTAATCACTATAGTATGAGTATTAGATGTGGATACACTCTCATCTGTTGTGGCTGCAAAACACAGATAATTTTCTTAATAGGATATGACATTTGCTTGCATTTCTTGGTCTTCTGTAGAGTTTTTTTTTTAATGATATATTCTCCTTGAATGATCTTTTTCCCTCTGGATATCTGGTGCAAAGGTGAGCTCTGAGTCATAAATCTTGACCTAAGAGTTTTGAGATCTGACTCTATCCTTGCCTGATTCAGGCTGCAGCCAAAAGAGGGACCGGAAAGCCAGGTGTAGTACATTTTTCATTGTGGGAGTACTAAGCAAATGTCATGCCTATGTTTAAACTTTATCATACATGTGTGTGAGCATTTGTCTAAATAGTTTTCTATTTAGTATTAAAAAGTGTAGAAATGACCCCATTAGAGGACTGATAGATTTTATGGACTACATGATTTTCTAAGAATTTTATGTACAAAAATAAATTTTAGGCACTTGTATGCTAGATTCAATGTCAAGTTGTATATTTTTATGATGTGGTAGAAAATTTGATCAGTAGGTTCAGTTTGCTTTCCTTTGCTGCATTTGATCTTTCAGGAATATCAAGCTATAGTTGATATATGGATCTCTCATTTCTTTTGAGGATTTATTTGAAAGGGTGTGTACTTTCTGTTGACCTTATCTTCTGATGATTTTTGTTTGTATGGATTGTGCATTCTTTGGTTATTATATTTTTTTCTTCATTTTTTAATTTAATCTGGTCCACTTATATTCAGCTGATGGCGATTTTGTACTCATTATTCTATGCTTCTCTAGTCAACTGGGTCTTTGTACGGTCCACATGTTCAATGATATTTTCTTTATGCATTCGAGAATTTTTTCATCAAGTTTCTTGATATAAATTTAAGGAGTCATTGTAAATATTTTAATTGATATTTATTTTTATTAATTTAATTTAGTTTCATGATATGTAAACTCTATGCAGGATGATGATTGGTGTGACTTATATGTTGAACAACTGTTGTTACTTTTTCAATTTAAAAATCACGGGGATCTTATCTGATGTCCTCATATTCATGTTTAGTCCATTTGTTTTTAATGTTTATACTCACTCACTTTATAGTCAATGTCAATAGTTTCTTGCTTGAAAGTGCTGATAAGGAATTTGGTAACTCACAAAAGTCACCTGAATATCATCAGCATTTGATCAGGCTCTGTATACTTTTCATTTCTGCATATTTTCACATTCATTTATCCAAGTCATGGTATTTTCTCAAAGAGCTAAGTACTATACTTTTTTGTAGGTTAGAGAATTCTTTTCCGGGCAGCGGTCCAGAGTACGAAGGCTTGTCCGACAAGCATATGATAAAACAAATAATATACAAGCAGGGAATACACCTGAGGATGGTATTCCGAGTGCCATAAAACAGTCCAGTTGTCTAACAACTTTGTTGCATTCACCAAGCGCAGTTGGAACTAGGACCGCTGGGAAAGACTCTTGTCGGTTACTAGCTGACAAATCCCTTGAAGATAGAGAATCATTTGATACAAATTTCATAAGAGGTTTTTTCTTTTTGATGAGAAAAGAAGGCACGTTTTCTGGTCAGGTCCAACTATTGGAGCGGATTTTACAGATACATGATTCGACAGTTTTGTGCTGGTATAGATGAAGATTTTTCCTTTCTTTTTGACTTTGCAAAGTGTTGTGCATCCCTTGTATGTGCTTTTAGCTAGGAGAAACTTTTATATTGGTATTGAACAATTGGCAGGTTTGTAACCAAAGGAGGCATACCAATTCTGGCCAAATGGCTGAGTCAGGCATCAGTTGAAGAGCAGACTACTGTGTTACAAGTCATTTTCAAGGTGTTTTGGGGCTGCTAATAGATGATTAATTGTGATAAACTCACTTGTAACAGATAGGTTTTTTTGATTGAAATTCAATATAAGCTTAGATTTCAAAACTCATGCAGGTTCTTTGTCATTTGCCACTACATAAAGCCTTGCCTGTTCAAATGTCGACTATACTGCAGACTGTAAATAAGCTTCGATTTTATCGTACATCAGGTATATCAAATCTGCTTGGACTAACATTCATGTGTGTTTTTCTAGTAATGTAGTTTTTCTAACAAATGCATTAACTTTCTAACAAATGCATTAACTTTCTTTCAAATAAGATTTTTTTCCTCTTTTATTTGTACCTCTTGCTTGAACTTTTTTTTTTGCTGAGCTCATGTTTTTCAACTATTAAGTTATATATTCAAACGTGCATTTGCATATATGTGTGTGTGTAAACTATACTTGAAATCTCTAAAGTTCATTATTCATGATATTGGATTTCATTGTTAAACAATTACTACATATTCGAGTTCATATAAACATATATCTCAAAGAAATTGTAACCAGATGTTAATGGCTTTTGCTTGATATATGAGACTCTTATTGATTGACTCATGAACTCAAGACCATTGTAATATATGAACAAACAATTGGGTATGTGTTCAAAATATATGTTTTCCTTTATGTCTGGTGTCAATTTTTGATAATAGTAAATACAAGACAACAATATTTGTTTTTATGACCATCATCATATTTCAAATCTATGGTCTTAAGGGCTTTACTCTTGCTTATCAGCTATAGGTTTAAAAAAATAGATTTGGGGTCCGATGGCATTGCAGAATATTATATTTATAATTCTTCAAATACCACATATGATCTATTGGTCTTCCCTATCACTCCACTTCCAATATTTAAATGATTCTAAATTCCTCATGGCTTTGCTTGTCTTCAAGTAACCATAAACAACCATTGTGCAAAGTAATAGAACAAAAGAGATTTTGATACAATACAAATCTCCCATTTAAGCAATAAAAACATAGATGGTAAGGAAATGAATAAGCACAACATTTTAAGAATGTAAACCATTCCATACGCATTGAAATTGGTTACTTAATGTTCCCAACCAACACCACACAACCTTCCAAATTGACATAGTCCAAAACCCTTCCTAAAACCTTCAAATACCTATCACTTCTTTTCTTGTTGTCCTCCTCATCAAATGTTTATTTTAAAAATGCCTCCACTATGTGATAATTTTGGTAGGGAGTTGCATGCTAATAAACTTGGGTAATGTTTGCTGACCTCCACTAGAGAGGTTATAGAAAATTTATGATATCACCGTGCCGTACCAACATTGGAATGGTGGGATGGTGACAGCACCTCCCTTGTGCTAAAATGACTTCCCTAATCATTAATTTTATAGTTTGAAATATATGAATGCATCGGACCTTACCACTATTTCTAGCATAGCTAATACGCTATTAAAAGCTTGATACTTTAGGCTTATAAAATTTGATAGCAATTAACAAAACAAATATTAAATACATAAAATTTCCATAGTCCATGGTTGATTAGTCTGATAGTTTTTGGATTTGACTATGTAAACAATTTTTCTCATCAACATTTCAGATTATACTCCATGATCCATCATTAGGATGAGTTGGCTAGAGAAGAGAATTATAGCTAGAGATGCAAACAAATATTTTTAGGTATTCACATATATAGCTAGGGTTACCCTTTTTATATTTGAACCTATGTTTAGTTATAAAGTGAAGATGATTTTGCCACTTTGGCTATACCGCTTTAGATTTTGCTACAAATGGCCCAAATAGTAATATTTAGTATTTTCATATTACTTATTATATGTATAAAAAAACCATGTGGACTCTATACTAGATAACATTGAAAAATGTCATAATAAGCTGGTGTTGTGATTTTAACAAGAAATGATCACAAATGAAGACTACGACAAAAATCTCAAAGAGGAGAAAATGGCAATACTTCCAACTAACTTGTAGGTGATGTCCAACTTACAACTTTTGGCCCACTTGAGCCATCCTCGATATTGACACATTTTCAACACAACTCAAGGAATTTAGGAATAAAGACAATTGATGCATGTGACAATGCCCACTAAGACCATCTAGGCCAAGCTACAACCTCTAGTTTGTCCAACTACACTAGCTAACCTCCTTTGTGCCCCATGCATTGCTCCAATATGATGACACCATCCCCAATGATATTTTCCCTCCAACTAGGGATGGATGCCTTGCATCAAAGCTCACATACACAAATGGAGTTTATGTACTATCATCTTAACTCATAAACATCCATAATTAAATGCCAATATAAAAGCTGATTAAGAATAACTTAAGCTGATCAATCATCCTCATATCTATTCATAATTTAACCAAAAGGAGAAAATATAAATGCTGTAGTTTATCTTGTGTTGCTCATTGTTCAATTACAGAAAACAATATCCATATCAATAGTAAAATATAAAATTTTCCTAATTACACCAAAATAAAATAGTGTTTTAAAACTGGGGTACCGCATCTTTTGTGCCCCTGGCAAACACATCAACAAATATTGTTCTTCTTCTCTCCTCCAATCAATTATGGCTCACAAACATCTACTTGAGAAGGTAGTGCACTTCTAATGCTTTTCAACCTGATGAAGTTCTTGGAAAATTGTCTGACCATTGATAGCACAAGCTCCTTTATTTTGGTGTGCTTTCTCATCAAGCTAAGTGTTGGAGTTTGGTTGTAGATAAATTTTGTGATGTTTATTGTGTTGTCAACTACACTTTTGACCCAATCAATGCTCCCAATATCCTCAAGTATTGGATTAATATAATGGGTAACACAAGGGCCCTACAAATATCGATATGCCTCTCTTGAATAAGTCTCCATGTGGCTAGTGACAACATTAATAACATTCTTCAGCCCCACCTCTTGGACCATCACTTCCAACAAATTGCTCAAATTCTTGACTTTGTGTGCAACATCTATAGTCCCAAAGAACACCAATATGCCTTTGGAAGCCATTGAATGGTATATCATTATAGTACCAAAAAATTTGCATCGGCTATCCTCACTCATGGTGTTTGCATTGATTCCAATCTGTACCTTTGAGCAAAGGCTGTGCACCTAGTAAGTACATTGTGAAGAATGAAGAAGCTCAAGGAATTATTACTAGTTGAACTCTCTTCAATGTTAGTCTAGAAATGGTGAATCTTCAAGCCAATAACAGAGTGCCCCTTTGAATTGGTTGTTTTGCTAGTTAGGTTTCATGGTTGGGCTTGTGAGCCATAGGTGACATATTTGCCAGTTTGCAAATCTTGTAAGTACTTGTTGAGTTTTAGAAGTATGGTTGGAAGGACAATAGGAAAAGGGGCTTAAGGAGGGGTATTCCAATACTTGACTATTGTTTTAGGATGCATTTCTATACGATTTAAAATGCCATCTTCTAAGAATGAGAATTTTTGTAATGACATACAAAATACGAAAAAACCTAGTTTGCTTCTCAAAAAACTAAAAGTTAGGGGTTATTACAATTTGTCTATAAAGGTGAATTGGAGGCATTTGGAGGTAAAATATAGGATAATGGTACTTGACCTTTGTATTATAGAATTATCCTAGACTTTCTAGAATTTGTATTTTGAGATGAAACTGGTGGCTTGCCAAAGTTGGGTAAAATTTAAAGGTAAACATGTATAATTGTTTATAGATACAAATTGTGGTTGAGAAATTCATGTTGTCAAGGATAGTTTAATGACCTAAGAAAACCTTTATTAAACTTGTGTATGCTGAGTTGAGAAGAACACATTCGTACACATAATAATGACATGTTTGAAACTAAAGTATAAACAGTAAATAATTGCATGGTATACATATAGTAGTGAAGTCATTTTGAATTTTTTCTTGTGTGTTTTTGTGTCATAGAAAGAGAGAGGACCAGCACACTTTTATATTTGACATCTAATATTATGGCTAAAAGCTATGCCATGGATGCTATTGAAGTCAACACATCCAAATTTAAAAATTTGGGGCCACTAACCAATTTAAGCATAATATTGGTCTTGGGCAACCTATGCCTTGATATTTTGTGACTTAAATATGCTCCTCTGCTGTTTTTTTGCACCTTGTGCTCACAGCTTTGGCTTTTTCTTATTTTAATTACTTTCTTTGAATAATGAATGCTTGAGGAAGGGGATGTGAGCCCTAATCTCATCTCTAAGCGTTTTTCAGTTTAGGTTTTCCAGAAGGGGATGTAAGCTCTATCTTGTCTCTGAGAGTTTTTCAGTTTTAGGTTTTCTATTCTCTTTTATTCTCTTATTTGCTTTTAATTTGTTTGTGCTTTACAATTTTGCATGATGATGCTACTTGAAATTATCTTGCAGTTTGGAGATCTACATCGAATTCTATTTAGCACGAAACCTTGCCTTTACTGTGGGTGTGTGATTGTGATATCTATAAGAATCCCACACTCCCCTTTTAGTTTATGTTCCCTTAGTTCAAGTTTCTTGTGGGTGTGCAAGATCATGCCACTTGATAGCATTTCACTTCCTATTGCTCTGATTTTTTTGTTTTGCTCATGAAGTAGCAACACAAACAACTGTGGGCAATGTTGATATTTGACATCATCTTGCATCTTCACTGAGTAATTATATTAGATTGTAGGCAAAGGCACCCATGTGCTGGTCCTCTTTTCTGTGAAGTGCGGGATTTTGACAAGTGTCAATATCCTACTACTTTGTTAATCCCCACATTAGAAGCTTTGCTTTGAAGTGTTGCCAAGGAAAGTGTGTGTGCAATGTTTTCACTTTTCACCATAACGCATTAACTTGAATGTAGTTTAAATTTGTTTTCTCTGGTTTATTTTGTTTGTATTCTGGAGTTGGCAAATTGTTGATTATTAATTTATGTTGGGATTTTTATAGCAATCATTGTTATTATGGATTGTTGCAAATTCCTTTTTAAGACTTGTGCCAAAATTTTGTGAATCAATTTCTTTCTCCTTAAGAGATAATCACATCAGATTAACATCTATTCTCCCCAATGCCATGAATACCAACTACACAAAAAGCTGCAATGTCCCCATCTTGAAATTCAAATAAGGTTAACCCCCACATAATCCTTAAAGACTCCAAATCAAATTTTGTTTTATATCTGTGGGCCTTAATTGCTAATCGTAAATTGCAGAAGATTATTTGAGTGTATTGAGGGGCATTGAATCATATAAGCCTCAATTTATGAAGGGGACAAACTCTGACAGAATATTCCTTGGTTTGCTGTCCCTTATGTGAGGAGAAATCAAAACAATTGTGAAGGAAATAATAATTGCTGCAGCCTTGAGTCGGAGCTGCCAAAAAGGAATAATTAAATACTACTATAATATTATAATAAAAATAATAAAGAGCAGTAGAGGGATATTTTGAAGAGTTATGACTGTCGAAGAAATAATATATTTAAGGGAGTCCAAACAAGGAAAGGAGGAGATCAATTGATCAAGACATATTATTTATTTTTCTTGTAGAATACGAACTAAGGGTTCATCAATCTCGAGGATGCAACTCCTCCAAGATTAGAAATTCATCGACGAAAACCCATAATTTTGGCAGAAATATTTCAAGGCATTTATACAAGTGAGGAAGCTGCAAATTGGAAGAAAGATCACAGCAGAATGCAAGTTTAATATTTTCAAATTTGTATTAAAACTTTAAATCCGAAGTCTATAATTTATTAATTATCAAAATGATAAGTTTAAAGTTAAATTAATATTTATAATTAATTATGTGAGTATTATTGTGAGTGTGGAATATTTATTTAAGGCAAAAATAAGGCATTTTTAGAAAGGAACATTACAAAATCCTCCAATCCAACTGCAAAAATAGCCTCCAATTCATCTTTCTCCCTTAACCATCTACACAAAGATAAAGATCGTTTGAAATCTTTGTAGGTCAATGAAGTATTTGTATTGTTTGGTCAACATGCACAAGCCATCAAGCAAAGAAATCTTTGATAGCATAGTGTTGTTATTCAAAGCCCAATGTGGGGATTAGTAGGAATTTAGACAAAGGGAAAGGAATAGTTCCTTTGACATTGATAATCATAGATGTTGGGGAAACCAAGTTGGCAAAAACTAGATATAATCACTACTTAGGCTTGCATTTTAGTTTAAGGATGCATCTTAAATTATGAAATGATAATTGATATTCAATATTTGTTATTCTATTATTTACAAAGGAGAGGAATACTACTTATATAAAGAATTACAGGATGATGTTTCTAAAAGAAACCATCGTTAACTAAAGAAAACTAAAGCAAATAATTGAAAAATGCTAAAAGAAACTAAAGCATAAACATAAGTTAGTAAAAGCTAGCTAAGTTAACTAAAAGTAAACTATCAACTAACTAAAGCTAAGATGACCATTAAATATTACAATTAATACTTTAATACCCTCCCTTAATGGTCATCCTACAAACATAAACCAAGTTTATCCATGATCTTTTGGAAACATATCATCGGCGACTGATAGTTGGAGAAGCATAACCACCTCACAACTATTGGTCCTTTCCCATAGAACAAGCAAATTTAGACACCGACACTCGAAAATTGTGAGCTTCCTCTGCTTCCAGGTATTATAACTTTTCCCATTGAACCTCTGTGTACTTTCCAACATGACGTTGGTCCAAGTAGCCATCCCTCCCGTTTCCCAAAAGCTCAAAAAATGAGATAAACCATGGACAATCAACTAGCACAAAACCCTGGACAATCAATTGGCACAACTCATGTTTTTTTAAAAAAATCGTCTAAAATGAGGCTCAGTAATAGCAAGATTTTTCATAAGAAACCTTCAAAAACTCTGAAAAGCAAGATTTTTTTTCTAAAAACTTCTAAAAAAGAAAGACTTTTTAAAAAAACCTTCAAAAATCTCTAAAAAATCAAGATTTCTTTAGAAAAAATCTTCAAAACTTTTGAAAAAACAAAAAAACTTCAAAAACTTCACCCATGGGAAAAACTCTAAAACCAAAATTTTTTTCAAAACTTATAAATTTTTTTTCAAAATCTTGGAAAAAAGCAATTTTAGGAAAAACCTTCAAAAACTTCTGAAAAACAAGATTTTCAAAAACCTTAAAAAAACTCTAAAAAAAGCACAAATCTTAAATTTTTTTTCTAAAAATCAGCAAAATTTTTATAGATTTTTTTAATAAAAAACTCTTCAAATCTTCAGAAATATTCTATGTTCCACGGCATTTCGGGGATGGGGGGATGGCAAGGGACGTGTTTCCGGGACGTCCCCTAGGGGGGGCGTTTTTAGGGGATAGTAGGGAACAACGATATATATATATATATTATAGAGAGAGAGAGGGAAAGAGAGAGATGTCAATAATTGATAACAACAATATCAATATGTAAATAAATCATGAGAGCAGTAGTATAACAGCATAATTAATGTCAATAAAGCATTATAATAGTAGTCTCAAACATCAATACAACCATGGTTTAAAAGTAACAAAAACAAGAAAACCCCAATAGTGCAAATATCTTAGGTAGAGTACATAACTTCTTAGCCTTGGATGCTGATGCTTCTTAGTTATTCAAACTACTCTTGACACACAAAGCAAATTACCTTGAAGGTGGATCGAGAAGTATGCTTCCTAACATTGGTAACTAAAAATGCACAGGCATTTTATCCAAAAAGAGCTCCAACAAACAGGCATGCAGTTGGGAAACCTCAAATTTCTTAGGCCTATAACATGCTTCTGGATGGAAAAGCAAGGTAGAAAGCTATTCACGCATTGAAGATACACAAGGAATACAGTAACATGCACAAAAAATATACAATATCATACACAAAATATATGCAAATCTGATACAAATAGATACAAACAAAAAATATATAGTTAACATACACACAAAATATATGCAAATCTGCATCAAAGAACCATAAAAGCATTAGTTTCTAATGTTAGTTTTGTTGCTGAAGTGTCTTTGTCCATTTGGGGACGCCGGGATGTCCCTAAATGGACGGGGACGTTTCCTGCCTTTTCCTGTTGATTTGCCTGGTTTGGGGACAGCAAGGGGACGTCCCCTTTGTGTCCCCCTGTCCCGGAGACGGCTTGGGATAGGGACGGCCCCTTTTGGGACAGGGGACGCGTCCCTATGTAACATAGGAAATATTATTCAAGATTGCCCAGATCAGATCACAAACTCAACCCACGAAAATGTGCATGAATAGATCTGTGAAAATCTTCTTAAAAAATCTGCAATTTCATGCAAAAGAAACCCTCAAATTTGCATCAAGAAAACCCTCAAATTTCTTCAAAAAATTTGTCACAACAAACCCTTCAAAAACTGGCTTCAAAAAACCCTTCGATTTCCAAAAAATTGGTTCATAGAAACTTTTCACAAAATTCTTCGATTCTTATCTTTAAAAAATTCGGTGGAAAAAACTTCACAATTTTTTTTAAAAAAAATCCGTCAAAAATCCTTCCAAAATAATTTCTGAATGTTCTAGGTTAACCATTAACATTCGATTTAAAAAACAAAAAACTGAGGAAAAACATCTAAGAAATTCTCAAAAAGTCCTTAGGAACACAACAAATTTTTATTACTAAAAATCTGCCAAAAATGTTTGAGCCTAAGCTCCGATACCATGAATTGATAATTGATATTCAATATTTGCTATTTTGTTATTTACAAAGGAGAGGAATACTCCTTATATAAAGAATTACAGGATGATGTTTCTAAAAAGAAACCATTGTTAACTAAAGAAAACTAAAGCAAATAACTAAAAGATGCTAAAACAAACTAAAGCATAAACAAAAGTTACTAAAAGCTAACTAAGTTAACTAAAAGTAAACTATCGACTAACTAAAGCTAAGATGACCATTAACTATTACAATTAATATTTTAATAAATTAATAGTCCCATTGACCAAGCAAACATGGAGAGTGAAATCTTTCTTTGTTATTTTGTGGAGGTTTTAAGAGTGGTCTACCCACTTGGCTTTTTTTGATAGTATGAGTTCACTTTTAGGAGGGAATAGCGGGCACTCTTTAGCAATGAATATGAGGTTTCTTGTGAGGAAGTCAAAGTAACTTGACCTATTGATAAGGGGAGCTTGGAAGTCCTCATAAAGTGTTGTAGTAATCTGTGACATTGATTATTGGAATTAGTGAAGAGTTGTGCTTGCTTGGCCATATTTGTGAATTGCCAACAATGAAAATATTGAGCTAATAGTTTCATAAAACTTAGAAGGATCTCTGGTGAAGGTTGGTTCTTTTTCTATTCTATTCTAACACTATCTATTACTTGTCTAATTGTTGCCAGGAGAAAGGGTTAGAAAGAGTCAAGGGTTAAAAAATGGGGTAATAGTTAGCAAAACAATAGAAAAAAGAGGTATTTTTCCAAACATGATAGATGTTCTTTAAGATGTAATGGTTAGAGAAACTCTTCTTGGGGTGTTCAACCTTCCATCCATGTTCAGCACTTGGTGTAATTGAGGCTGATTCAACTGATCTTTATAGCCAACACATAAACAATAACCAGAAATAGGAGATATTCCAAATATTGTGCATTCATATAAACATGTTAACTTATGAAATACAAGGATCATAAGCATGCGCTAAACATTAAAACTCTTCAAGTTTGAGGACTCTCTCCAAGATGAGATGTTGAGAAACAAAGGAATAGAGTTGTTTCTTTTAAACAAGCAAAAGAATGGCAAGTAGGTGGTTGAACCTCCCTTTGTGTTGTATATGCTTGGAAAAAAGCAATTTGTATTGTTAGATTTAAAGATTGACAAACAACGAGTTTTTACTCTAACATCATATCTAACAACCCTCTAAATTGAGTGCTTTGCTTATGTGAAACTGCATGGAGTAAAATGTGCACAAGCAGATTTGTCTTTATTGGAAACGTATAAGTGGACTTGCTTTTATTGAAAACTTGCAAGGGTCTGTAATGTCCCCTTTTCCTGAGCAGTGGTCGGATGCAGTGGTTAGCCTATCAACTGGTCCCCGTAGGCTAACAGGGTGTTCAAGGGACCCTTTTGAGGGTAATCTTTGGCTCTTCAGCAGACCCTTTGGTGCTTATTTCAGTATTCTTCAGCTCTTCATCCTAGTTTGTTTGTGGTGCGCCTTTCGGAGACCATTCAGGACCATTTGACACACACTATTTTTAGTAAGTAACTAGTATGGTCAGTTAGTAGAGTGTATATCTGGCATGGTGGCATAATTATATCCTGGAGTTATATTGGTAATATTGGTCTTGTGCATTTAGTATTAATAATGCCAAATAATAAAGTGTGTTATTAAAATATATTAAAAGGGACTTTATATTTAAAGGATATAAGTGATTTAAAAGTATACTTTATAATATAAGGGAGATATAAGTGATTATTAAAGTATACTTCATATTATTAAGTTGTACACCAAAAAGGAGGGAAAAGTAAATGAAATTAAATTAAATGAGATGAAGTCAAATGTAAATTGAATATTATAAAAGGGCATTTGAAGTTCATTTTATGGATTTTGGATTATTACTCTTGTTTGGAGAAAATTGGTGAAGAGCTTTAGCAAGGGTTTGCTGGTAGTTTGAAGATTCAAGCTTTCTTGAGGACAAAACCCCTTAGAGAGAACAATGTCTACAGGTGTGGAAGATCATCCAAGGGCATTTTGAGAGATAATCTTATTCAAAGGTTATCACAGAGCTTCATTAGTTTCCTGGAGATCATCCTTCAAGGTTTACAAAGCTTTCAAGATCAGAAGTCATCCGGGTATGCTTTTGATGTAATTTCAAGGCATTAATAAATCTGAAATGATATAATATTTTATTTGTGCTTCAACATTTCTTCGTTTTGCAATTTTATGCATTTCCTGGCAAATATTTCAAAAAATTACAAAACCAAAAGCAAACAGAAAAAAGCAGAAAATAGTTAGCAAATATCCTATCAGGGGTGGGATATTTCAGGTCTAGCAGAAGGCAAAATTTAATAACATGCTGAATTTTCTTACAAAGTGCGGTGTACCAAATGTGCACAATATTATGATATCCTTATAAGTTGTATACATTGGACATAGGAACTACTCAAACTAGGAACATTTATGGCCCTTTAGAAGCTATTATGGCCGATTTTTCTATGTATAATTTGCACGACACATAAATTCTCTCCCCCACAACTCAATTTCACATAGAATTGAGTGAGTCAATTGGCTTCAAACTACGCTTTGCATCATGTCTTATGGTTGGGTTTATGATAACTCAATTTTCAAAGATTTGTGAAATATTATATGTTTCACACCTTTCCACTCAATTGTCATTGTGGTGAGTGAAGTGTTGGAATTTATCAAGATAGCCATGTTTCACACCTTCTCACCAAAAGAAGATACTAGGACCTTAAGAATTTTTCCTCATGTCGAGAGGGTTAAGGTTATAATACTCAAGTACAAGTTCACTAGTGTTTCTCTAAGGAGTTATGATAAGTTTTGCAAATGATGCGCCTTTGTTGAATTGTATTCCAGCAAGATTATTTTGGAGTATAAAGATGAGTATAACTTAGCCAATGAGGTGCAAGTGAATGATGAGGAGGTAGAGAAAAGGAAGGAGGATAACATGCAGCAAGGTCATAACATTCAATACCTTCAATGGATCACTCTAAACATATCAATCCCTTTGTACAATCCACTGTGGTGAACTCAATCCCTCTAGGCATTGCAAATAATTAAAATCAAAAGTTGACTTCCAAGAGCCCAAACACTCACTATATGGCTATAACTCCAAGGCCTTGTACAATCCCATTCTCATATTAGGTTTTTTCCCAATCATTCTCAGCTAGATCATACTCTATAAGGGTGGGTACTTCCCTTTTTTGCAAACCCTTGCGATGTGATTACAGCACACTCACAATATTTTGTTGATGGGGAGAACTTTCTTACCATTCATTTATAGACGTTCAAGGTAGCAATCAGTGAGTTCTTTGTTTTTTAAGTTATTGAGGAAGAGGTGGAACTATCCTTAGGCATTGGGGTAGCTAGTTTGGCTAACTTTGCATCTCCTAGACTTGCATAAACTCTTGGGATTTTATTATTGAGGGCTAAAGATCAAGCCGTTGGTGTGAGGGTAAGTGAAATTTTGTAGATGTGCAACCAATGAGTATCCACACCACCTCTTCACCTCCTCATTGTAGTGAATTTTTTTATTTTGGTTTAACTTCTAGGAATCTAGTATGGTGCCCCAACTTAGAATTGAAGAATAGTAGAACACATAAGATAAGAAACCATATAGCCTGTGTAAGTTGTTTGTGATCTGAGTTGTAGGCCCCAAATCCCTAAGGCTTGGTAATCTCCCAAGTGCTAGGGTGTCAAACCTCGGAAGATCACGACGAACTTGTCTTTAGGTTGGGTAGCTAAGGACCAATTGTTGAGGTGGGTAAGACCTCCTTCACTTTTGGCTCTACAAGATCAAGGGGGGGTTTCCATGAGGTGTTCATTGATGATTAAAAGATATTAAGTTGGTCTACTTAGTAATCCATGAATATGTTTGTACAACTCTTTTATTATGTTGAAAAGATATCTTGCAAAAGTTTTGCAAGGATTTTACAGACATCTAGTTGAAAAACTAAACATCATACATTCAAAAATCAATAACATACATAGGGAGACACACAACTAAGGTTGATTCTTCCTTTAATCATTCAATCTTCAATGTTTACAAAGTGATGTTACAAGCTTGGGATAAACCCAAATCAATACAATGCAAAAAATTGGGATAAAATGTTTACAAAGTGATGGATTTGCATTGCTCTCTCCTCATCAAACTGTTATCCTCTCTCCTATATGGTGACCGAAATAGATATATCTATGGTCAGATGGCATGTAGAATGTCAGAAGGCCATGTTGTATCAAAAAACCCTAACCGCGAGCACAACCAATACACATGCAACTTGTGTCCTCCATGATCCGATCTAATTGCCCAAAGACGTGTAAGAAACATTCTTTTGTCATCCACCATATCTACACATTGATGATTTGTGGATTTGTGTGTGAGATTGAGTGAAATTGCCCATGAAATTTGACAAAATCGTGTCCTATGGGTGTCATCTGACAAAAAAGTTTTGCAAATAATATATGAAGTATGGGCATCACAATTTCCCTTGGATTCACACCAAAATGCAATAAAGGCCATCAAGGATCTGTCCTAGATCGAGGTGTGGGTAGTTGCATAGGTGGTTGAGTGTTAGTGGTGTTGTAGAGGAAGGGATTCCTTCATTTAAACCTTTTGTGAATATCAAGCACCCATTATGATGTGAGATTTTGACCTGGATTCAAATGTATGTCATTTTGCTAGTGTTTGCTGAAAAGGAGGAATTTGGTTGTGATGTCGATATATCCCAACATCTTTTAAACTTCCTTAGTGTCTTGTCGACTCCTAGACCTCTACAAAACTTCATCTAGCATTGCTTCAATCTTATGTGAAAATCTCATCAACATTTGAACATGTGGGTTGGCCCCATCGGGCATTGGCAGGACCTTCAACCTCAAGTGGATAGTCCAAAACACTAAGAAAGTCTTGCATCATCCATGAACCACTTAAATTCCCACATCTTTCATCTTTCTTTTTCTTCTTCTTTGTCCTCGCTCAAACCTTGTCACTTTGCTTCCCTTTGACTTATTTCACCTTTACCTTAGTTGACATGTCATGTGTTACCAAATATCACCAAGTGGCATCTTTAAAATGACTAGTTTGCTTGCCTTTTTCCACATCATCTTCTCCCTCTTTTTTCGTCTTTGTAGAAACTCAACCTCCATCGGGCCTTTGTGAGACTTTTCGCCTAAATTGTAGTTGGGTAGAAAAAGGTCACCCAACTGGTATTGTGAGAAAATGCAACTAAACTGGACACTTATGAATTAAAAAAGGAAGTTAAGTAGGACATTGGTTTCCCTCAAAGACTATTAGCCATTTTTTCGATTTTTTCTACCTTTTGCGAGGACCAATAATTGAACTGACACTTTCTTCTCTTAGAGAATTTTGCAAAACTTCCAAAAGCAATTGAGCCTAATTATGCTCTACCCAACTGTGTCGAGAAATTTAGCAAGGGACCACCCATATTAGATATCTAAGATTGGCTATTAAAAATTAGGTTGAAAAGGCCAATATAACACATGAAACATCGTGGGACTCAAGCAAAAGAGGCACTATAGATTTCAGTCCCAACATGAGCAACCTTCGAAGAGTACTAGGAAAAAATAGATAGATGAAAAAATAGAAATAAGCCTAGACCATAAGAGATTTCCTACTAGTGATCGCAAGCACAATTTGAAAAATTGCCATCTGCGACAACCATTGATTTGACCTTTATCCCACTACCCTATCTTGAGACTTTGGCCCATCAAATTGTACCCCTTAATCATTTAAAATCCTTCCAAAGCTTGAACAATCCTATATGTTGCAACTCCAGGATGTGTCTTGTAATCATTTGGAGGTTCTAAAAGACATGGTTAGAGCATCCAATTCAAGAATCTCCTCCCACAACTTTTCTTTTGTCATAGTAGATCATTCTTCATCTTGCTTTCCAATTTCTCACTTGAATTTTTGCCATTGGACTAGTCTCTTGCATTGTAGCATTATCCACAGTTAACAACAATTGTTCTAGGCATTCACAGACTTTTGTTGATGACACCTTACTAGTGAGATTGGTTGAAAAATAAGCCAAAATCGAAGCCCTAGAGGGGAGGGAGCTGTTGTCATCTAGCCCTTCTTCACCTGTGCCGTTCTTAACAAGGTTTAGCAAATCAAATTGTTGGCATATGAAATTTTTCTTAAGCTTGTAATCAAAAACCTAACCTTGGCTAAAGAAATCATGTGTTGAACTAGTAGGTGAATGAGCTACTAGAAGGCCTTTGAATACCACCAATAACCTTCAATGGAACCTAAATGGAAACTAGAAAGCAATGCAAAATTAGTGAGAATTAGATGCTCGTTTAGAATGCCACATCCCACATGCAAAGCTTACAACCATCCTAAAAATGATCTCACACATGTAAGATGTATAAAATCTATCATAATTCTCCACCTTCAATTAAATTGCACTAAACATGGGTATTTAAAAGTTAAAGCCATCATTTTGGTGAAGCCATCAAGTGGGATTGATTTAAGGGGGTCAGTCATCGTTGAAAAGTTTGGTAAGGCCTTCCCAATCCCTAGGGTTAGAGCTTTTAAAGAAAAGGTGGTCAAAAGGGCCACACCACTATTCGGTCATCATTGAAAAGTTTGATTGTTGTAAAGTTTGGTACAGCCTTCCCAATCCCTAGGAGTTAAAGCTTTTAAAGAAAAGGTGGTCGAAAGGCCACACCACTATTTACCAAAAAGACCACTACTTGACGATGTTCTAGTTAGCATAGACACTCAAAACACCTACATGTGCTAATGGATTTCTCCAAAAGGGATTCTAGCCTCCAAATTGGGCTATGTGCCTTCTTCAAACCATTGATGACATTAAAAGAGTCCCCCTCTTCCACAATGTTGCGGCATTCTTTTAGTTGAAGCCATAACCAAACTTGCAATGACTGCTTCCCATTTTGACTCATTATTTGCTTTATGGCCTAGTTTAAAAGTTCCATCCATGATGAATGATGTTGAAGACTCACGGAGAATGTATCCCAGTGTAGTAGGGCCTTGATTGCTACAAGATGCACCATTGAAGTTTAATTTACATAATTCTTTCTTTGGGGGACACCATTTTCCTTGTCTATTGCTCTTCTTTTCAACTAGTGCCCCACTAATGGGACCTCATAATAATAATGTTACTTCCATGCAAGAGGTGAGTTCTATACTTCCCATTGTAGTGGCTATTCCCCTTCCACCCCTTTCTCATTTGGTTTTCACATTTACATCTTTTCCTCTCTCCATTTGTCACATTTGTAGTCGCTAGTCGCTTTTTTGACTAGAATCACCCCTTATATCACTCTACTATCTATTTCTAATTTGATAAGTACTTTTCCGTTCTCATCAATCTTCACCCTTGGATTGGGATTTTTCCTTGCCAACCTCTGTCTTACCATTAATGCCAAGAGCACTTTCATACGGAGAAGCTACCTTATCTACCATACAATCCAGTATGGAATTGGATCATATGGTCCTCAGTTACACTGGGTAGCAGATAGGAGAGTAGGCAATATTAAGTTTGTGTCAATTTGAAGGTAGTAGACTGAGCTGACTCATCACAACAAACAAAAGAATGGGCAAGAAAGCTTTTCTAAAAAACTACTGAAACTGAGCTTCTGGATATTGATAAGGAAGATGGTGAAGAGGTTAGCAAATGTGGTTCCAAGCAAAGTTGTGGATAGAGTGGTGAAGAACTAAAAGAAACAAATTGAAGCTTTGACCAACATAATCAGGGAGCATCAGAAAACTATTCAAGAATTTGAGAAACACTCTATAGTTTTTTCCAACCTCCATATAACCATTGGGATTACCTTCGATGAGGGTGAATAGAACTTGTTAACCATGCATAAATTGTTGTTTCCCTTGATAACTTTTCCAGTCAAGAACTTGTTGAAGCCTTGTTGTCTTGTGATTCCTCAGTATGATCGTTTCAGAAACCAGTATGTCAGTTCTCAGGTACGAGGTAGCCTTGGGATGATTTAAAGTATCACAAGGTTGCCAGAAAACAAGGGATGAGATTCTCAACTGAGCAGAAACTGAATGGAGAAAAAACTACTGCCTTCAAACAGGAGGTTGTTTCTTAACTGCCCTGGCAATTGTGTAACTGCCAGAAGTCATTAGGTGACAGTTTCATACACATTGGACAGAATGTAGAATTTGCAGGTTTTTGATGCTTTACTTTGACTTTCCAACATTAGGACTTCAGTTTGGTGCCAAGGATGGACATGGGAAAGGCTAAAAAAGGCTTGAAACACATTTTGCAAGGGTTGGCTCTCGATTCTACCCTCACTGTGTCCAAAATTCGATGGTTGCAAGAGAACAAGTGTTTCCATAGTGCAGTGACCATTTGTAGGTGTTAGGAGCTCGTAGAACTTGTCTTGAGAGTTCCAATTCATCCCTCAGACATATAAATACTTGTGTATGACTGGATATTAGTGGCATGAGGAGCAAAAGCTCCACTCGTTTGGAGTTTTTTTTGTTTTCTCTTTTGAGGGTTTCTCCAGGTGTATCTGCATGTTCAATCTCCTTTGTGAGCATGGATGTGTTACACTGTTTATCATGTTTAATTGCATTGTTGAACATTTAAATTGAACCTAAAAGCTTTCTAGAGTAAGAATTCAGTTGACTGAATATGTTGTATACAGTTGACAAGTAGAAATCTGTAATTGGCCTCTGAGGCTTATATTGTGTAGCCTGCTTTATTTGTTGACTATTATATAATAATTAAAAAAATAATTCAAAATATAAAATGAGTCGTGACATGATTATCAGCATCACATATCATATTGTTGTTTTTTAATCATGCATTGCACATATTGTGCGACATGTCTTCATTTTAAGAGTATTTAGGAGTTCAAAAAATGTTTGAAATTTGAATAAACATTTAGTTTTTAGTATCTGTGAATATGCCGCTGGTTTTTTCTGTTTTTTTAAAACTTTCATGTGAGGATTATGACTTCAGATCTGTGAGTGAAGTTTACATTATATCCCTGAATATACTGTCTAAGTTGTAGAATCTCACAGAAACTATTAAATGGACATGTTTATTATTCTATAAGATTCAAGCTAGCAATTTCTTTGGAAGGAATTGAACTTAGGACTTAATGTATCTATTTTTATATGACATGTTTGTTAAGCATACACAAGTTTGTTTGTTAGTTTAGCTACTGGGTTTTTTTTTGACCTTCACAAATTTGTTGATGTGGGTTGAAGATCAGACATCTCTAACAGGGCGAGGGTTCTCTTAACAAGATGGAGCAAGCTGTTTGTGAAGAGTCCGAGTGGAAGGAAAGCTACATCTTCAAGCATTCAAGTTCATGCACAGAAAGGAGGTAGAGTTTTATTTAAGCATGTTTTATGTTGCTGTTTGCAATCTCAATTTATATGAAGAAAACTGAAAATTGTGAATTTCAACAATTTGCATCTCGATGTTTCAGGTCTGCAAGGACGGGATGATATTTCTTCCAAGAAAAGGTTATTTTTTCACAGATTAGATCTTCTTTTAGTTTATTAGATATATGGGTTGAATTGGGGCACACTCCCGTTACATCATTTTTGAGATTATTAGGCCTACTACTTCAGCATGAACGCCGCATAATGCTTGCTGCTATATACCTCTCCATCTGTTAATTCCAGCAGGATTATTGTTGCCACAATTTTACCATCTATTGCACTTACTGCATCCTTAAACACTATTTGGCTGCATCAATGCTGCATCCTCCACCACTACTTGGCTGCATTCTACCTACAATTCTAGCAGGGATACCACTCAGTATGTGTTACAATGCTAAAATGTCCTTGGAGAGAGTTGAACCTTGGTCTCCATCATGAGAACCAAATGAACCAATCACTTGACCACAGCCTTGTTGACTTATCATAGATTAGATCTTATCAGTATGACAATTTTTAATTTCTTGAGTTGTCTGATTTTTTGATATAGATCTGAACTCCTTATTAATTTTGCAGGGTGGATGATTCATTAAGGGAAGAAACTGATAATAATAACAAAAGATTCAAGGCAAGCAGCATTGTAAACTGTCATCTTCCTTGATTTTCTTCCAATTATTATTTATCTGATAAGGTGGTTTTTGTGCTAGTGTCATATTGGCAACCATTCAATGGATCAAATTTGGAATTTGATTATTAAAATATAGAGTTGAAGATGCAAATGTGATATTGTTTTGTTTGTAATAACTTGAAATAGTTAAGATAATTATCACTTACTTCAGTGCGCAAGTAATTTTTACTCAGACATTGATTTAGGCTTCTTATTCATTGCTTGTTCAACTATCCTGTCCATAATATGTGCTATAAAATGCAAATATATGTAAGGGGTTCCACAATCAATAATCTACTAGTACTATATATGATAATAAATTTCTTAAGAGTTAGGTGTCCAAGTTTTTAAAATTATAGTAAAAATTTCAAATTGTCGGTAATTCAACATTGATGAGTCCCTGTTGGGGAATGGTTTAAGTCTTTTAAGACAAAAACAAGCATTTTTATAGATGTCAACCTACATTTAAACATTAAACTCACCTAGGTGCTAAGTTTTGAAGGGATGCACAAATCTGGCCAGCTGCCTACAATACCCATATTCCCATTAGGTCCTTGGATGAGGATGGGTGGATGAAGTGTTGATTTCGCAGTGCACAGCAGAGGATGTATGGCTGCCTGTATACTGTTTATGGCTAGCTCGTGCCTAAATGCACCAAAACAATCTTCATTTAAGACAGGAAAAATTGAAACCCCTTTATGTCTGGATGGACATGAAGGTGTATGTTTTAAGGAAAATTAAGTGGCAAGAAATTGTGTTTTTAGTTTTACTATTGTTTATGAAATCACTATTGCACATTTATAATAATTTCTATTTTCATAATTCCATGTATTGTAATTCATTTGGTTATATTGAAATTTTGAATGTATGTGGTATTTATTTAGATTTTTTAGATGGTTAAACATTACAAAAAATAGTTATTAGTTTGAGTAAGTAGCTTCTGGATGCACTGCATGAAAAACAAAAACAATGTTTCAGGCCCAACTTTGGAACCTGTTGTCAAGAGATAAAAGTGATTATGTTGGGAAATTTTCCAAAGTTCAGTACATTATATACAACCGAGGCTATATGGACTTTTACTTTGTAACCATTCAATTCCCATTCCCATGTGTACTTTGTAATTTCTTATCATTTAAAAGTTTTGATCAATTATATGAGAGGTTGCCATGTTTTATTTTAATGTAACCCATCATCGCATTTAAATTTTTAATATTTTCTGTTTTGAGGGCTTCCTCTACTTTTTAATCATAATTGTCATCATTTTGCCGGTAGTTTAGTCTTTCTCTATGCTGTTGTCCAACCAGTGTGCTCTACTTGTGGTGATGTTTCAGTATCACTTCAATGCTATTTTATCCTGGACCATATAGAACAGCCTGCTTTCCTATTTATTCTTTTCCACGTGAACAATGAACTACATGAAACCTTTTTATGTAAGCACCAATTTGGGGGGTCTTTGGCGATGCCCAACTTGCTTCCAGTAGTCTTGCAAAGACTGGAAACCATTTTGATTCCCTTTCTGCTGAAAGCCTGAAAGTGAAAGGCCATACCCTTTGTTGTATATAATGTATTGATTTTATGGGATTTCTCAATATGATGGGTCCTGAAGTTGTGGCCAAAACATCAAGCTTTTAATTCTTTTCATGTAATGCATCCAAAAAGCTGCTTTAACAATGGACACTGCAAAAGCCTAAAAAACTCATAGCCATTATTAGTATTGCATGTCCAGTATTCCTGGTTTCATCACATTGAATTTGTGTATTCTCCATTGTCAAGCTGTGGCAAATTGACCTTCCCTCTTTCCATCTCCAAACCTTGGTGGAACCTAGTATGGCATGCATACACCTATCCATCTACTGTATCATTTTGCCATTTTTGTTCTAAAATGCATGACAAGTGCTTAATTACATCTCTTTAGTTTTCTTCTAAGTATTTCTAAACATTAATAATGAGGAAGTCTATCATCAAATATGTATTTAGTCTTAGAAGCAAACTGCAATATTCTTAGTATTTGAAGTTTCAACCTCCTGTTTATAAAAGCACACTTTTTGTATCTTATGGAGAAACTAATTGTTTGTGACCTTTGAATTGCTCTCTTCAGGAGGATCCTCATGAAATGAAAATGAAGTTGGTACGCACAATTACAGGCACTAGCTCACCAAGGTAAGTGTTCTATACAGGTTCTTTGAAGATGTAACAAGTAATGGGATAAAGGTTCTATTTTCTATGTATTAAATTCTTCTGGATAACTGCATGCTGGTTTTTTTATTTATGTTTGGGGTTCATACTATTGAACTGTCATCAGAATAATTTGGTCAAGCTGTATGACCAAAAAGGTTGGTGAATAAAAATATATAGGCAGTTTATTCCAAAGAATTTTATATGACACACACACTGCAAAAATAACAAAATTTTAATGAATACTCACTTGAATGAACTCATTTTGCAGTAATGCATATCAAATGGTGTATTAGCTATTTGATATTGTTGAAAACAAGAATTCAGGGCTTTTAAAGTGATAAATTTGCATGGATCTTGATCATGCAGGCAGTCAAAGCTATTGCAAAGCTCTGTGCAAACTTTGGACTCAGAGTGTTCAAAAAGACGGCCTTCTCATGTCATTTCTCTTGATCGTATCCTTTTTCATGCATATGAGATTGGTTTATGTTGTGTTCCAGAACACATCCTCAGAAGGTGTATGACATCTGCCATTAAAGTCTTGATTTTAACACCTTTTGTTCAATTACTGTGCCTTTTGCATGCATTATGAACATGCATATAAACAATAAATCAGAAGATTGATATGATAATGGAATAAATTATTTGAAAAAGACAACCATTTATAGTGAAACCTTCATCAATGAGATGAGTGGTGATTTCTTTATATGCCTTTGAAATCTAATATTTGACAGGCTATTTTCAATTTTTGTGAGAACTATGAAACAATGGCAATAAAAGTTCATAGCGGTAGGATAGATTGCCACATTTTTAGATATGAAATTTATCTTCCTTGAGCAAGAAGCTAAATAAAGAATTTTGATTTGTTATTGGACGTGTAAGTCATAGTTTAACTGTAACAGCTAAAAGTAACATTAGAAGTTTATATTCTTCTTGGATTTTTTTATGCTTGAGTACATACCTTTCTATACATAATCACAGTTATTGAGAATCATAATAGCACATTTTTCTCTTGGGAATAAATTGGCAAACCAAAACATAAGGTTTTTTTCAACTAATTGGGAATTCAAAACACAGAAAAATCAGAAAAAAGAGAATTACTGATTTTTTTTATTAAACACAATTTAGTTGCTGAGAGTACACCTTGAATTTTGGAATATGGTTTTTCTATTAGTTTTCAGATCACTGATTTCATTGCACACTGCATAGGACATTACTGCATAGTTTGACTTTGAAGTTTAAACTTGAAAATCAATTACAATCTACTTTATACAATGTCAACCTGCAAAGTACAATTAACAAGAATTGGAGGGAGCCAATGACCCTTGCTGCTAGTGCTATGAAGTACAGGGGGCCACAGATCATGATGATGAAGCTGCGGGGTCCATGCTTCTCTAATTGAATCAATCTAGTTTTTAATCAAGTGCCTTGACATCCCTCAAGGTAGAGAGGTCATCTTCATCATATGCGATTCATTTGGAATGTGGATTTATTTCATCAAGGTCAATTGGCTAATCATCTTCAAGGCCACTTGATATTATCAAAATGAAATGAGTTAGTGAAGTAGATGAAGTAAGTATTAGAATTTTGTTTTGGAAAATAAAACAAAACAATAATTAAAATTTAGAATTACAATCGCAAGTATTTTTATCCCTGAATTTTCATGAACTCAAGGTGTAGGTTGTAGTAAACAAACCCAAAATCAGTTATTGGTTGTTGTTGAGTCAAAATCAGAAGATCGATATGATAATGGAATATATTTTATGTATGTACAATATAGACAAAATGTGAAGTTTTTTTAATTACTTGGTTTGAAGGTGGTCTTGCCTTAATGGAAGAAACACTAGAGAAAAAACCTTTTGCCTGCTTGTATATGGACAACTTTGCTGTAGCTGCCCGCAGATCCTTTGTACTAGGGAACATTCTAAATGCATTTGAAGGGAGCTTATGCAACCTTTGCATCGTCTCAAAATGAGTAGCTATAGAACCATGTTGGATTGAACTAGTATCCATTGGCATGGACATGGGAATTTATTAGTTAATCCCATTTGTAATTGATAATCTCTTGTTGCAGCATGTACTCTCCCTATCATTGTCAATCTTGCACATGATAGCCTCCTTGGCCTATCAATGGCTTCATACAAATAACCCATGGGGGGTTTATTGCTATTGACTATTTTCAAAACTTTGATTGGAGGCTCTAAAAGTCGGGCAATATACTGTGTACTACCCAAATGCTCATCAAATACATTGTCTGCCACAGTCTTTCCACCTACATGACTTGTAAATCAAGACTTAAACCACTCTTTTGAAATGAACATTCATTACAAATACCACTCATTTGAAATGAACATTCATTTCAATTTCATCTTCTATGACAAAGTGTATGCAATGAGTAGCAAATTTCATCCCCCTAGCTGAAGAAGTTCCCTGCCCTCTATTAATGTGCACATCATACTCAACACCCTCATGTGATGTATATAAATTTGGCAATTGTGTGCTTGTTCTTGCTTTTTTTACCTTACCATTTGAATATGACTTGAGCAATCAAGGCTTGATAGTTGACATTGGGAGAGCGCTTTTGCAATGCTTTACATCATGCTCTAACACCTTTGGCAAATGCTATTTGAAATGGTAAATGCCTTCATTGCATTTGAGGCCACAAAAAATTATTACTTTGTTTTAGGGATTGTTGTGCCATGATTGACAAAAAAGAAGGTTTAGGGTTTCAAATGTTTTAAAGGTTTTCCTTTATAAATTTCAAAAGAAATGCTTATCACTCCCTTTTGATATACTTAGTCAAACTCCCCAATATGCCGCACCTCCATATGTATACCCAAGGTATGTGGAAGAGTGATAATACAAAAAGGCAATCCTCTAAGTATACCATACATTCTGATATACACAGCGGTATGTGAAAGAAATCGGTATGGGAGAGTAGAGTGAGTACCAAAAGATATGATACATTAAGGTCTCAAGTTTGTTCGAGGTTTGGGTATTGGGATCGTAACATCCCTCACTTTAGTACACCATTTATGGGGAATCTAGCTTAGCCAAAAATGACATATCACTAGAAAGAAGAAATGACATATAAGAACAAAGGAATATATATAAAAGATAATTGCAAGGAATTTTTTTTGTCAATGTTGTCCAACTCGGATTCCTCTCCTTTGTATCACTCTAACCTCTATAACTCTCAAATATACCTTTGGGTAATGACTTCCTAGGATATGAGAGGGTACGTTTGCTGAATGTTTTGTTTGGTGCAGCATAGAGGGGCTTAGGAACCAAAAATACATAATATATTGGATATCCTACAAATATTTTTAGAATTTTGCATCTAAAGAAACAATTACATAATGCTAAATATTAAGAAAATCTCAAACCCTAACCCTAAACCTTGAAAAATATCAGATTTATTCAAGGTTTAGGGTTAGGATTAGAGCATACTAAAACATAAAAATCCCTAATCCTAAGCCTTGAAAAAAATTCAGGGTTAAGGGGTGAGGATTTTATTTTTATACTTTACTATGTCCTAAGTCTACTCTAAAAAAAGTTAGGGTTTAGTGTAAGGGTTATGGCGTACTCAAGCCTAAAAATAAATCCCTAACCTATTTTATGGTTTAGGGCTAGGGTTAGGGATACTAACTAGAAAATCCTAACCCTAAACCTAAACCTTGAAGAAATTTCAAGTTTTGGATTAGGATGTACTAACAAAAAATTTAACTCTAACCCCAAACCTTGAAAAAAATTTGGGGTTTAGGGCTAGGGTTAGGTTGCATTTACACAAAAGTTAGGTTTAGGGTTAGAGTTAGTGCGTATTGACAAAAAATTTGACCCTAACCCCAAACCTTGAAAAACATTAGGGTACTAACAAAAATCCTTAAGCTCCCCAAACCTTGAATTTTTTTCTTTTGAGTTTCAGGTTAGCATTAGGTTTTGGTATGAACCATACTAGGAAAATTTAGCTCGATTCATGAGTCAAAAACCTAAATATGCTGTGGATAGACTAGACTTGTGTGCTGAATTCTTGCCAAGTAATCATTGAGTTGTGGTTTGTCAAAAAACCTTGGCAAGTTTTAGATAGAAACTTGCAGGTTGTGTGCTTGAACTTGAATATGTGAAAAATGTGTTTTTTGGGAGTTAAAACATGCACTTGTTTCATTTTTTTGGCTCATTTAGTCTTCTGGAGGTGCAATTGAGCTGAAAGGAGTGATTGGAAAGTGTTATTCAAGATTGAATTGAGTTTGGAGTGCATTTGACTAAGGTATGCATTTTTTTTCCCTTAATCTTCAAATTTCAAGTATCAAATGCTGAAACCCATGGTGCACAATTTTTAATTTTTTTTTCATTTCCCAACTCTGCCTACTAATGCTGCATTCACTTATCTTTTAAATGTTTTCTCTTTTATTTATCATTGAAATTTAACCTGCTGATTTTTTTTTTAATGTACAAAATCAGTAATGGCAAGTTCAATGCAAGGTGGTGGTGGCAAAGACCCTACATGGAAGCACAGCATGGTAGATGAGACTAAAGGCATGATGACCTGTACTTTTTGTGGGTTTTCTATGAGAGGAGGAATCAATAGGTTCAAATTCCAGCTTGCTTGGAAACTTGTACATGATGTAAAGGTGTGTCTTCAAGTGCTTGATGAAGTGAGGAGAGAAATGGATGCCCTACTTACAAGCTGTGATATGAAGAAAGTGGAAGGCAAGAGGACAAGGGTAGCAATGGCAGCAGCGATGAGTTCCATCTCAGAATCATCTACAAATTCTTTTATTGGCCAATGCATTCAGCATCCACTTTCCTCAACCGATAGGATTTCTAGCCATCTTCCTTCACCGAATTTCTTTGTTCCTTATGATATTCTAGGGGCACAACCTTTGCTTGAAGGTACCGCTTGTCTATGAGGCTAGGATGGCTGTGACAAACTTTTGGTACTACAATAATAAACCTTTCAATTTGGTGAACAGCTCATACTAGGAAGGGTTGGTAAATGTTTTGACTTTGCTGGTAAGTGGTTTAAGACTCCAACAACGAAGGATTTTAGTGATCCATTGCTAGAAGCAGCCATTAAAATACATGGGTTGTTGAGATTAGATGGATGGATAGATGGGAAGAACAAGGCTCTCATTAACTTTTTAGTGGCTTTGAGTGACACATTGATGTTCTTGAAGTTCATAGATGTCTCACATGAAGTAAAAATTGTTGGGACTTTATGCAAACTATTGGAGGGGGTGTTCTACGGGGTTGGGGGTCAGAATGTTCTCCACTTGGGGTATATATATATATATTTTTTGGTTTTGACTTTTGCAGTTTTTTTCCAAGTCCCAAGTCTTAAAATTTTATGCTGCCAAGTCTGAGTTTTCCAACTATGATATGAACTAAAGCAAAATTTAAAATTGAATAATAATTAAAAAAAACTTTTAGGGCCTTAACTACAGGGTGGAAATAATAGGTCTGATTTGCAGAAGGTGCAAAGCTGATGAAAGTTTATTCAATTTAATTGAAAAACCCAATGTTGCATGATCAAATTCGGTCAATCTGTCAAATTTTGTCTGACGGTGCTTTGAAATTAAAAAAAATAATTCAGAAACTGTGGTATACAGTGAGAAAACAATGAGTGGCAATAAATTCAGGAATTCACGATTTAAAAAAATAAAAATTAGTTGTCTTTGAGGCTGAGTCATGATTTATCCAGATAAATTGCCAATTTTTTTAACAATGCTTCGAATATCTAGTCACAGAGAATTCATGGAACCAATCAATTATTCACCATCAAATGTAAACAGTTAAGCTTGATTTTCTTTGTCTAAATGCAAAATTTTGAAGATAAAATCAATTGGATATTTTCCATTTCATGGTGTGTAATTCATGATCTCCCTACCCATGATTTCTTGATAATTGGGACTTCAATTTCTCTTTTCATATTTAAAGCTTATGTTGGTATATGTTATCACATATCATGCCTGCTGTAACAAAAATAAAAAATGTTTATTGCTATTTTCCTGCATCTTTTGGTTCTCGTATTTCCAGTATGTCTTAGCTATCTGGAAAGTGCTCATATGCTACATTTCACAAACTAAAATGAATCAAATGAGAAAAGATATTCCCAAAATTCCTGGACAAGGTTTGAGGTATAAATTTCAGCTTACTTGTTTTGTGTTTTTTGAATTCATAGCAGATATAGCCCAAAACAAGTAGATATGTCCTCTCTGATGTGGAAGATATTGATTCCATTTCCTTATTCAACTTTTCAAAATAATAATATTAAGACATTAATCTCATGCATTCCATCAAATTGCAAGAATATATTATTGGATAAAATTCACATATTGGAATTCAATAACAAATCCTCATATTCACATATTGGATAAATTGTTTTGTATTTCTTTTTTAACACAATCCTCATATTCTGAAATTGTTTTCACCATTTTTATGATGTCTCCTTGACTACAATCATAGAAACAAAAGAACGCAGAAAAGTCCTCTTGGTAGAAGAGCCTACTACTATAATGGGCAGGAGAAAAATGAATATAGGAGGAGTTTCAAAAACTTGCTCTCGTCCACTTTCCACTGATGATATTCAGAAGGCAAAAAGGCGAGCTCAGTTGTTGAAAACTAAGAATCGTGAGCTTGATATTTTAAAAGTTGAAGATGGTCATTTGGAGAAAGCAAAGCCTTCAGAATCAGGCGTTGCACACTCGTTTTCACACCGAGATCATAAAAAAGTTGGTTGCAGCAAAGTTGGTCCACAAGAATCAAGTATTTTAGAGGTCCCATTACAAGGTTGCCAAGATAGTCTACAAGATGTAAATAGCAGTACTGTCAAAGAGAGTCTTGTAGAGGAGACAGTAAAGGACGTGCCAGTACAATTTGGAGAGTTTCAAAACTTGAGAGAGAATCTTGTAGAGGATACAGGAAAGAGTGTGATGATACAAGAACCATCATTGTTTATGATTGATAAGTTTGAAAAGATTGAAATTCTGAAGGAGAATCTCATAGAGGAGACGGGAAAGAACTTACTGGTACAAGAAGCTTCATTAACCATGGTTGAACAATTTGGAGCTGCTCAAATTCATAAAGAGAATCTTGTAGATGAGCCATCATCAAGAATGACCGAACAGTTTGGAATGACTCCAGTTCCTTGGGTGACTCCTCCAGGTGGCTATGATTCTAACTGTATAAATCCTCTACAAAATAACTACCTATGCGGTGAAAAGAAAATTCCAAGCAGTTCTTATTATTCAGTGTTATTGGAGTTTTAGATTCTTTCCCTTTTTTTTAATTTGCTAATCTTTCTGATATTCTTTTATTTTTTGTAGAGATGAGGATTGATCCTTCTTGGAGGTTTGCTAGTGGGCAAGAAAGTAAAGAAGTGGAATTTCAGTCAGACCGTGTGAAGAGGGAAAAAGAATCTGTTTACGCAAATGAAATGTCTATTCCCTCTGAACCTAAGGAGCCCTGGGATATTGAATTAGATTATGATGATAGTTTGACTCTTCAAATTCCATTAGAACCCATTGCCACAGAGGATGGTTCTAAGCTATTTTCCCATGGGAATGATGAAAGGCAGCAACTTCAAGAAATTGGGAAGGATTTAAAAAATGGAGGTTCTGCCTCTTTCATGGGGTTTCATAATGGGAAAATTTGTGTTGATGTGCATAACACTGTAGATGACATGGAAGATTCTTCATTTACAGAGCTCAATTCAGATTCCTGGAAGCAAGTTAGAAGTAATGGTGAACCTGGTCCTGACCTCGAATTGTTGGCGGTATTGCTGAAGAATCCTGATTTGGTGTTTGCCTTGACTTCAGAGCAAGGTGCACGCTTCAATAAAGCTGAAACAGTGGCTCTGCTTGATCTTTTGAAGGCTACTGGCTCTAAACAAGAAAGCTTTTGTGGAGTTTCCAATTTTGCTTCAAACAAACAGGATGTTATTTCTAGCTCAGGTTCCTCTAATGCTGAGGTTATAAAATATGAAGAACCTTTGATGGAGGATAGTGCAACTTCAGCATCCATTCTACACTCTGTTCAAAGACTGGTGGGTTCACACTTCTGCTGGTATTGCGTGCTAATGGCTATTATTTTAGTTCTTGCAGTAACAATCAAAACAGTAAATATTGACCAAATGTTTTCTGCAGTATTAATGTATCTAAGTTTGAGAATCTTTCATCAAACTCTGATTTTGTTGATGTGGAAATTCAATACAAATAAACAAGGATCTTTAATTACAGAAACTAGCAATAATCTGTGGCAGGGGCTTCTGGTTTCTTTTCTTTTTCTTTTTCCGTTTTGTATTTGGGAAATTATTTAAGGTAAACTGAAATATCAAAACCAAATATTTAGGTCAGTTAATTGCATTTCAACTTAGTCTTCTGGGAATCAAATAAATCGCTCTTCCTTTTTTTAATTTCTATCTAAGAACCTATCAGTTGGATGTGTGACTTTAAGGATATAAAAATTAAACGAGTGCTGAACTTACAGAAGTTGCCTACAAGGAAGACATCTGCATGGGTCTATGATCTATTGTAATAGTATGATGTCTAGTTTTACAAGTTTATTTTGGAACAAGGAAATTTTTTAAAGAGTAATTTTAAATATCAGTGCAAACCATTACACAGACTTTTAAATTATAACTTGTCAATTTCAAGGAGTCAAATCAACCATATTTGCTTTACTTATTTGATATTTCTGATTTCAAATGCAAAGAAAAGCTAGAATATTAAAACAACACTCCATATTTTAGACATATAATCTGGTAGTACTATTGCATACTGATTATCTCAGCAAAGAGAGTTTGACATGCTATATGCAATTTGATATATGACCAAACAATCCCACATGTAATAAAATTAATTGTGTCTATAATCTCTACCAACCAAAGCTTGTAAAGCAAAGTTCTGATCATAATTCCTCAACAAGAGATGAGTTAATGGAGTAGTGACAAAACCTTTTCATGGTTTGAGGTACTTAAGCGTGTTTAATTTAATAATTTTAATTTTGATTTATAAAGATAAGCACTGACTTGACTGTTGTGGTTAACTGTGATATGTATGAGTTGTCTTGAGTTTGTTTTGGGGTTTCCATCAGAAAGTCTATTGTCAGATCATATGTGAGTCAGGCCTGTACTGAGGCCATTAACATAATATAGAGGTATTCGATTTCATATTTCATATTATGTTGTATACTTCTATGATGTATATAATAGTGGGGACAGTTTCTGCAGTTGTAAAAATTGTCATCTATTCTATTTGGTTGTTCAGTGCATATGTTTTGTATGTTCTATTTGTTAATTACTAAAATTGTGCACTTTAAAATTTTACAACAATGTTTATGTAATTGTATTGCAATCTGCTTTTCTTCCAGGCTGAACAAATATCTACAGCTGCTGTGGCTTCATCCATTCATATGTTGCCACCAAATCATGAGACTCCAACAAATTCATTATATAGGATGGGGCATGGAGAAAGTAATGATAATGGACCCACTTCTGACTTGTTAAAGAAGAAGCAAAAGTTGTCTTCTTCCCATGATTGTGTATCACAGGCTTTTGTGTTTCCTCAGGATACTGAACAAGCTTTAGTATGGGAGCCCCCAGAAAAACTATATAGGTCTCAAGACAGTTGGTTACAAGAAGAAACTGCTAACCCACCATCTGTTGTTCCACCGGTAAGGCCTGTGTTGGCTGCAAACAAAGACTTTCGACCTGAATATGTTAGAACTTCTAGCACTTCCCAACTGCCAAATTGGCCTCTGGTTAATGGACAAAATGATTTCAAAGATGCAAACATAAGCAAGCATGGTTTTGGAGTTTCAACTTTACATTCAATGACTGTTGAACATGATTTACTAAAAACCATTAATAAAGTACCATCTAGTGCCTTGTCTGTTGCTCAGCCCACTCTTAAGCACAGTCCTTTGAATGGAACCAGTGGGCCCTTGCCTGTTATGATTTCGGCAGGGAAACCTACAAAACAGAGTACATCGCAAGCTTTGTTGCCAAGATGTCAGTCTTTTGTCAGACAAGGTCATATGCATCAAGGGCACATCAGAGCACCAAATGCTCCAGTTAGTCCTGCTCTGCGAGTCATTGACAGTATGCAAACTTCTTCAGGCAATGGTGCAGTATTTACTCAAGGTGGGATTTCAGAAAGAGGTGATCACATTGATCGCATAAGGAGCTTGGTAATGGATTTTGGACAGGACACTGGAATGGCACACACAAAAAACAGTTTTTCTGCTAATAGTCAGGGACATGGTTTGAGAACTAATATTTTGCCTCTACCTTCAAATTATCCTAACAATGTATTGCCACCTGTTCAGCCAAACCTGGTTGGACCAGAACCTGTTGAATGGCTTCGCCCAAGAAGACCTCGCAATTACTCTCAAAGATCTATTATGCCTAAGACCAATGCTCCTAGAAATAGTAGGGCACTAAATGTAAGAGACGACCTTCCATCATCTGTATTCCATCAAGCACATAATCTGTCTCATAGGTCAATGGACCCAGACCACTCTAATCAACTTGATAATTTTCATCGTCAAGGTCCTTGGGGGTGGAATGGAAGGAGAGCCCCCCCAAGATCAGGTTGGCGATGAGTCTGGTGAAATAGAGTTTCTATTTATTTTTCATGTAACATAATTTATTTTGGAGCTCTGCTAATTCTTATATTTGGATTGCGGAGGAGGTTATTGCAGAACAGAATTTTGCAACAAGGGGGAGAGATACCTGCATAGAGCAGAGCAAGATTGCAAATTAAATGAGTTGGAGTAGACTTTTGTTGTACTTGCAGGCTAGGATACCCAGGCAAATTGATGCTGCTTATATTCTCCCACTGGCTTATTGTTTTTTAGCATCAATTATGTTGGTATATAATACTTAATATCTGCATTATTGTCTTATCATGATTTTTCTCGGTTTTGTAAAAGTTATTGAAATCTTCAATTTAATGATTTCAGCATGCCATGCCAACTAACAGTACTAAATGTAAGAAAAATTGTGGGACTGTCATTGTTTAATGTTGTGAACCGGAAAGCAGCTCGGTTAAAAAATTATCTTGAACTTTGAGTCAAACCTTATTAACTCAAAGTTTAAGTTATTTTGCAAGACAAATTTATTGTCACATAGGGTTGATGATTTCAAAAAGCTATGGTGGAGAATGCAAAAAGTAGGATTATCTTTCGGACATTTTAAAGTGCTAGAGATAAGGCCTATGAACAACTACACCTGAATACAGGAATCTTCTACACATAACACTGTCACTAAGACAGAAGGATATATCTATAATTTCTCAAATGGACAAGATTAAGAAATTGATTAAAATTTCTCAAATAGACAAGATAAATTTGTGGTGTTAATAAATCACTAACAAGCTTGAACTATACTTCTTCTGGGGACACACATAATTCACGCAGCTTACAAATTCAAAGACTAGCCGCCAAGCAAAATCAATGGGCCCTTTCTGCACCCTAGATGAACAATGTGCAGCCTAACACTCAGGGTACTTTATATGATCTCCATCTAGAAATACAAGAACAAATCCAAAGTAAAAAAAATTAAAATCATAAAAAACAAAACATATAGTCAAATCACAACACTAACTTTGTATCTGTTACCATCTTATGCAATTTAATTCGTTCTCAACAGGCTTTTGAAAACTGAAATTGAATGGCTCGACTTCAGGAAACAATGATTTCTGCCCGCAAACTGACCGACCTCTTTCGGTTCAACACTCTTATGCTACATTTTATAGTAACGTAATGTCATGTGCCAGCTACGTGACTTTATATTAGCAGTTCTTGAATCCTTTGGATATTCTTTTTATTTTGTAATTGGGTCATTGTACGTATTGATGCGTGAAAATTATATAGTGTTAATAAAATCATTTATACAGAATCTCAATTAAATAAGGATTTAATAGGCAAAAGTTGGGAAAAACTCTTTCTGGGCTATCTATCAAAATTTCAGATTAAAAAATCATTTTTTGGTTAAGTTCGGATACATTGCATTTTTTTGGCAATTTCATCTACCAATTTAATATGATATATTTGATCTTTATTATGTATGAAGATGTTATTATTAAAGCTTATGTTCAATGTTTTCAGTTTTAATGATAATGTGCACCCAATATTGGGAGTTCACGCTAATGCACCCCTTCATTCTTGAAACTGGGTACGCAAGTCTTGGTGGCTAGCACTAGGTGCTGTGTCTCATACAAGCAACGTGTGTGCATGCAAAATATACTCGAGTTCTCATGAAATCTTTAATGGTACAATCGCATAGAAAAAGTGTGTAGCAAAAATCATCATCGGGAATTTTTTGGCAATTAATAGTTGAGCTAGGTGCGTGTATTGGATGATCTGGATTGTATAAGTAATATGACATTGTTTTTGGCTATTAGAGAAGGCACTGAATCAAAATTTCTCTAAATGTCGTTTAGACATGTGGCTAAACTTTTTCCATTGATGTTGTTGGTCTTAGGTGACTGTTATACAGGTGTCAAAGCTTACATAGGGGTAAATGTTATTATGTCATTTGCTCATAAAGTCTGATAATGAAAATAACAAAATAAAAATTGAAAGTTTTACAATAAAATTAAAATCAAGCTATAAACCTGTTGTGGTAGGAAAGAACTCAACAAATAGTAAAAGTGCAGCACAAATAAGAACCTCTACTAAAGGGAAACACTCTGATAACCTGAGAGAACTATTTGTTAAAACAAAGTACATAGATTTCATTTCAAAAGTTGTAACAAATATTTTTTAAGAGGGATTAGAAAGATTGAGTAGAACAAAAAGTAGAGTAAGAAAATATGCAAATTTTAAATAAATAGTCGGTACAATGAAGATTGCAAAGAGAAATTTGAAAGAATCAGGTAAAGAGGAGATCAAACAAAAAGTTAGTACAAATAGATAGTGAAAGCAAAAGAAAGGAGAGGATCTGATATATTTAGAGACAATAATTTTTTGTTGGGGACTTTAACAAGGAAAAACAAAGGATAGCATTATAACTATCCAACAGCAAAAAAACAATTGTATGAACATGAGTTAGAAGAAGAGGCCACTATCATAGTTAACAACAAAATACATCACTTTAAAAGAGGTTAAGGTAGTAAGAAGCAAACATGCAAGGTTTGCTACATGGATGGGCTTAAGGCAAGATACCTAAAACGGGGTTTAAAGAGTTTAGCTCCTCACATTAAGAAAATATTCAACATGACTTTCTAAGAGATTGGACAACTAGTCTAGTATTATGCCTCTGTAAGAGTGAAGATGTCAACAATCCTTCTAACTATTGAAACATCATGATTAATCCCTTGTTTGTAAAGTTGTTTGGAAGCATGGCCAAGAATAAAATCAACAAGTGAGTAAAATAAAAAGACAAGGGCAAAAGAACAAGGAATTCTCAAACCAAATCATTCAAAAATTGATCATGGTATTGTTTTGAAATAATCATTAAAAAAATATGAAACTAAAAATGGAAAGTTTATTGTTGTTTTGTGGAGTTCAAGAAAGTTTTTGATATGGGTCCTAAAAGCAAATTATGGAGCAGATCTAACCATGCTAAAAGAATTTAGAATAAATAAAAAATTCAACTAGGGCTTTTAGAAAGCTTTAGGATTGACATAAGAAAGTTAATCAAGGATGCCTAGTATTGCTTACCCTATTTGATTTATATAGTGGCAAATTAGGAATGAATAAATTTGTAGGGGATTGTGATCTTTTGGGAGCAATTTGTGAGACCTTTTTTATATGAAGGTGATCTCATTTTGATTGCAAGGTTCACTCAAGGGTTAAAAAGAGCACTTAAAGGCCTTATAGCACTTATGCAAAGATGTGTGCACACAAGTAAACACAAGCAAGACTAAGATCTTGATCTTTTCAAACCTATCATATTCCTCAAAGAGACCGATCTTATCTTGTTTGCAATGTTGACCTAACCACATTTCTAGTGTAACTTTTGTTAGAATAGAAGTTTGTTCCCTATGTTATCTATTCTTGTGATTGATTGCACATGTGTATTATTGTGTTTACTTATAACTGATATACTGTTTACAACACAATTGTACTTGTTGAATGTGTTTTAATATTTCTTCTATGCATTCTTTAAAGTATTATGAATTACGTAAACTTGATACTACTAATTATGAACTTGTGTGCAATGTACATTGATTGATTCACCATTACCTAAGTTGCAAGATGTTGCAGATTCCATTATTCGATTAGAGAGTGTTCTAATGCCAAATTTCAGTCTAGTGTTAATTATGTTTGTCAATACCATAGCTTAATCCTAGTGTGAGTGTGTAAATGATGTTGTCTTCCAGTGCATGTTAAACCCTTTCCATTTTAGCTATCAATTGTCACTAAAACTATTCTAGTAAGGACATCTTTACTATATAATTTAACATATACATATGGAATTATTCTAACCATGATTTAATGTACTAATAGGAATTTAATATTATAAAAAATCCTAATGCTAATAACTTCATGCCAAAACCAATTAAGTGTGTGTCTTGTCATGACTAGAGGTTCAACCAAAATGTAATTGGAATGTATTCATATTTTAGCAACACTTGGTCCAAGGTTAGAGTTCAGATTCCTTGTTGGTACATGAACATGTTTAGTTCACTAGAAGGCCCTCTTGAGAGTATTATTCATAATACATGTAGGGTGGTGATTATTATTACATAATTT
Source organism: Sequoia sempervirens (assembly GCA_007258455.2). Classification (NCBI taxonomy): domain Eukaryota; kingdom Viridiplantae; phylum Streptophyta; class Pinopsida; order Cupressales; family Cupressaceae; genus Sequoia; species Sequoia sempervirens. The sequence continues at coordinate 122,348,354 of VDFB02271358.1, forward strand.
ATTATAATAATCTAAATTTTAAATAATACTTTTTAGCAAATTTGCAATGTTCAATTTTATGGGTGAAAATAAATAAAAATTAATTAATTGATAATTTTAATACATCTAAATAATAAGTTTCCATTTAAAAAAAAATACAAATTGTCTAAGTGGTTCAAATTTATTGTCAAACATTGTATGAACGATGCATATGCACTCCAAACTCTCTAGAATGAATTTGGACCGTACACATTTAAAACTTTGAACATGTTAGTAAGCACCTTAAAACACATAGACACAATTTCAACTCTAAATAATTATATTATAGTAAATGAAAGTAGAAAATAAATTAATAAAATGAAAGAAGTTTAGGGAGGAATTGAATAAGATAATAAAATTCAATAGACAACTCTTTACAACATGGATGGCTTCATCTAAATTAAGATTGAAAATATTTAAGTTTGTTGGTTATCAATGACTCAAAAAATAAAAGGAAATCTTTTAAAATATAGTGGCTAGTGAAAAAGAGGGGACATTTTTTCTTAGGGGATAGGAAACATAAGGAGGAAAATGGCTAAGGATCGGGAGGAGCACAAAGTATACAATATGAACAATTTGACAATCAACATAAGATTTTTGAGCATTAGAGCTAAATATTTTAGTTAGGAGTGAATCATATTGTTATGCTGGGTCATCACTATTGTTTGGTGATACCTAATAGAGGTTGCAAAGGTATGTAACATCATCTCGTTGTAATTTTTTTCTCTGTATTATTTTATAAATATCTATCAGTGTCCATGTTGGATTGGGTTTGTTGTTTGGAGTGATAATTTCTTAATGCATTAAAACTCTTCCATTGGTTTATGTCTATGTTATCTTATTATAATTTTATACAAAGTTCTTTCTTGTTATTGTTTTGCATTCTCTATTTCATAGCCATAAACTAATGATTCGATAAATTGAGAAACTTGGGTTGTAATAAAGCTAGGTCTATATATATTTTTTTGTCTTAGTATCTTGAGGAAGAACCCAAAAAAATTATAACTAAAAATTTATAGACCAAATATGTCTTTTTTGGTTGATGAATTAATCATCATTTTTATGGGATTTGAATTGGGTGCCTTAGGAATAGGTGGTGTAGGCATTATTTTTATATTGACATTTCTAGTATATATAAAGAAAAGAGAGAATGGATTCATGTTTGAATAACATTGTCATGTTGCTTTTGATTAAAGGGTAAACATGTTTTAATGGGCTCCTAAAGTCCATTTACAACAAAACTTAGCAAAAGGTAGTTGACCAACAACAAACTAGCTACAAGACTGAAACCATACACTTGGGTTAAGCAATGGTTACTAAAAAATTCATTCTACAACATAGCGACAACCTAGCTATTCTTAAAAAATGACCAACCCAACTTACACTATGCCTAGCCCCTTCATTACAATTGTCATCCTACTTAGGGATGGGATTATGATACACATCTGGGAAGACCCCTCTTTCTTCTTTGGTCAATCTTCCAAGAGACACTGTTATCTAACTCCAACTATGGAGAGAAGAGGTAGTCCTCAATCAACATCTCAACCAAGGTCACCTCATGTAATGAGGAAGAATTCCTAACCATAGATTATAGGATGCACATAATTTGTTGACTGAGCAAGAGCAAGAATCTCCCCATTGTCATATTTTTTATCCTTGGGTAATTCCTATTTTATACCTTGCAAATAAGGAAATCTATTTCCCCCTATAGAACATGGATTAAAAATATCATATCTCACTTGTTTTGGTACCATATGGCCTATCTTTCAAAGCAATAAATCATCTTAATCTTGGTATTCTTTAATGATGTTACAATTATTATTATGTGTGAAACTAGAAGAATAATAACCTCCGTTATAGTTATGATTTATAATTTATGATTTGGTAATATCCATTGTGTGAATATTAATAGTATTTATGAAGCATGGCCCACTTCCCTATCCTAACTTTCTGATAAGATTTATCCAAAAAAATGTCAATTTGGTGGGCATTATGGATGTCAACAAGTGTGATCATGAAGGATGTATTGAATCTTTTTAGATCCATCATTTTGACAAAGCTTTCATGATTGCAAATATTACAATATTAGTATTTAGGGAAGCATTTGTCTAATAGAAATATAAGTAATACAATTGGCATCCAACAATAACTAAAATAAAATATTGTAATTCTAATGCAACTACTTTTAGATGCTATTTTATGTAATTAAAATAATGTCTTATAATCCATTCCTCAATTTATACTAACATCTTAATTAACACTTATTTTTTAATTAATGTAACCATTGCACCTCTTTAAGATACAATTACTAGTGTTTTTTTAGGATTGTTGTAGGTTTGCTCCCTTTTGTTTAGAAGGTTGTTAGATGTAGTAGCTTGTTTTTCCTCTATTGTTTGAATTGTTAAATTTGCAATCTCCCTTTTTGTAGTGCTTAATACTTATACACACATAAACACTCATTCCTTCCTTCTAACCTTGATCATCTTTTATTAAATATTTTCAACAAACCATATTTCTAGTTAAAATGTTTTAAATGTGTATGTGTTTTTCAATCAGGTTTGTAGAAAATACAAAAAAATATTATTAAGGTTGTAAGGATTGAGTGTTTAAGTATGGGTAAAGATTAATTAGAAAATTGGGAGAGGAAATTATGATTAATAGTGTATAATTAAATGTATGAGTTATGATAATAATATATGGTTAAATTAATATGGTATGCTTAATTATTAATATATACGATTTTAATTGATAATAATAAATAGAATTACAATTAAAATGATTAGGCCAAATATATTATAATGAACTAGGGTTGATAAAGAAGAGAGAATAAGTAAGTTTTGTAAAGTGTTAATGCCAAGATTGGTCTTGGCTATAGCTAGTTGAACCATAAGTGTATATTAATTTGTGGTTACTATAAGAATGATACTAGTTAAATACAAAATTTAACATGATTTTTTAAAAGCTAATTTAATTACTAATTAGAAGATATTAATACTTAGAAGACTAGGGGTAATCATCACTAGATGAATGAGACTTGAGAGAACCTAAATTAGAATAGTTTGGAATATGAAATATTATGAAGCAAATAAATTCATAAATCAAGGACTAAACCTAATTGATGTTTTCATAGCAAGAAATGTTAGATATATGCATGATAGGTGATTTCCTTATAATATGTTGGATTATGGATAAGTGAATGAAGTAGATCAACATTGAGATTATTTAATTAAAAAAAATGTATTTTCTTACATATGTGTTTAGTAAAAAGCCAACTCATGTGGGCTTAATATGTTGCTTGTTGGTAAACTAGACTCCCAAAAACTATAAGACCATGTGCATATGTTAATGAATCAACTAATATGGTAATGTGACCAAATCAACTATTTTTGGGGTTGTGAATAAATAGGAGAGTATGTGTTGAGATAAGTTGATCACCTCTAAACATAAAAAAATGCTAGAACTAAGATAGATATAAGATCAAACTCCTATGAAATTAGAGAGACTATACTGGCATAGGTAGAGGATAATAATTCTATTAAAAATTTGGTTCATCCTAATATTCCTTAAATGTACAATGAATTAGAAATTCAATGACTCAATTATTAGCTAAGCTTAGGGTATAAAAGTGTTAACCTCACCAAGGAATCCAATAGTCCTCCATGGCTAAACCAAGATGTCAACATCTCCCTTCACATGAAGATAACCATCTCCTATCAATGGAACTCTAGATGCCAAAGCACTCTAACTATATAGAAGAATCGTGATTCAAATTTTTTTCTATGACATGCACAACCATTACAAAAGATCATCCAACACCAAGTGAAAAATCCATATCATTTCCAAAGCTTTTGTTTAACTACGATACTGATTTATCCATGGCATCGAGCTAACCATCTAAGTGAAGATCACTGATGGTCTGCAGACATTTAATTGCAATACCCAAATTTCAAAAAAATAAAATAAAACCAAGATCTACAAGCCAAGGAGATAAAATTCATTCTACAAGTCCCAACAACTGACTATCCAAACACTCTAATCATCTATCCTTTCACCCTCATGCAACATACCAATGCAAAAATGACCATAAATAAGGCCAATTGATTAAATCTACCTCAAAACTAAAAAGACATGTGGATATAGATAGTCTACATTTGAGTCATCCTAATGCAACCAATGGGTTATACTAACACACACAACTACATAACTCATAGACCCCAAACCAATACAACATGGAAACTCACCATCACACTAGTAACCTAAAAATCAAGATACATGTAGACCTTAAGACATAAACACTAGATCAACTCCAGATATGATTTTCCAAACAATTCCATAAACGAGTAATCATAGCCAAGGAACTAAAAAATAAACTGAGAAATAATAACATCCTAAAACTAAACCACGCCACTACATGTAACCAAGAATAAATCTAATACCACAACTCAGTCCTAACAAATACATGTGTGATCATCTTATGGTGTTGCTCAAGTGTACATTAATATCCATGACACCATAATCATCATCGTTGTACTTGAACTCAAATCTCATTGAGTTGAGACACCTACTCTCACATAGATCAAACATGCACTCAAACTAGAAGATAATTTGTGTACCTATATCAAAGTCAACACTTTGAAAGTACATATAAAACTATATAAAAAACACCAAATTGAATAAATTTTTGTACCATCATATTTATCTCATAAAAATATGTATTGCAATTCTTTACCCATAAATTTGTTTGGATGCACACACAATCACACTCCAAATATCAATCTCTTACAAACACTCAAATAATGGTAAACCTCATTTTGTTAATCCAAGAGAAACACCACTTAATCCATTGTGTAGTATGCTAAAAATGCTCTCTATCACCTTTTAAAAATTTAAAATATGATTACGTATGCTCAAGATATCACTTGCTAACCATTCTAGAGCATTGTTGGATTTAAGAGCCAAATTCTGACAAAAAAATAATGACCAAACATGTACCATTGCATAGCTCTTGGATAGAGTTTTTCAATTCCTATAAGAAGTAAAAAATTTAAATACCATATGTGAAATTTATGCTCCTCAAAAAGTACCTCTCCATTATGCCATTCAAATTCCAAACTAGTTGTTGGTGGAGAGTTGGTGGGTTGCTTAGCAAGTGGCTAGCTAGCAGTTGTAGTCCTTTGGTGGTTCAAAGGGGCAACACCACCTCAGAAGTGGAAGGGTGGCCCATTGTTGACATGGCTTTACCACCAACTCAATAGGTTTAGACCCCATGAGATGGACATGTCTACACATTGGATGCCACCATTTCCAATTGTTTTGACCCAAACATATTTTTTGAAAATTATCAACTCCAAAAATCTTATTTATATTATATGACCTGCAATAGACATTTAAAAGGGTTGCTAAGCAACACCTATATGAACATACTAATCATATAACTATATTGATCTATGAGGCTGTACAAAATATTCAATTCAAAGATTCCTCCAAGCCCTCAAAATTGACATTTTTTTTTGACTTCAAACATAGTCATGGGTGATCCCACAAAACTGGTTTACAATTAGTTTGAGGAAGGGAAAATGCATTTTCAGAGGGAAAACACTTTAGAAACCCCCCTTCTAGCGAACCCTCCTTTAATGGGGTTTCTTTTTTAATTGTATTTAAAGGGGGGTTTGCTAGAAGGAGAAGTTCTAGCGACCCCCCCCTTCTAGTGGAGGGGGGTTCGCTAGAACCCCCCTTTTTTTCCCTTCTCCCCCTCTTCTACCAAATTTCTGCAAAATTTTTCCTTTCAAAGCTTGGGTTGAGGATGAAAATGGAGGAAACTTCAGAGACCCAACTAGATGATGGTAGTCCTCAGAACAAGCTATCCATCAAATAAAACTTTAATATATTTTGGTTTTATTATGTATTTTTCTTTTAGTTTAATTAAGCATATGTTTTTCACCAAAAATCAAGCTCTTTGTTCCACACATGTGGAAAAATAATAGATTACAAAAAAAATTCTGAAAAATATGTTCAAGATAGGTATTGATGTCCTTGATCTAGTAAAAAAAAATTGAATTTTGATACATACAAAAAAATTTATGTTGTTTACGGTCCGCCTATGTCTAAATTGTAACTGGTTTGACTTCAAAACTTGACTAAGAAAAAAATTTCAATAAAACACTATGAAATTAAATGAACTTGCTAGATATCGTAGTTACAAAGCTAAAATTGAAAAAAATAGAATTTTATCCTTCACAGAAAAAAAGTTACGCTGTTTATGGTGAGCATCACTCTTCAAAAATGGTGTTTACTGATAAAAACTAGTTTTCGAAGGAGATGGAAAAAAATGCAATCTGATTCAATAAAATTTTAGAAAAATATACTTAGAATCTACAGACAAAATGTCACAAATCACTAGTTTGCATCATCTTAAAATTCCTCATGTTTTAGTAGATATAGGTGCTCGAAAGTGAAGATTTAGTTAAAACAATTCAGTTCAATGTCCAGTTTGGCCAAAAATTGTAAACTAGTATTGTGGGATCAGCCTCATGTTTTATATGGATCCATAGTGTTTGAGGCATTTTAGACTTAATGGTGTTGTCTCTTCTTTTCAAGGAGATCAACAAAATGTCACCCTAAAACTCACAAAAAGAGCCTTAACAAAAAATCTGCATGTTAAATCTTCATCAAACCCTATATTTTCAAGAACCTAATTTTACAACACTTGTGAACTTGGAATTCCTTCATTTTTCTGTAAGACCATGGGTTCAACTATGCACAAGAATCTACTCATACCAAGGGTTACAACTAGGGAGTTTTATTCCCATGACCTAGCAACTAGGCTTTGATACCACTTAAAAGAAAAAAGTAGTAATAAAAAATATTTCCATATAACCCCAAGAGAGAAAATATACAAACACGTATTCATAATTGTAGTGTTGAAAAATGTGCTCCTTTATATTTTCACACTATGTTTGCATCCCCTTTATTAATTGCACTTAATTAAGCTTCTAAAGACCTAGATTATGCATTCCTAAGCCTTATTATTCTCGTTTGTCAAAAGGGAAACTAGCATTAAACAAATGCTAACATTATTTTAAACACCTTGAAAATTGTGTCTTGGATTTAGGTCTCAAGACACATTCGCCTACGGGTGAGTGGGTCCTCCTTAAGTGCTAGGACCCAATTTTAATATGTTTTTAGTGGCATTTTAATGATTCAAATTCAAGTTTCAAATGTTGGCTTGTGGAATCTAATTTTTGGGAAATTAGGTAAACACCTATAAATAAATAATTATTTTATCAATTCAAAATTAACACACTTTATGCAAGCATTCCTAGAGCAAATATTATTGTCAAGAGCATTGAAGAGTAGATTTATCAAGCATTTACAACAACAATCAAGATCATATTATCATGTCAAGATTTATGTGTGTTCATATTATGTTTTGGAGCTAACATTGTGATGTAGGTTTCAAGCATTCAAGCATCAAATCAAACAATCATTCAAGCCAATTCAAGCAAGATCCAATCCTTAGAGAGATGTGTTAGACTTCAGTCCTCTAAGGGCAGCCATTAAGGGTTTGGTAAGTTGTGACATAGCCATTGTTGATTCATCAAATTCATTTGATTTCATTATTTTATCATCAAGGTTTAATTACCAAACCAAGGTTTGACCAAGGCAAACCCCTATTCACCAAAAAAAAAACATTTTTCCCTCTCTTTGTGTGTGCAGATTTGCAAGTGAAGAAGGATTGAAATTGGATCAAAAGTGCAATTTTGCAAAGTTTTCAAAGTTGTCATCAAAGTTGTCAAGCCACAAAAACTCACCTACATATTTTATTTCTGAATTTTTGATAGTGGAATCCAGAAGAATCCATAGCTAAGATCTAGAATCAGAGGATTGTGAAATCAAATTTTGGATTCCTGTATAGAGACCCATTTTCCCTAGGGAAAATCTGTCATTGCAAGACACTCAACAACCATTTTTGGTGATAGGTACACATCAGTCCACCCTTCTTAGATCTGCCATAAAATTATTGTTTCTGTTTTTGTTGTCCTTTATTTCAGCATTTCAAGTTTTGCATCACACAATTGAGTTCATTAGGTATTTTATTTTCATCTCCCAAAAGTACATTTCAGTCATTTTTTGTCATAAGGAAAATCAAAGATCCCCCATCCCCATAGAGTTGACTCACCTCAAGGTTGAAATTCAATTCTATCCTTGGGAGAGCTCTCTCCTTTTCTAATGAAACTAAAGGAAAAGTAGGTGTGTTAGGTCATCCTTCCATTTTGGTGAACCCTTTCACACCTATCATATATTTTTCTTCATTTCAATAATACACCATACAAAATAATAAACAAATGTAACATGAACATGACACCAAATATACCTTGAGAAAACCCTCATGAGGGAGAAACCAAATTCCCACAAGCATCCACACTTAATTTATTATTTATTATAATACACATATAGGGTTTCCATGCAAACTTTCAAAACATCAAGCTTCTCCACTACAATATGTATGGGTGTGTGTGTATGCATGTATACACATATACCTTGAGAAAACCCTCATGAGGGAAAAACCAAATTCCCACAAGCATCCACACTTAATTTATTATTTATTATAATACACATATAGGGTTTCCATGCAAACTTTCAAAACATCAAGCTTCTCCACTACAATATGTATGGTTGTGTGTGTATGCATGTATATATAATATGCATATGCATATCTAGATACATGTGCATACATACATGGGTAAAAGCACAAACCTATGTCACACTTTATAAAAGAAATGATCAACACAAATAAAAAGTTCAACTTCAACCACATAAAAGTGGCCTTTATGTTTTGAATTTCAAAATGACATAAACTATATGTATCATGTATAACCTGATTTTGGTTATTTTGCCTGAAAATATTTAGGTGAAATGATTTTTTGAAACTATTTTGTTGGCCGAAAATGCAACACAACAAACAATTTAATTTCCCCAAATAGCTAAATTTAATATCTAGTGCATGGAAAAAAAAAATTGATCAATATTTTTTTTGTAATAACATTTTAAGTGAAACTTCACTAAATGTCATAGTTTTCATGGGACATCAACTTTTGTCATAGTTTGTGAAAGTGTTTCACTTGAAACTATATGTATCATGTATAAGCCATGTCGTTTTGGGAAAATTATTTTGCCTGAAAATATTTAGGGTGAAATGATTTCTCTTGAAACTATTTTGTTGGCCGAAAATGCAACACAACTTTATGTTTTTACCCACATATACACATGTATATACATACACATATATAATTTTGTACACATGTCAAATATAAATTATGTCCATACACATGTCCACGTATATGTATGCCAAATATAGATGTCCAAATACATGTCCATAAACATAAATATAAACATCTATGTTTCAGCCCTAAAATTATGTCAAATTGTAGTTCCATAAATAGCTAAATTTTGAAATCCTAAACTAAACAACTATTTTTAACCTTAAAATACATGTATATATATGTGTGTATATTTGTATGTATTTTGAAGCCACTATAATGTCTAAACAAATTGGTGACAAAGTATACACACATCTTAGAGGACCCGAGGATCCCTAACTAAACAGTCCATTATTCACGAGACAACTGCATTTAATTATAAACCAGGGAGTCATAAAACTTTAGATAGTGCTGGAAAAATATATGCATTTATATATTCTAGACACATCCTACACCAATGGAGTATAGGTAAATGCACATGAAAATACAATAAAAGCTGAAAATAAGAATAAATTACTAATTCACAAGACAAGGGAAATGAATGTAAATGGTTATCTTATGCTACAAGTACCTAATACATAAAACTATAACTGTTAACTATTAAAAACTGTAGTGTCCTAACCTAGACAATTCCTCTGGAGTATGAATCCAAGCATTAAACTACAAAATTCAATTCATGAATTACAACACATGCATTCACAAAATATAACTGAAAAATACCAATTGAATTCAACAATGCATTATCTAAGCTAACAATAAAAATTGAAGTGGTTTACCAGTACCTCAAGTAGCCCTTGCTTGAGTTGCTGCTTTCACATGATTTATCAAACTTTCACTTAGCAAACCATGATGTCAAACTAATGGGGTGGGGGCCCTAGCTTGGTTGGCTAAATCTTTCCTGTTGCAGGAGGTTGGTCACAAGTTCTAGTCTCCCCCCCACCCTCATGGTACCAGAGGGTGTGTCATGCCAGCGTCGTTGGTCATGTGAAAAAAGTTTATCAGGTGCACTGCAGTTTATAGGGGGTCGTGCTACCCGATTCCTATAGTCTAAAAATAAAATAAAAAATGATGTCAAACTAATTTCCTTTATTGCATTCTAACACTGAACTCTTACATGAAATCTAACAAGAATCTGTTAAAGATCTTTATAATGTAACACACATTATATTGCTACAACTATGAGTAATGATGGTAAACAAATAACTAGCTAACTAGCAGCTAGATCTCCTCCTTGATAGAAGATCTTGCTGTAGAGTCTAAACTAATGTATTATAAACTTGGTAGAACCTACACAATTTAGAGGTATGTTTGATCGAATAGTACACTCAACATTGCAAAGACTACATTAAAATATCAACCCAAGGTTTGTAAACTTGTGATGGTGCTGCATTGTATATGCCTTCAGAGACTCAAAGTTACCTAAATTATCCTATTCAAGATGTTCTACTCGCTAAAGCCTCACAAAATTGTAAAATAGTAAAAGAAACAAACTAATGCTAATGGCTATGGGTGCTTGCAACTTAACCTGTAACTAAACTGCTACTAATAAAGTATACCGTATCAACTCAAAATTGATCAAAACTAATAGCTCAACTGATTCTAACCTCTAGAGTAGTACTAGTTAACCAAATACATGTATAACATTCAATACTAATAATCAAAATATGAAATTCTAATTTAATTTGCATGTAATTCATGAAGTAATGATAAACAAAAAAGAACCATTAAACAAAAATAAATAACTATAAATGAAGTGAAGAACAATTACCTTGAGTAGCCTACTCAAGTGGTCGTTCTCACTTTAACTAAAATCAAATCTAACTATTAGATCTTACACACCAATGTGAAATTGATTTCATTCATTGCATATCACAAAAGATTACACAAAATCTTCTTCACAAATTGTATTAAATGGAAATCATGCTAAATAACCATCATGTCTGTAGATAACTAAAAACTAAAAAAAAGAAGATAACGAAATACTGGAAATCAACTAACTCCTCTAAGGACTCAACCATCAACTATATACAAGCACAAGAGAGTCTTATTCTAAGCAACAACTAACTGTAACCATTAACTTCCACTCCTAGATATTAGAGCATATAGTTAATATTGAATTGTTCAAACCATAATTGAAAAGAAAGAAGAATCTGAATAGAACTGAAGCTCTATAAAACAAAATTACATGTAAAACACACAAAAATTTATTAGAATCCTATCAACAAAAGAGTTCTTCTCGTCACTTTATTAACTTGTTATAATGATTCACGTTCAATCTCCATCAGGTGCCTTCAAATAGTAGTTATTGCATTCAACTTAATCTGGAACTTCCCCTATTTTATTGTCCCAGTCTTCTTTTTGCTGTGGGTTACAACTTCTAGTTGCTACATGCTACAATTCCTCCTTAGCTACAAAAAGGTTAATTCACAAGACGTGCACAGGACTAAGTACCATAATTAAAACATATAATTCCATCCACTTTTCATGCATACTCACATATAAACCATGCAATACTTATTATGTCATAGCCATATTTTCATCACTATGATTTAGGTCCAAGTCTGTATAATAAGTATGAAAAGATAACATAATATAGGAGTATTGTTTGAAAGGTATCTAAAAGTGTTTGAAAGTATTCATGAAAGTAACAAAAAATAGGCTAATAAAGAAACCCATCACCTGCTATAGAGGGTTTGTGAGGACTTTCATTATTCACGGACTGAAAATAAATTCATGAAACAACTATCAACTCTCCCTCAAAGATAGGACGAGGGTATAGTCTAAAATAGAAAATAATAACTATATAAAGTAGAAGTAAAGAAACCAAATTCAAATTCTATAGCCAACAGTTTAACCGCTTATAACAAAAACATGTTCCCTAGAATAGTCCTATCATAAATTAGTCCTATTGCGAGTAGAATCCTTCTCCTAACAGTCTTATTTGGTGAGTAATATTTTTATGCAATGACTCACGACTGACCAATAAATGATCACCTTCATTTCCTTCTAAAAGTGTCACACCTTGGCCGTTTGACTTCTTCTCTGCAACAATTCATAGTCCTTATGCTACAGGTTGAGAAACTTGTTGTGGGTTGAGACTCCTTGCTACAAGGTGTTAGTCTTATTCCTAAGGCATCTGCATTATTAAAAATTGTAAATTAAACATACAATCCTTCTAAATTTCATAGAAATTCATACATGCATACATACATATATCAACATAACATATTACTATTTCCACATAAGACTTCTTAAAAGTATATAAGCATATACAAGGTCTTAGTAATGTAGTTCCATAGATAGCTAAAATTTGAAATTCTAAACTAAACAACTATTTTTAACCCTAATTTACATGTATATATATGTGTATATTTGTATGTATTGTGGAGCCACTCTAATGTCTAAGTAGACTAGTGACAAAGTATACACATGACTCAGAGGCCCTGAGGATCTATAACTAAACAATCCATTATTCATGAGAGGGTTGCATTTAATTATAAACTAGGGAGTCATAAAACTTTAGATAGTACTGAAAAAATATATGCATTCACATATTCTAGACACATCCTACAACAATGGAATATAGGTAAATACACATGGAAATACAGTAAAAGTTGAAAATAGGAATAAATTACTAATTCAAAAAACAAGGGAAATGAATATAAATGGTTACCTTATGCTACGAGTACCTAATACTTAAAATTGTAACTGTTAACTATTGAAAACTGTAGTGTCCTAATCTAGACAATTCCTTTAGAGTATGAAAACAAACATTAAACTAGAAAATTCAATTCATGAATTACAACACATGCATTCATAACATATAACTAAAAACTACCAACTGAATTCAACAATATATTATATAATCTAACAACAAAAACTGAAGTGGTTTAGCAGTAACTCAAGTGGCCCTTGCTTAAGTTGCTACTTCCACATGATTTATCAAACACTCACTTAGCAAACCATGATTTCAAACCAATTTCCTTTATTGCATTCTAACACTGAACTCTTACATGAAATCTAACATGAATCTGTTAAAGATATTTATAATGTAATACACAACATATTTCTATGACTATTGAGTAATGGTGGTAAACAAATAACTAGCTAACTAGCAACTAGATCTCCTCCTTGATAGAAGATCCCGCTTTATAGGGTTTGTGAGGAGTTTCATTATTCACAGACTAAAAATAAACTCATGAAACAACTATCAACTCTCCCTTAAAGATATGAAGATGACTTAGTCTAAAATATAAAATAATAATTATATAAAGTAGAAGTAAAGAAACCAAATTCAGATTCTATACCCAACATTTTAACCACTTATAACAAAAATGCGTTCACTAGAACAATCCTATCATAAATTAGTCTTGCCGCAAGTAGACTCCTTTTCCTAGTTGTCTTATTTGGTGAGTAATATTTTTATGCAGTGACTCACGACTAATCAATAAATGATCACCTTCGTTTCCTTCTGAAAGTGTTGTACCTTGGCCATTTGACTTCTTCTCTGCAACAATTCATAGTCCTAATGCTACGAGCTGAGAAACCTATTGTTGCGGGTTGAAACTCCTTGTTGCAAGGTGCTAGTCTTATTCCTAAGGCATCTGTATTATTAAAAATCATAAATTAAACATACAATCCTTCTAAATTTCATAGACATTCATACATACATACATACATACATACATACATACATATATCAACATAACATATTTCTATTTCCTTATACTTAAGATTGCTTACAAGTATATAAGAGTATAAAGGGTCTTAGTAATGTTTTGAAACTTAGCAAAAAGATATAATGAAAAGTATGAAATGGTGAAAGGAAACTAGCTAATTATGGAGCTCATCATTTCCCCCAAACTAATCTATTGCTTGTCCTCAAGTAACTTCAAGGTCAAAGGTTATACTGTAAGGCCATCTCTCTGAAGTCCATGACGCAAGTCACCCCTGTACCCTGCTTCAAGTAGAAACCTTGTTGATCTAAGAGCCTTGAGAGTATTTTGTTCTCTATTGTGGTACCTTCCTCTCAATTCCTCCCTGTCCAGTGTGGTATGGGGAACAAGAGGAGAGGAGGATGGAAGGTAAGAGGAAACCAAGTAATTCTGTTTCTTAAAGTAATTGGAATATATCTATATGACTTGTCAATTACTGCCACATAGTTGTAAATGGAATGAGGTTCCTTCTTTAGTTTTGGTGTGAGATACCTCCATCTACCTTGAGAAAATCCAAGTGTCTCTCTGATTATTCCTTTTGTTGCTAGTCCCTTCATTGTTCTGTAATCCTTTTCTCTGCGGTCCATTATATTTGTTGCAACTCCCTTGTACTCCAAGAGATCTAGCCATTAGTCTACTATTGTATTTGGGTCTTTTGTCTCCTCTCTTAGCTATAGAGGGATACATTTCTCCCTCTTGATATTTCTGCATAAATTGTCCCTTTTGATGCTCATTTCTAATATAGGAAGCTAGAGCCTTGATATGAAGATCTCCCACAAATATTAGTCGGTTCCATGTACTATCATAAGAAAGAACCAAGTTGTGCAAGTAGAATTCACACAATTGGTCTTCCATTTTTGGAGTATACTTTTGGACAGTGTCTAAGAACAAAAATCAAGTGTATTCATGTCAAAAAGGAGAACACTAATTATTTGATTGAATTGAAAAATATAAAAAAAATTCTTGTAGAAACAAGGAATATACCTTGTTAGGAGGTCTACACCTCATTAGTTGAATTGTTTTATTTGCTAGTTCCTCAATTTCACCTTTAATCTTTTAACCATTTTTCCCACTTTTCAATTTTCTTGGCATGTGTAGATATCATTTTTTTTCTCCTTTTCCCAATCTTTTTCATTTTAGGAAAACTCCTATGTTTTCCTCCACAACTCAATGTCCAATGAAAAAATAGTACGTATAGTGGGGGTTTTTATATGTCCAATTGATCTCTTAGGAATTGGATCTTTTCCATTTGTTTCAACAATGTCAAGTTGTGCCAAAACTTCTAACTTTGATTCATTCTCAAATTTGTGGAGTTTTTCTTCCAACTCCCTAATCCTTGCATCCCTTTCACTATACTTTTGTTGATATGCTTTTAGTTGGTCTTCTAACTATTTGATTCTCTGCAAGGCCTCTTGTAGTTCTTTATTTGTGTTCAAGTGCCATGAGTTGCTAAAGAAACATGTCCCTTTTGAATGGTTTGCTTGAGGGAGTGATGCTATAGGTCCTATGAGCTCTACTGCAGGTTATGAAAGTGAAGACTTTCTAGTGTCACCTGCACATGTGTGTGCATGTGATACATGTTTTGAGGATTATACTTGTGAAATAGTAGGAGGAAAGTTGTGTAGCTCATCTACTCATATTTCTGATGAATTTTTGGTTCCTATTGATAAAGTTTGTATTTTTGGTTCGAATTGATGTTGTAATTATAGTAGGAAATCATCCTTATGTAGTGGCCTCTTATATAGCTTCAAACAATGGCCATTAACTAAAAATGGAAACCTTACATCATCAATAGTTTGCAATTGAACTGTTCCATTGGGAAAATTTGTTTGAATTTCATACGGGCCTAACCATCTCATTTGAAATTTTCCTTTGTAATCCTTATACCTTGAATCATAGAGTAGTGTCCAATCACATGTACTAAACTACTTGGTCTTGGTAAACTGATCATGCAATACATCCTTTTTTTTTGGATGATCTCAGTATGGTGTATTGCTTCCATGCGTATCTCATCCATGCATTGAGGTTATGCAACCTCTCCTTTTGTGCTTTAGATATATCCATGCCCAATTGTGTTTTGGTCCTCAAAGTTTTGTATTCAAATTCAAACTGAAGGACTCCCTTTTTTCCATACACCAATTCATATGTTGTAAAACTTGTTATTTTGTAGGTTGTCTTGTAAGCCCAAACTACTTTAGGCAACCTGGTTGCCCAATCCTTCTTGTGTATTTGCACTATTTTTGTAGGAATGTTTTCTATTTCCCTGTTAGTTACCTCCACTCGACCATTTGCTTGAGGGTGATAAGGTGAAAAATTTCTATGTTTGAACTCATATTCCTGCACTAACCTAGTGATCAGGTCTGAGGAAAATTATGGCCCTTGGTCTATCACTATTTCCCTAGGAACACCATATCTTGTAAAGATATCTTCAAGAAAAATTTGAAAACATTTCACAAGTGGCAACAATTCTACCTTCTACTACTAGTTTATTCATCAAGTACTTGATTATTGTATGGTATGTGTGAATGAATATAAAATACCTTATTATGTATTGCCTGAATTTATTTATTGCATATACCATTGCTAAATTCTCCTTTTTAGTGACTGTGTAGTTGAGCTTCACCTCCTGAAGGTTCTTATTGATATAATATATGATATACTCTAGATTTCCTTCTATCTATCCTAACACAACTCTAATTACAAAATCAGAGGCATCAGTGTGGATATGAAAAGGAAATGTCTAGTTTGGTTCTCTCAAGACAAGAGTCTTGGTAAGTGTTACCTTTAGAGCTTCAAAGGCATGTTGCCAAGTAGCTATACATTCAAACTCTACATATTTAGACAATAAGATAAATAGTGGTACTGCAATCTTACTAAAATCTTGTATAAATATCCTGTAGTACCCAACATGGCCAAGAAAGCTTCTAACATATTTTTGTTTATGAGGTATAGGCAGTGTAGATATGACCTCAATTTTATTTGGGTCTACTTGGATTCCCTTATTAGACACAAAATATCCCAAAACTACTCACTTAGTCATCATCATGAAGCATTTCTCATTACTTAGGGACACATGGTGATCTTGACATCTTTGTAGTACTTTCTCTAAGTTAGCAAGTGCTTCCTCATAGGTTGTAAAGTCATCCATGTAAACTTCCATGGAATCATAAGAAAAATATGAGAATATACTCAATACCACCCTTTGGAACGTGGTAGGTGCATTACATAGCCCCAATGGCAAGAAATAGTAAACATATGTACCCCAAGGGAAATTAAAGGTTGTCTTGTCTTGGTCTTCTAGAAATATCTTGATTTGGTTGTCTCCATTGAACCCATCCAAGAAGGAAAAGCACTGCTTTCTTACCAATGAATCTATTACTTGATCAATGAAAAAAAGGGGAAAGTGGTCTCTTCTAGTTGTTGAATTTAAATCATGATAATCAACAAACACTCTCCATTTCCCTCCCTTCTTAGGTAGAATTACCGATGGAGACACCCATTGACTTGGATAAATGAACCTTGCACCAAGTAACTTTTGTATTTTTTCCTTAACTATGTCACAAACAGTTGGGTTCATTCTTCTTTGAGGTTGCCTAATTGGTTTGTAGCCATCATTGATGTAGATTTGATGCATGCATAGGTTTGGGTCTATTCCTTTCATATCATGGTAATCCCATGTAAATTTAGTTGTGTGTGCTTGCAACACATTCAATAGGGAAGACTATTATGTAGCAATAAATTGACTGTTTACATTTAATGTCTTTCCTAATGTAATCTCTAAAGTCAAGGTTGATGTTTTAATAGATGCAATGTCAAGGCCTGCTATGTTGGGACTATAATTATGTAGCAATAAGGTATGGAAAATTTGAGATATGGACTAAGATGTATTGGCAGAGATTATGTTTTACAAAGGGTCTTGCAAGCATGTTAAATAGTCATATCGTTGTGGGTCCCTACTACAATTTTTTTACATAATGTTTGCAAGTAGTTTATTTTCATCTTGGATTTCCAACATAGGAATACACTCAATAGTCATTAAAATTTGTAATGAGTATTGATCATCCTCAACTAGGGTAGGCTATACAATGTGCTCCAAATTTATGTGGCTAAGCAAGTAGATAAAGGGCTAGCTTCTTGGTCACATTTCTATTGGAGATGATAATGTTACTAGACTTGCACCCTATGAAGGAATTTGCAATAGCTAATCAAGGTCTCCCTAGGATGAGGGGGTATCCTACAAGGTTTTCTTTAGGTTGTAACACCATAAATTATGCAGGTATAACCATGAGTCTAATATTATAACCAAGTCTTCTATATTTCCCTCGTGTTTTATTGTAGATCTATTTGCTAATTTTAACACAAAGGGTGTTGGTATGAGCTCCATTAGTTTTAATTTCTTCATGGTTTCCATTTTCGTTGTGTTAATGGTTGTTCCTAGGCTAATTAAGTTATTCTTGATGAGAGTGCCATTGATTTTGACATCAATAATAGGGCTCCTAGGGTCTGCATTTTTAGGGACAACTATGTTTCCTAACATAATATTTTCAAGTTGTATTAAGCACAATCTAAGGGTCCTTGTGTTTCCTACCAGCTTCTTGAGTGTAATGTCCCCATTTTGGCCATACTTTCTTTGACTGATAGCCTATTTTTTGAAACTGTAGGTTGATCAAAAGTGAAATTAGGGTTTCCTTGCTTGGAGGTTTGTGGAATTTCTAGGTATTTACTATTTTTAGTAAATACTAATTTTGGCAGTGGTTCAGTTGTCAGCTTTCATTAAGTCTTGCTTCCAGCTCAGTTATGCTTTCTATTGGTTTTGAGGTAAACTTACTATTTTTGGCAGTGGCTATTTTTAGTAAGTCTAATTTTGGCAGTGGCATCATCAGCAGTTCAACTCAAGTCATCTTGTTATCCATTAGTCTCAGTTTGGCTTTGGTTTGGTTTTCTCCTTGGACTGAGTTTCAGACTTAGTCAATTTTCATGTCTTGAAGTTGTACCCCATGCCTAGGCTTGATGACTTCAAGTTGTTTTAAAGAAGGAGACATAAAGGGGTCAAGTGAGCATTTAATTATTTAATAAATGCTTTATTGTTGCAATATGAAATGGATGCCTAAAGGGAAGTTGAATGATATTTTATTATTTCAAAAAGTAAAAGGCAAAAAGGTGGCGTCCCTTTTGGAAGTTGAAGTGATTCAACTTCTTGGAATTTGAAGAGTTCTTGTTGCTTCATTTGCCAACAAAATTATTATTTGTTTGAAGAGCTGAATGCATGAAAATTATGCTAAAGTTATGCTTGTCGAAATGACAATTGACATATTGCTTCGAGGATGTCTACCTCCTAGCCTTTCATCCAATTTCGTGTTTGCAATATAACACCTAGTTGGCTACATTGCTGCTTCTCAACATCAGACTAGCAGATTGAGCATCAAAGATTAATGAATTTTAGAGTATTTTCACAGTTTTGGTTTCCTGGTTTTGCTACAGCTGAAGCTGATTTTTGTTCATAACTATTGGAGTGATTTTATTTCTGTTCTGGGTACTTGAGCAATCCATTTGTTGATACAAGGCGCCACTTTCCTCAAAGAATTGGAATTTAATTCCAAGTATTTAATTTTATCTTGCAAAATCGAACTTCTAAGGAGGCCGTACCATTTAGAGGTGCATTGGGATTCGTGCTAAATAATCTGGAGTCTTTGGTGGCTGTTTCTGGATTGCATCTTGGGTGCCTGACCTCTAGGGAGCATTTGCAACTTATTTCAATCAATTCGGAGGTGAAATGAGTGAGTTATGAGTATTTTTCTGATTTCCAGTTTGCTGATATGAATTTCCAGAACTCAGGATTTTACATCAGATTTATAAGTTTCCAGTTTTAATCATTTTTCAGTCATTGGAAAGCAAAGAACATTGTTGGAATTCATTCTTATCTCCTTATCTCATTTCTATATCATTGTAATTCATGTTTTTGCAGTCATTTTGAATTGTAAGGTTCTGATTAGTAGTACTAATCTAACCCATTATTATTGCTGCAACTACTTGATTAAATTCTCATTAAATTACCCCTGGATGGTTTACCGCCAGTGTGGATAATCTGTTTGTAACATTCATATACCCACTTTCATAGTGGAGAATCCCCACAGTGCTGTGGATGCCCGCCGCAGCGGATGAATTGTTTTTAAATGTAATCTTTTCCCCCCACTGTTTGGTGGTAGTGTGGAAATGTTCTTCATGGCTGGTTATCCGCCTATCAGTTAATGTTCTTCATGGCTGGTTATCCGCCTATCAGTTAATGTTCTCATGGTTGGTTATCCGCTTAGCAGTTTTAAAATTCAATAGTTCAACACTCTGTCATATGTTAGCACCTCGCCCTCAGTGGGATCTTGAGTGCACATTCTTGACGTTGAGTAGTTTCTTTTCAAGTTCAGTTTTCAATTTGATGCTAACGCTAATCCAGTTTACTATTGTTGGTTATGTTTCTTAAATTCATCGAAAAAATTGGTTAGCATATTTCATTGAGACATAACTCTCTCACTGTTTTGGTATAAATTGGCACTTCCTTAATTTCTTGAATGAGGCGCATATTAACACAAAAATCTTTGAACTATCTTAATAGATCATATTCAACTTAGGAATGATGTGTTAGTCTCTCAGGGAATGAAGGTTCTAGACTTATGTTTGTTGGCTTATCCTAATTTAACTTAGGTTCCCTAGGTTATTTGTTCATAGATTCTATTGGGAGTTCCTCATAGTCAACTCTGTGATGTGAGGAGATGAAGGACCAACTAGCATTTTCTCTGGTATGAGGTGGACATCACTCACCTCAACCCCATAAGTAGGTTATTGGATGGTTTTGTTAGCATAAGCTTGTTGGACATGCCTATTATTGGGGTTAGGTGTAGGTTGTGTTGGTAATTGAGGTGCTCTTGGTGGTGTTGGTGCAACCATGGATGGATTTGGCATTATGGCTAGCTTCTATGGCTATAAGGGTTGTTGTGGTTGCAAGTAATTTGGGTTTGGATTTTTCCACTATTGACCTCTTTTCCATTGTGGTGACCATTGTTTTTTTTGGGATGACCACTAGGAATTATAATTTTAGTCCTTGGTAATTTTGTGGTGGCCATGTGCCTTTTTTTTAGTCCAATCATAGGCTTGGGAACTGACCTTTGTAGATTTTGTACATTGGCCCAAGATTGAGGGTTCCAATTTGAGAAATGTGAATTATTACCCAAAAATGATATATTATAGGTCAAGGGATCTTGTGGCATAGCTTGTCTTGGTTTCCATGGTTTGCATTGAGGAATTTTAAACACTTAACCTTCTTCATCTTCTAGGGCATTAAACTATGAATTCCCTTGCTTATCTTTATAGATATTAGCCAACTTTTTGCACTTGCAATTGATCTTATTCTGGCGATAGTGTGGAAAAAATTATGTTAGGGTTGCCTCTACTTCTTCTTGCTTCTTCTTGATGTGGAGGGTATCCAGTTGGGTATCCAAGTGTATGATGATATCCTCCTTCATGTTTGATAGAAGATTGCTTAACTATACCCTTGAGACTCTAGATGATGATTTGTTGAGAGAAAGGGTCTTATCTCCCTAGGTCTTCTTGATGAATGAATTGGAGTAATTTCTACGTAATTTACAAATCTCATCAAAAGGTAATTGTGAGATGTCCCCTCTTCCAATGAGATTGAGGGCGTCTGTACAATCTTCATGAACTCCCCTAAAAAGTACCAGCTTTAAGGATTCATAAAAAATTCTATTTTGATGGGATTTCTTAAGGTAGAATTGAAACCTCTCAACATAATCTTCCAATGGTTATCTTCTCTTTGTGACATCCTGAAGATGTCATCCCTCTTTCTATCTGTGCCTCTATAGTAATCTTGGTATTTCTCCAAGAATTTTATGTTTATTGTATTCCAGTTGGGAATAACATCTCTTCCCAACCCCATGAAATAATGCATAGAAACATATTTTAGTGTAGTTAGGAACAAGTTGAGTCGATGAGCATCTGTGGTGTAGTCATAGGTTCAAAAGAACACATCAAACTCAAAAATAAAGTTTTTTGGATCCTTTGTGACTAGTCCATAGAAGATAGGGAGTTCTAAAGGAGCTATGTTCTTTAGGATAGTTGGCCTTTCCTTGTTGGTTATAGGGAATTCAAATGTTACATGATCTGGTGGATATTCTACTTATGCATCAAACATGATGCCTAAATGTATTAGGAAGTCCCCTCTATATTTAGTGTAGGTACTAATGTAAGGGATGATTCTTTTTCAAGGCTTCCCATGTTCTACTCAGTTTTTCCACTACTATCTTCTAATGCTTCGTGTTTCGAGGGGATAAATCTTCCCAAAGCATCTCGCTACCTTTGTATGCAATGGTTGTGACTCTTTAGATCAGCGGTTCTTGTACATTGTTAGTGATTCATATTGCTATTGATGGCTAAAATACCTATTTCTCCTAGTGCTAAAACAAAGTTTCTATACTATGAAATCTTGAAAGGAATTGAAAAACACATAGAAGGATCTTGAACTTAGCACCATCCTGACAATTTGACACCAAAAATGTGTAGCCCCTCTAATGTCTAAGTAAAGTGGTGATACAGAGTATACACATGGCTCAAAGGACCTAGGGATCCCTAACTAAACAATCCCTTATTCGAGAGTTCTGCATTTAATTATCAACAAAGGATTCGTAAAACTTTAGATAGTGCTAGAAAAATATACACATTCACAGATTCTAGACATATCCCACATCAATGGAGTATAGGAAAATACACATGCAAATACATTAAAAGATGGAAATAGGAACAAAATAGGGGAAAAGAATATAAATTGTTACCTTATGTTACAAGTACATAATACTTAAAACTATAAATGTTAACTATTGAAAACTGTAGTATTCTAACCTAGATGATTCCTCCAAAGTATGAAACCAAGCATTAAGCTACATAATACAATTCATGAATTTCAACACATGCATTCATAACATATAATTGAAAACTACCAATTGAATTGAACAATGCATTATCTAATCTAACAATATAAATTAAAGTGGTTTAGTAGCACCTCAAGTGGCCCTTGCTTGAGTTGTTTCTTCCACAAGATTTATCAAACACTCACTTACTCAAAAAATTATGATGTCAAACCAACTTGCTTTATTGCATTCTAACACTGAACTCTTATATGAAATCTAACAAGAAAATATTAAATATATTTGTAATGTGACACACATTCTATTGTTGCGACTACTAAGTAATGATGGTAAACAGATAACTAGCTAACTAGCAACTAGATCTACTCTTCGAAAAAAGATCCTCCTATATAGGGTTTGTGAGGAGTTTCATTATTCACAAATTGGAAACAAAATCATGAAACAACTATCAACTCTCCTTGAAAGCTAGAAAGAGGACTTAGTCTGAAATAGGAAATAATAAATATATAAAGTAGGAGTAAAGAAACTAAATTTGGATTCTATACCCAACAACTTAAATGCTTATAACAAAAATGTGTTCCCTATAACAATCTTATCATAAATTACTCCTGTTGTGAGTAGACTCCTTTTTCTCTTGGTTGTCTTATTTGGCGAGTAAGAGTGTTATGTGATTGCTCACGTCTAATCAATAAATGATCACCTTTGTTTCCTTTTGAAAGTCTCAGCCTTGGCCGTTTGACTTCTTCTATACAACAATCCACAGTCCTTATGCTACGGGTTGAGAAACATGTTGTTACGGGTTGATAGTCATTCTTGCTACAAGGTGTTAGTCTTATTCCTAAGGCATCCGCATTATTAACAATCATAAATTAAACATATAATCCTACTAAATTTCATAGACACACATACATACACATATCTGTAGTGTAGAAAAATGTATCCCTTTACATTTTCACACTTAATTTAAGAATTAATATTAAAATGGACTTAATTGTGCCTTAATTTTGGTTTGTAGAGTGTGTACCTCTTTACACTTTCACACTTATTTATGGATTCTTTAATTAATTGAGCCTAATGTGCCTTAATTGGACCCTTTAATTCAAATCCATGCCTAATTAATTACATTTTTCCGTAGAGGAAACTTGACATTCTTTAATGCCTTAACATAACACTTCTCATTGAGCAATGTGTGTCCTAGGTGAGTGGCCAAGGACCAATTCACCCATGGGTGAATGGGTCCTCCCTTAGACCTAGGACCTAAATTTAAATTATGTTTTTGGCAGTATTTTAACATATTCAAATCCATATTCATATGTCGGCTTGTGTTATTTGAATTTCGGGAAATTAATGTTACATACGTATAAATATAAGGTCATTTCACTATGTTTCATCTAAGATATTGAAGAGTGCATTCCTATAGAAAATTTTATGATCAAGAGCATTTCAAGAGAAATTCAAGGCATTCAAGAGTATATTTGTTGAAGATTTATCATAGCAATCAAGATCCAATTATCACATCAAAGTCTTCTTGCATCATGCATGTTATTGGAGCTAATATGGTGATGTAGAGTTCATGATCCATTCAAGCATTCAAAGCATTGTTTCAAATCAAGATTCAAGGTTCAATATCCACATCCATTGAAGCCATTTCATGCAAGTTGCAGATCTACATTCCAAGGTTCATTAAAGGGTTTGGTGAGTTGTGACATAGAGGTGTTCATTCATCATTCCTTTCATGCTATTTCATTTCATTTTAAGGTTTGATTACCAAAACAAGATTTGACCAAGGCAAACCCCCATTCACCAAAAACAAAAAAAATTTCCCTCTTGATTTGTGTTTATAGATTTAGGTGGGAGGTCTCTTGAAGATAAAAATTGAAGAAGTTGTCAAAGTTGAAAAATTTGTCATCTCACAAAAAATTGATTACAAAATTTATTTATGGATTTCAAACCGGAAACTTGGACACATTAAGAGATTTAGATTTGTAGTAGAGGCTCCCGAAAGTTGCAGACAAACCCTAACTCAGGACCCATTCGCCCCTGGGTGAATGAGTCCTAGATCATCTTTAGCAAAACACTTTTGGTGATTGGTACACTCCATTATGCCCTTCTCTAGTATATGATATGATTTTTGGTTCCATCAGTATTGAGCTTAATCTATTAGATCCAAATTGTAGATTTAATTTTGGACTTATTTTACTATTTTTAGTTTTTCTCCCCAAAGTGTTGTTTAATCAGGACCCCCATCCTTGCAAATAAAGGAAATCTATAGATTCACACTTTAACTTGATTCACCTAAGGTTTTTTAATAATTTTAGGGTGTGGATCTCATTTCGTAATGAAATAGAGGAGAAATAGGGCCCCAATTGGTTCATCAAACCCATCACTCTATTTTTCTTTATTTCATTTTGGTGAACCCGACTTTTGATCATTGCATTTTTTGATTTTGGAGTCCATTTTCACCCTAGATCTAGATTTTGCACTCATTTGAATTGCATTGATTTGAATCTCATTTAGGGTTGGTCAACTTGCATTAGTTTGCATTTAATTTAGGGTTTTAGGATTGTTATTTTGCATCTCTTGAAATCTGAAAAATACAAAAAATTAGTCATTTTGCAAATCATTTACATAGCATTACATCATTATTCATTTACATTTGAAAATTGAATCGAAATTGCACACCAAATTAGGTCTACTAGTTTTTCATTTTGTCATAATTTGCATTTGCATTCAAGCTTAATTTCATAGAAAATTCAAGTTGTAATTCACTATTTTAAATCATAATCTAGAAACCACTAGAATCAACTCATAAACGTGCAAAAAATTAAAAAAACCCTAAGCTAGGACCCATCCACCCTAGGGTGAATGAGTCCTTGATTAGGGTCATTTCCTGAATTTCCAGGCATTAAAACATATATTTCTGCATTCTGCTTTGCGGTTTTCAGTTTTCAGTTTCAATTTGCAGAGTTTCTGTTACTTGGAATTGATCATATTAAGCTTAATGTGGTAAATTTAGTGCATTGTGTGAGTTCAAAATTGCATTTACAAGACATCATTTTCAGGTTTTTACATAGCATAATCAAAAAAATATCTTTTTTGAAATCTAAAAATTGCATTTACATATTTACATTGCATTTCAACTTTTTTCCATTTTGAGTATACATTGATTTTGTGAAACTTGTATGAACTTCACAACTTTGTGTCCTATTAGCAATACTATTGTGAGACATAGTTTGAGACTCACATCATCCCACGATACACCATTCGCTGTGAATATTGGGTTCTCCAACTCTTTCACTAATAGTGTTGATATTAATCAACCCTTTATGGATTATAGCTTTCATACCTCATTTCCAATGACTTCCCTACCCACAACCAATATGCATGATGTTGAAATAATGGCTGCTAATATCCCACAAGAGAACATAAGAAGAATAGATAAAGAAATAGAAAAAATGCAAAACTTTGTGACTTCCAAAAATATTGGTAGTAGTGCCATTCTTGCTTTAGATAATGTGAGGAAAATTCTTGAAAATGAACATGGAATAGAGATTGTGCGAAGTATAGCTCATATTATTGATAAGAACATTCTTACATTGACTAGTTGTGCTCAAGCTTTGGGGATACTCAAAGCCAAGGTGGGAATTCAATCCCCCCTTCCACAACCCTTACTTCTATTCCTACATACCTAGTACTCATGTTACTACAACCATCCAACCTACTAGCAATATCAACACTTAGGTATTTCCACTGGGAATACTTCTAGCTTTGTGAATTCAAATTTCATATCTCCTCAACCATTCCCCCTCACAAATCTACAATTCACTTTCCCTTCGCATACATGCACAACTCCACCTTATTGATCTCCATCTCACAATAGCAACAATGATCCAATCATTAACACACTTTTG
This sequence comes from Sequoia sempervirens, assembly GCA_007258455.2. Taxonomy (NCBI): domain Eukaryota; kingdom Viridiplantae; phylum Streptophyta; class Pinopsida; order Cupressales; family Cupressaceae; genus Sequoia; species Sequoia sempervirens. Next base: position 122,375,188 of record VDFB02271358.1, read on the forward strand.
CAAAATATGCCATCCCTTAAACAACAAATTGACACCCTAAATCAAAACAACAATGGCCAACCTTCACAATACATCAAAACCAACCCATTATCCTTGGAGATATTGAGAACACAAAGGCCACAAGGTATAGAGGTTCCTAGGTTTGAGAAATAAGGTGGGAAAAGAGATCTTGTTAGCCATGTTTCCACTTACATAGCATTATGTAGTAACTTAATTTTTGAAGATAAACTCTTGGCTAAGCTATTCCTTTGATCTTTGAAAGATGCCTCTTTAGAGTGGTTTTTCTGTTTACTAAATATTTCAATTGATCCATTCAATGAAATTATTGATGCCTTTTACAACCATTTCCAAATTCACATGGCTCCTAAGATGAACTTAGCTAATTTGATGACATGTAAACAAAAGGATGATGAAAAGGTCACTAATTTCATAGTATGATACCAAATGCTTTATTCACAAAAAAAAATTAAGATTCTTGATGTTGACCTTCAAAGAATGTTTATTTCCAATTTGCAAGATAAAATCCAAACTAAGCTTGAGATGATGAGATTTCCTTCCTTCACATAGTTGTGTACAACCCTTTATGATTACCAAAATTTAGCTAGTAGTTGTGAAGTGAAAACTCCATCTAACTATCCTAAAAATTATGAATCCATACCTCAAAGAAACTATCAACCTTTCAAGAAACAAAATAAGGGATTTCTACAACTTAATTCCCCTCAATCAAATCAAAAGGTTAACATTGAAGTGACTTCTATAAATATGACAAAACCATATGCCTTTGCAAATAGAAATAGATAGTTTACACCCCTACATGATACCCTTCATAATATCATGTTACAACTCTTAGACAAGAATTTGATTTCCTTACCTCTTGTTAGAGCTCCTGATCCTACTAAGCCTTTAACTTCAAACTATAGATTGAATGATTATTGAATTTTTATTGAAAAAATGGACATGATCCAGAACATTGCAAGCATCTTAAATATCTTGTGAAAGACCTCATTGATTCTAATCATATTCAATTGGAGGCGTTAATGATCAAGATGAAAGCCTGTAGCTCCTAATCAAAATTTTCAAATCTTTACCAATCCTATGCCTAATCACACTCCTTTGTCAAAGCTAGTGAAACAAAGAATGATGTGATGAATGTGGACACAGATGATGAAAACATAAAAGACAAGTAGAACAACCTTATGGATGGTTTGGTTGGATTTATTGATGCTAAACCTCATAAGGGCCTAACAAAGATGTCGCTTGACATTGCTTTCTCACAATAAGGCATACTTAAACATGCACTCGATGGTCCTCTTTACATAGTTGGAAGAATCAATGACAAGCCTACTAATGGGATGTTAATTGATCCCATTTGTGTAGAGAACACGATCACTGAAGAAATTCTATTTGTGCATGAGCTTTATCAAGATACATATGAAAAACCAAAAGCATGGATGAAAATGCATAATTGTTTTTCTTTCCCTACAATTGGTTTTATAAATCTCCCTCTAAAGATTGGACCGAAAGAATTATATGTCTGATTCATCATCATCCCATCATTGGACCAATTTCATGTGAAGTTAGGCTACCCATGGCTTCGATCCATGAATGTCGTCCCGAGGGTTGTGCATAAATTCTTAAAATTTCCATTTGGCAATGAAATATTTACTATGTATTAGAGTGGCTTTAATCCTATGTCTTCCCATGCAAAATTGTTGTTGGATTTCTTTTGGCTTGAGCCTATTGAACCTATTAGACCCCATGAACACTTATTTTTTAAATCCTATGAAAATTTTAAGGAAAAAAACAATAGAATTATCCCTTAGCAATATGCCTCAACTCATGATTGAGCTTCCTATCCTAGACAAAACCATGATTGAACCAAAATCCCTTCCAAGTAACCAAGACCAACATTTGACAAATCCTTCCCCCTAGTTCATATAAGAGACCATGAGATAATCAAACATATCCTATTGTGCCTCCTAAAGTCAAACAAGTCTACAAAGCTAAAGAGAAAGTGGTTGAGTAACCTCCCATGGTTCCTTCCGTTCCTCCCTCAAGGGAAGAAAAGAAACCTATGGTTGATAAACCCACTCCTACATAATAAAAAATTGAAAACCACATGAAAAGAAACTGAAATGCTAGAGAGTGTAGAAATAGACGTTGTGCTATTGCTCGTTCATTACAAACAAAAGAAGAAAACAACATAGAAATCAAAATACAAACTTGTCTCAAGAAATGCATGATGAATTTTCATCCTCACCACAACATAAAAAAACTTCTATTGACATTTTAATTAGACCTCCTATCATGATTAACTTGGATGATGATACTGAAATTGCAAAGATTGATGAACAAGTGCAAAATGAGTTGAATTCATTATTTTATTTTTCTATAATCTTAAACGAAGATCCTCCTAATAAGAGTGTTGAAATTGGTGCTTGTCCTAGTTTGGCACTTGATGTTGTCCCTTTTGCTAGTTTTCTACCTTTTGTATAAACTAATCAAGATTGGGATGCAAATGACCTACTATAGGTTGAATAGCATATGCATTAATAGTCCTTTGATTTGTTTTCTTTTTCATGTTCTTTGTGTGATTGCATGTGTGTAATGTGATCCCTCGTACCATTCTGTTTGATGTATCTCTCTTTATGTGCATTCCTCTATTTGTATCTACATTCTTCTCTATGTAGTAAACATTTATCTTTTCAGTTGTCTTATGTCTTCTTTATTGTTTAGCATTGAATATTGGATACTTTAAAGTGATTTTTCCCAACAATGGTGTTAGCAATTTCTTTAAAGTGGGGGCATACATTGGCATTATTACTTTTGAAAATTTTGACAATCCTCATGTTTCATTGTGTGATTTTCTTTCTTGTGATGTGTCATTTTATTGGAGGTGTCATTGGGTTTGATGTCATTTGTGAGTGTGATATTTATTTTATCCTTTACTTGTCCTCTCTTGGAGATATTAGGCATGATGATTCCTAAGAAGAGACCTTACATGAACTAAGCAAGATCCCTTTGAACAAATCTTTATTTGAATTTTTTTTTCATAAGTGTTTAGCATAATACAACTTGTTAACCTTGTGAAGCTCTAAGTCTTCATTTTGTGGTGCCCTATCAAAGTTATCAGAGGGATAGCTTTAGTATGGTTAGTACAGTGAGAGCCTGTAGACCTAGCATGAATTTCTCTCTATGCAAATTCTCTTGGGGGCTCACCTAGTGGATAGCTTGAGGTTCCATTAGCCCAGAGTGAGCATGCATTGTTTGCACAATGGACATCATGTTGCACTTGTGAACATTCTTGGACAAACAGCTGAGATGTGTTCCACATCGCATTGGACAGTTAAGGCTTGAATCGGTCCTTTCTTTAGGACAAATAATCGAGGCATGTTCCACATCGTGTTGGATAGTTGAGGATTGATCCACCTTCTTTGTTTTTATCTTTTCTTTAATTATTTGATGTTGTATGATTGAGTGATCTTTGTGATTGCTGCATACATATGTTTTGAATGTCTACTTTAGTACGTGTTTTCACTTGTGCTCATCCTCTAACTAAAGTGGGGGCTAAATTTAGTGTAGAAAAATGTATCCCTTTACATTTTTACACTTAAGAATTAATATTAAAATAGACTTAATTGTGCCTTACTTTTGGTGTTATAGAGTGTACCTCTTTATACTTTCACTCTTATTTAGGGATTCTTTAATTAATTGATCCTAATGTTCCTTAATCAACCCCTTTAATTCAAATCCAAGCCTAAATAATTACATTTTACAAAGAGGAAAACCAAAATTTATTAATACCTTAACATAACACTTGCCATTGAGCAATGTGTGTCCTAGGTGAGTGGCCTAAGACCCATTCACCCATGGGTGAATGGGTCCTCCCTTAGACCTAGGACCTAAATTTAAATTATGTTTTTGGAGGTATTTTAACATATTCAAATCCATATTTAGATGTTGACTTGTGTTATTTGAATTTTGGGAAATTAATGTTACATACCTATAAATATAAGGTCATTTCACTATGTTTCATCTAAGATTTTGAAGAGAGAATTCCTATAGAAAATTTTATGATCAAGAGCATTTCAAGAGAAATTCAAGGCATTCAAGCACATATTTATTGTAGCAATCAAGATCCAATTATCACATCAAAGTCTTCTTGCATCATGCATGTTATTGGAGCTAATATGGTGATGTAGAGTTCATGATCCATTCAAGCATTCAAAGAATTGTTTCAAATCTAGATTCAAGGTTTACGATCCACATCCATTGAAGCCATTTCATGTAAGTTGCAAATATACATTCCAAGGTTCATTTAATGGTTTGAGTTGTGACATAGAGGTGTTCATTCATCATTCCTTTCATGCTATTTCATTTCATTTCAAGGTTTGATTACCAAAATGAGGTTTGAACAAGGAAAATCCCCATTCACCAAAAATAAAAAAAAATTCCCTCTTGATTTGTGTTTGTAGATTTAGGTTGGATATCTCTTGAAGAGAAAAATTGAAGAAGTTGTCTACTATTTAAGTAGTAATGAAGTGGTTACAACATGAGAACATAGTAGGGCTTGTGATGTAAAGGATAAATATTCATGCCATAAGAAGAGACAACAACAATAGGCCTATGAATAAGGAACTTATGAGCCATTTATAGTGGATGAAGTTATACCTATTCCTTAATTTGGTGTGAGAAAGGCTCTAGGCCCAAACAGATGCCAAGTTCCATTTCCATGACCATCCACTCCATTATAATAAATGGATTATCTAAAAAATCCTCCCCACCAAGATGGAAGTTATATAGGGTGACCTACTTTCACCTTTATTATTTTTATTTATGAAAAAATTATAGGAAGGGCCCTTAAAAGGAAAGCTATATCACGTAAAAACATAGGACTATAATTTTCACTAAAGCTAAAAAATATAACTCACCTCTATTTTGTTTATGATGTAATTCTATTCAACAGAGCTCTTTCGGTAGAGAAGCTAGATAAATCAATAGAGTGTTTGAGAAGTATGAAAGGGTGGTATTAAAAATAATTAATCCTAGAAAATTATCCAATATATCTTCTTTCTCAATGATTACACATAAGAATCTCTTAAAATATACAACACATCCTAGAGTTTGAGGGGTAAGATACCTAGTTCCTACTTGGTTATACCACTATTGAATAATAAGAACTCAAGTGTGTCAATTAGAAAGCATTTATTGATAGAGTTGATAATAAGTTCTCTTCATGGAAGGGGAAGTAGTTTTCTTTGACTAATATACATCTCCCCATAAAAACACTCATCTTGGTAATATCAATTTATAGTATACCAATCTTCCAAACAATGATTTTTTTAGTGGCTAATAGTTTGAGCTACAATGTGACTTGAATTGCCACATTTTTACAAAATTTTATTATAATCTTATTTAAATCGCTAAAAATTTTAACTCAAAATTTTTCCACAATATTCAATACATGATTAGATCAGATTCGCCTAAATTTTATAAATTATAGTAGAAATCTACATTAATTCACCAATAGTATATCATAATTATTAGTTGCTTTAGAATTGTATTTCTAATCTTTAGTTTCCACCATTAATTTATAATATAATCTAATGACCCTTATATTCCATGAGGTAAAATGTACCCATGATCTGTAATGCTCATGGGGCCCACAATTTTGGGTTTCATGAGCATTATAGATTGTGGGTAAATTTTACCTTACAAAGTACAATGGGGTTCGTTAGATCAATGATCTAAAAGTAATTCCGAGCCCCATGAGAATTATAGATCATGGGTACATTTTACCTTGTAGAATACAATGAGGGTCATTATATTATATTTTAAAACAATAGTGGAAAGTAATATTAATATAGTCTACCCCTTCAACTCAACGATAATTTCCACCCTTGGGTCCCTACTTTTCCATGAGAATTATTTTTAGATTGGATAGATTCACCATCATAATTATTGTATTTTCTTATTTTTTTCAAGATTTGCCAAAATTTTCTACAAATTTTTAGTGATGTAAAAAATCGCCAATAAAATTAATATTTTTTTTCAAAAAAAAGGAAAGTTTCTCCAATAGAAATTAATATTTTTTCTTAAAAAAATGAAAGATTGGCAAAGATTTTATATTTTTTTGAAGGTAGTTTCTTAAAGTTATCACTACTTCCAAATACCTCTAATGGTGTTGCCAAAACTATTTTGTCAATTCATAGATGAGATTTTATTTTGTAGTGCTAGTGGCCAACAAAAATACTCTAGTTAAATGGAAGAAATTTTGTAAGCAAATTAAAGAAAAGGGTCTTAGTTTTAGAGGCTACAAATTAATGTATAAGGCTCTAATGATGAAGCTTATCTATAAAAGATACAAAGAGTGATAAAATTTGAAATTTTATGTGGAAAGAGGAAAGGGAAGTATATTGAGGGATAATTCAAATAGAGGCTTTACTCTATATGCCACTCCTAGTGTGGTAGGAATCTATAATTTATTGTGCATGTGCAAAAGTATGGTGATAAATTAAATCAAATATAAAATTCGGGTAGAGGACAAGGCATAGTTCTAGAACTCATGGGTAGTAGAGAATCCCTTCTTATAATTTGACTATACATCTACTAGATAATAATTTTGACTATTTATTTAGGCACAAGAAGGACTATGTCAAGGAAGGTGCTAATGGAAGGAAATGGCTCACCCTCCTCCTACCACCTACAAACCTTAAAAGTTCTTGTAGTAATTAATGGAGGTAATAGATAGATGGCTCTTTAGCTCAAGTACTAGGAAAGATTGGTCAGTATGGAGAAAAAATATTCAGAGGAAGTAATAATGTGAGATATGCTGAATGAAAAAGACAACTAAGAGGGGGGGTGAATCAATTGTGTCCAATTAAAACATCAAAACTATCAATATTAATCAGATCCACATGCATTCATTAAACCATTAATCTATTATAATGTTTAAACATGAAATGCATATAACATAAACTTAAATAACAACACCATACACAAGAGAACACCAGATTTATGTGGAAACCCTAGGAGGGAAAAACCACGGTGAGGATTAGCTCATGATATAAGTAATTAAAAAATAGGTACAAAGAGGCTCACTACCAAAATAGGGCACACTGTCTAGAAAGGCTCACAACCCAGGCTCACTATCGAAATAGAAAGAAGAAAGAAGATAAGATGTTACATAAAGAACATGATCTAAATGCAACATAGAATCCACCACAATGTCTCTAGGGTAAGTGCATGGATTTGTGACACAATTTTGGTTCTTAAGATGCCACTTTTTTTTCTGAAATAAGAAAAATTTGATTTGCACGAGAAAATGAAGATAGTTACACTCAAAATTTCAAGATGTAGTAAGAACAAAAGTTGAAGTGCTCTGAGTCTTGTTTCTAAGTTGTGATTTTTTTTTGAAATTAATGAAGATTAAGAGTCTCAAAAGGGGGAAGGTCCTATTCTTTTAAAAAAAACAACATAGCACCTGAGGGCTCCCCCTTTTTGATTAACTTTTTTTTAGAATTTCAAAAATCCGAGCGGTGAGAAATTAGCTAACACCATGTAGTTTATCCTCGTTCTTTTGGATAATTTTTTTTAATGAGTATATAATATTTTATGAATTTTGAAAGTGGAAACATCCTGAAAAGTTAAAATTTGATTTGTGCTCCCCCCTAATTTTTTTGAAAACTAATTGAAAATTGAATTTTTTTTCATCATGTGTAAAATGGAGTCTAGTTTCAAAAAATGTAATTTGTTTCATGTTTCGATGAATGAGTAAAAATATATCCTAAAACCAACACATGTTGGTCTTAGACCAAAAATGAAGGCATTTACAATAGAAGCTATGGATCAAAACCTTAATTGAATCAAAATGAAAAAATAATTATATATTTAGATAGCTAAGAGAGAGGTTAACGCTATCATGGTGTTTTTTAAACTTGCATTGAAAGACATGCAAACGTGACAGGGAGCACAGATGAAAATATGAGGAAATTTAGAAAATCTTGTAAATTCACTCATCCAAAGTAGGTCATTTGGTGAGTGCCAAATTTGGCACTCACCAAATGACCTACTTTGAACAAAATGTAACTTTCCCCTCTCTTTGGTCGACCACTTTGATAATGTTGAGAGTGCACGATTTATGATTGTGGATGGATAGTTGAGTTTTTACTTTTCATACACTCTCTGCCTCATTACCCTAATTGGATAACTCTCTATCCCTCTGAAGTATCTCTCTCTCTCTCTCTCAGGTCTCACTCCATCCCATGCTACCTAGACTACTCTCTCACTCCAATCCCCTCTCTCAGGTCTCATTCCATCCCACCCTACCTAGATAATTCTGTCTCACTCCAATCCCCTTTCTCACTCACTCTCTCTCTCCCCCTCTGGGATTTTTGTCTCTCTCACTCCATCTCCCTCTCTTAGGTTGTTATCTTTCTCTCTCTCAATTTTCTCCCTCCTTACCCCTCTCCCTCTCTTAGGCCTCTCACTCACTCCCTCTATCTCTCTCCTAGTCCCTCTTTCTCTCTCTCACTCCATCTATCTCTCTCCATCTCTCACTCTCTCTCAGGTATCTCCCTCCCCCCTCTC
>VDFB02271358.1:122383876-122401283 GCA_007258455.2 Sequoia sempervirens
TGTTGGCTTATCCTAATTTAACTTAGGTTCCCTAGGTTATTTGTTCATAGATTCTATTGGGAGTTCCTCATAGTCAACTCTGTGATGTGAGGAGATGAAGGACCAACTAGCATTTTCTCTGGTATGAGGTGGACATCACTCACCTCAACCCCATAAGTAGGTTATTGGATGGTTTTGTTAGCATAAGCTTGTTGGACATGCCTATTATTGGGGTTAGGTGTAGGTTGTGTTGGTAATTGAGGTGCTCTTGGTGGTGTTGGTGCAACCATGGATGGATTTGGCATTATGGCTAGCTTCTATGGCTATAAGGGTTGTTGTGGTTGCAAGTAATTTGGGTTTGGATTTTTCCACTATTGACCTCTTTTCCATTGTGGTGACCATTGTTTTTTTTGGGATGACCACTAGGAATTATAATTTTAGTCCTTGGTAATTTTGTGGTGGCCATGTGCCTTTTTTTTAGTCCAATCATAGGCTTGGGAACTGACCTTTGTAGATTTTGTACATTGGCCCAAGATTGAGGGTTCCAATTTGAGAAATGTGAATTATTACCCAAAAATGATATATTATAGGTCAAGGGATCTTGTGGCATAGCTTGTCTTGGTTTCCATGGTTTGCATTGAGGAATTTTAAACACTTAACCTTCTTCATCTTCTAGGGCATTAAACTATGAATTCCCTTGCTTATCTTTATAGATATTAGCCAACTTTTTGCACTTGCAATTGATCTTATTCTGGCGATAGTGTGGAAAAAATTATGTTAGGGTTGCCTCTACTTCTTCTTGCTTCTTCTTGATGTGGAGGGTATCCAGTTGGGTATCCAAGTGTATGATGATATCCTCCTTCATGTTTGATAGAAGATTGCTTAACTATACCCTTGAGACTCTAGATGATGATTTGTTGAGAGAAAGGGTCTTATCTCCCTAGGTCTTCTTGATGAATGAATTGGAGTAATTTCTACGTAATTTACAAATCTCATCAAAAGGTAATTGTGAGATGTCCCCTCTTCCAATGAGATTGAGGGCGTCTGTACAATCTTCATGAACTCCCCTAAAAAGTACCAGCTTTAAGGATTCATAAAAAATTCTATTTTGATGGGATTTCTTAAGGTAGAATTGAAACCTCTCAACATAATCTTCCAATGGTTATCTTCTCTTTGTGACATCCTGAAGATGTCATCCCTCTTTCTATCTGTGCCTCTATAGTAATCTTGGTATTTCTCCAAGAATTTTATGTTTATTGTATTCCAGTTGGGAATAACATCTCTTCCCAACCCCATGAAATAATGCATAGAAACATATTTTAGTGTAGTTAGGAACAAGTTGAGTCGATGAGCATCTGTGGTGTAGTCATAGGTTCAAAAGAACACATCAAACTCAAAAATAAAGTTTTTTGGATCCTTTGTGACTAGTCCATAGAAGATAGGGAGTTCTAAAGGAGCTATGTTCTTTAGGATAGTTGGCCTTTCCTTGTTGGTTATAGGGAATTCAAATGTTACATGATCTGGTGGATATTCTACTTATGCATCAAACATGATGCCTAAATGTATTAGGAAGTCCCCTCTATATTTAGTGTAGGTACTAATGTAAGGGATGATTCTTTTTCAAGGCTTCCCATGTTCTACTCAGTTTTTCCACTACTATCTTCTAATGCTTCGTGTTTCGAGGGGATAAATCTTCCCAAAGCATCTCGCTACCTTTGTATGCAATGGTTGTGACTCTTTAGATCAGCGGTTCTTGTACATTGTTAGTGATTCATATTGCTATTGATGGCTAAAATACCTATTTCTCCTAGTGCTAAAACAAAGTTTCTATACTATGAAATCTTGAAAGGAATTGAAAAACACATAGAAGGATCTTGAACTTAGCACCATCCTGACAATTTGACACCAAAAATGTGTAGCCCCTCTAATGTCTAAGTAAAGTGGTGATACAGAGTATACACATGGCTCAAAGGACCTAGGGATCCCTAACTAAACAATCCCTTATTCGAGAGTTCTGCATTTAATTATCAACAAAGGATTCGTAAAACTTTAGATAGTGCTAGAAAAATATACACATTCACAGATTCTAGACATATCCCACATCAATGGAGTATAGGAAAATACACATGCAAATACATTAAAAGATGGAAATAGGAACAAAATAGGGGAAAAGAATATAAATTGTTACCTTATGTTACAAGTACATAATACTTAAAACTATAAATGTTAACTATTGAAAACTGTAGTATTCTAACCTAGATGATTCCTCCAAAGTATGAAACCAAGCATTAAGCTACATAATACAATTCATGAATTTCAACACATGCATTCATAACATATAATTGAAAACTACCAATTGAATTGAACAATGCATTATCTAATCTAACAATATAAATTAAAGTGGTTTAGTAGCACCTCAAGTGGCCCTTGCTTGAGTTGTTTCTTCCACAAGATTTATCAAACACTCACTTACTCAAAAAATTATGATGTCAAACCAACTTGCTTTATTGCATTCTAACACTGAACTCTTATATGAAATCTAACAAGAAAATATTAAATATATTTGTAATGTGACACACATTCTATTGTTGCGACTACTAAGTAATGATGGTAAACAGATAACTAGCTAACTAGCAACTAGATCTACTCTTCGAAAAAAGATCCTCCTATATAGGGTTTGTGAGGAGTTTCATTATTCACAAATTGGAAACAAAATCATGAAACAACTATCAACTCTCCTTGAAAGCTAGAAAGAGGACTTAGTCTGAAATAGGAAATAATAAATATATAAAGTAGGAGTAAAGAAACTAAATTTGGATTCTATACCCAACAACTTAAATGCTTATAACAAAAATGTGTTCCCTATAACAATCTTATCATAAATTACTCCTGTTGTGAGTAGACTCCTTTTTCTCTTGGTTGTCTTATTTGGCGAGTAAGAGTGTTATGTGATTGCTCACGTCTAATCAATAAATGATCACCTTTGTTTCCTTTTGAAAGTCTCAGCCTTGGCCGTTTGACTTCTTCTATACAACAATCCACAGTCCTTATGCTACGGGTTGAGAAACATGTTGTTACGGGTTGATAGTCATTCTTGCTACAAGGTGTTAGTCTTATTCCTAAGGCATCCGCATTATTAACAATCATAAATTAAACATATAATCCTACTAAATTTCATAGACACACATACATACACATATCTGTAGTGTAGAAAAATGTATCCCTTTACATTTTCACACTTAATTTAAGAATTAATATTAAAATGGACTTAATTGTGCCTTAATTTTGGTTTGTAGAGTGTGTACCTCTTTACACTTTCACACTTATTTATGGATTCTTTAATTAATTGAGCCTAATGTGCCTTAATTGGACCCTTTAATTCAAATCCATGCCTAATTAATTACATTTTTCCGTAGAGGAAACTTGACATTCTTTAATGCCTTAACATAACACTTCTCATTGAGCAATGTGTGTCCTAGGTGAGTGGCCAAGGACCAATTCACCCATGGGTGAATGGGTCCTCCCTTAGACCTAGGACCTAAATTTAAATTATGTTTTTGGCAGTATTTTAACATATTCAAATCCATATTCATATGTCGGCTTGTGTTATTTGAATTTCGGGAAATTAATGTTACATACGTATAAATATAAGGTCATTTCACTATGTTTCATCTAAGATATTGAAGAGTGCATTCCTATAGAAAATTTTATGATCAAGAGCATTTCAAGAGAAATTCAAGGCATTCAAGAGTATATTTGTTGAAGATTTATCATAGCAATCAAGATCCAATTATCACATCAAAGTCTTCTTGCATCATGCATGTTATTGGAGCTAATATGGTGATGTAGAGTTCATGATCCATTCAAGCATTCAAAGCATTGTTTCAAATCAAGATTCAAGGTTCAATATCCACATCCATTGAAGCCATTTCATGCAAGTTGCAGATCTACATTCCAAGGTTCATTAAAGGGTTTGGTGAGTTGTGACATAGAGGTGTTCATTCATCATTCCTTTCATGCTATTTCATTTCATTTTAAGGTTTGATTACCAAAACAAGATTTGACCAAGGCAAACCCCCATTCACCAAAAACAAAAAAAATTTCCCTCTTGATTTGTGTTTATAGATTTAGGTGGGAGGTCTCTTGAAGATAAAAATTGAAGAAGTTGTCAAAGTTGAAAAATTTGTCATCTCACAAAAAATTGATTACAAAATTTATTTATGGATTTCAAACCGGAAACTTGGACACATTAAGAGATTTAGATTTGTAGTAGAGGCTCCCGAAAGTTGCAGACAAACCCTAACTCAGGACCCATTCGCCCCTGGGTGAATGAGTCCTAGATCATCTTTAGCAAAACACTTTTGGTGATTGGTACACTCCATTATGCCCTTCTCTAGTATATGATATGATTTTTGGTTCCATCAGTATTGAGCTTAATCTATTAGATCCAAATTGTAGATTTAATTTTGGACTTATTTTACTATTTTTAGTTTTTCTCCCCAAAGTGTTGTTTAATCAGGACCCCCATCCTTGCAAATAAAGGAAATCTATAGATTCACACTTTAACTTGATTCACCTAAGGTTTTTTAATAATTTTAGGGTGTGGATCTCATTTCGTAATGAAATAGAGGAGAAATAGGGCCCCAATTGGTTCATCAAACCCATCACTCTATTTTTCTTTATTTCATTTTGGTGAACCCGACTTTTGATCATTGCATTTTTTGATTTTGGAGTCCATTTTCACCCTAGATCTAGATTTTGCACTCATTTGAATTGCATTGATTTGAATCTCATTTAGGGTTGGTCAACTTGCATTAGTTTGCATTTAATTTAGGGTTTTAGGATTGTTATTTTGCATCTCTTGAAATCTGAAAAATACAAAAAATTAGTCATTTTGCAAATCATTTACATAGCATTACATCATTATTCATTTACATTTGAAAATTGAATCGAAATTGCACACCAAATTAGGTCTACTAGTTTTTCATTTTGTCATAATTTGCATTTGCATTCAAGCTTAATTTCATAGAAAATTCAAGTTGTAATTCACTATTTTAAATCATAATCTAGAAACCACTAGAATCAACTCATAAACGTGCAAAAAATTAAAAAAACCCTAAGCTAGGACCCATCCACCCTAGGGTGAATGAGTCCTTGATTAGGGTCATTTCCTGAATTTCCAGGCATTAAAACATATATTTCTGCATTCTGCTTTGCGGTTTTCAGTTTTCAGTTTCAATTTGCAGAGTTTCTGTTACTTGGAATTGATCATATTAAGCTTAATGTGGTAAATTTAGTGCATTGTGTGAGTTCAAAATTGCATTTACAAGACATCATTTTCAGGTTTTTACATAGCATAATCAAAAAAATATCTTTTTTGAAATCTAAAAATTGCATTTACATATTTACATTGCATTTCAACTTTTTTCCATTTTGAGTATACATTGATTTTGTGAAACTTGTATGAACTTCACAACTTTGTGTCCTATTAGCAATACTATTGTGAGACATAGTTTGAGACTCACATCATCCCACGATACACCATTCGCTGTGAATATTGGGTTCTCCAACTCTTTCACTAATAGTGTTGATATTAATCAACCCTTTATGGATTATAGCTTTCATACCTCATTTCCAATGACTTCCCTACCCACAACCAATATGCATGATGTTGAAATAATGGCTGCTAATATCCCACAAGAGAACATAAGAAGAATAGATAAAGAAATAGAAAAAATGCAAAACTTTGTGACTTCCAAAAATATTGGTAGTAGTGCCATTCTTGCTTTAGATAATGTGAGGAAAATTCTTGAAAATGAACATGGAATAGAGATTGTGCGAAGTATAGCTCATATTATTGATAAGAACATTCTTACATTGACTAGTTGTGCTCAAGCTTTGGGGATACTCAAAGCCAAGGTGGGAATTCAATCCCCCCTTCCACAACCCTTACTTCTATTCCTACATACCTAGTACTCATGTTACTACAACCATCCAACCTACTAGCAATATCAACACTTAGGTATTTCCACTGGGAATACTTCTAGCTTTGTGAATTCAAATTTCATATCTCCTCAACCATTCCCCCTCACAAATCTACAATTCACTTTCCCTTCGCATACATGCACAACTCCACCTTATTGATCTCCATCTCACAATAGCAACAATGATCCAATCATTAACACACTTTTGCAAAATATGCCATCCCTTAAACAACAAATTGACACCCTAAATCAAAACAACAATGGCCAACCTTCACAATACATCAAAACCAACCCATTATCCTTGGAGATATTGAGAACACAAAGGCCACAAGGTATAGAGGTTCCTAGGTTTGAGAAATAAGGTGGGAAAAGAGATCTTGTTAGCCATGTTTCCACTTACATAGCATTATGTAGTAACTTAATTTTTGAAGATAAACTCTTGGCTAAGCTATTCCTTTGATCTTTGAAAGATGCCTCTTTAGAGTGGTTTTTCTGTTTACTAAATATTTCAATTGATCCATTCAATGAAATTATTGATGCCTTTTACAACCATTTCCAAATTCACATGGCTCCTAAGATGAACTTAGCTAATTTGATGACATGTAAACAAAAGGATGATGAAAAGGTCACTAATTTCATAGTATGATACCAAATGCTTTATTCACAAAAAAAAATTAAGATTCTTGATGTTGACCTTCAAAGAATGTTTATTTCCAATTTGCAAGATAAAATCCAAACTAAGCTTGAGATGATGAGATTTCCTTCCTTCACATAGTTGTGTACAACCCTTTATGATTACCAAAATTTAGCTAGTAGTTGTGAAGTGAAAACTCCATCTAACTATCCTAAAAATTATGAATCCATACCTCAAAGAAACTATCAACCTTTCAAGAAACAAAATAAGGGATTTCTACAACTTAATTCCCCTCAATCAAATCAAAAGGTTAACATTGAAGTGACTTCTATAAATATGACAAAACCATATGCCTTTGCAAATAGAAATAGATAGTTTACACCCCTACATGATACCCTTCATAATATCATGTTACAACTCTTAGACAAGAATTTGATTTCCTTACCTCTTGTTAGAGCTCCTGATCCTACTAAGCCTTTAACTTCAAACTATAGATTGAATGATTATTGAATTTTTATTGAAAAAATGGACATGATCCAGAACATTGCAAGCATCTTAAATATCTTGTGAAAGACCTCATTGATTCTAATCATATTCAATTGGAGGCGTTAATGATCAAGATGAAAGCCTGTAGCTCCTAATCAAAATTTTCAAATCTTTACCAATCCTATGCCTAATCACACTCCTTTGTCAAAGCTAGTGAAACAAAGAATGATGTGATGAATGTGGACACAGATGATGAAAACATAAAAGACAAGTAGAACAACCTTATGGATGGTTTGGTTGGATTTATTGATGCTAAACCTCATAAGGGCCTAACAAAGATGTCGCTTGACATTGCTTTCTCACAATAAGGCATACTTAAACATGCACTCGATGGTCCTCTTTACATAGTTGGAAGAATCAATGACAAGCCTACTAATGGGATGTTAATTGATCCCATTTGTGTAGAGAACACGATCACTGAAGAAATTCTATTTGTGCATGAGCTTTATCAAGATACATATGAAAAACCAAAAGCATGGATGAAAATGCATAATTGTTTTTCTTTCCCTACAATTGGTTTTATAAATCTCCCTCTAAAGATTGGACCGAAAGAATTATATGTCTGATTCATCATCATCCCATCATTGGACCAATTTCATGTGAAGTTAGGCTACCCATGGCTTCGATCCATGAATGTCGTCCCGAGGGTTGTGCATAAATTCTTAAAATTTCCATTTGGCAATGAAATATTTACTATGTATTAGAGTGGCTTTAATCCTATGTCTTCCCATGCAAAATTGTTGTTGGATTTCTTTTGGCTTGAGCCTATTGAACCTATTAGACCCCATGAACACTTATTTTTTAAATCCTATGAAAATTTTAAGGAAAAAAACAATAGAATTATCCCTTAGCAATATGCCTCAACTCATGATTGAGCTTCCTATCCTAGACAAAACCATGATTGAACCAAAATCCCTTCCAAGTAACCAAGACCAACATTTGACAAATCCTTCCCCCTAGTTCATATAAGAGACCATGAGATAATCAAACATATCCTATTGTGCCTCCTAAAGTCAAACAAGTCTACAAAGCTAAAGAGAAAGTGGTTGAGTAACCTCCCATGGTTCCTTCCGTTCCTCCCTCAAGGGAAGAAAAGAAACCTATGGTTGATAAACCCACTCCTACATAATAAAAAATTGAAAACCACATGAAAAGAAACTGAAATGCTAGAGAGTGTAGAAATAGACGTTGTGCTATTGCTCGTTCATTACAAACAAAAGAAGAAAACAACATAGAAATCAAAATACAAACTTGTCTCAAGAAATGCATGATGAATTTTCATCCTCACCACAACATAAAAAAACTTCTATTGACATTTTAATTAGACCTCCTATCATGATTAACTTGGATGATGATACTGAAATTGCAAAGATTGATGAACAAGTGCAAAATGAGTTGAATTCATTATTTTATTTTTCTATAATCTTAAACGAAGATCCTCCTAATAAGAGTGTTGAAATTGGTGCTTGTCCTAGTTTGGCACTTGATGTTGTCCCTTTTGCTAGTTTTCTACCTTTTGTATAAACTAATCAAGATTGGGATGCAAATGACCTACTATAGGTTGAATAGCATATGCATTAATAGTCCTTTGATTTGTTTTCTTTTTCATGTTCTTTGTGTGATTGCATGTGTGTAATGTGATCCCTCGTACCATTCTGTTTGATGTATCTCTCTTTATGTGCATTCCTCTATTTGTATCTACATTCTTCTCTATGTAGTAAACATTTATCTTTTCAGTTGTCTTGTGTTTTCCTTTTGGGGATTGCGCAAGGCATCAAGAAATTTAGGTATCTTCCGTGTTGACCCAAAATATTTTTCTTTTTTTTTGCTCTCTATGTGTCATTCTTCCTGTTCTGCAAGTATTTTGGGAATGATGACATTTCTAAGCTCTATAATAACATTGTAGCAAAGATATACTGACCCTGAATCTATGGATCCCTTATGTGTTTTGGGATTTCATTTTGGGGGCAACCCCTTCCTCTCTTTTTCATGATGTAGCTTCATTCAGGAACATATGACTTGGCATAGGGTTTTCCGAATAAGATCTTATGTCTTCTTTATTGTTTAGCATTGAATATTGGATACTTTAAAGTGATTTTTCCCAACAATGGTGTTAGCAATTTCTTTAAAGTGGGGGCATACATTGGCATTATTACTTTTGAAAATTTTGACAATCCTCATGTTTCATTGTGTGATTTTCTTTCTTGTGATGTGTCATTTTATTGGAGGTGTCATTGGGTTTGATGTCATTTGTGAGTGTGATATTTATTTTATCCTTTACTTGTCCTCTCTTGGAGATATTAGGCATGATGATTCCTAAGAAGAGACCTTACATGAACTAAGCAAGATCCCTTTGAACAAATCTTTATTTGAATTTTTTTTTCATAAGTGTTTAGCATAATACAACTTGTTAACCTTGTGAAGCTCTAAGTCTTCATTTTGTGGTGCCCTATCAAAGTTATCAGAGGGATAGCTTTAGTATGGTTAGTACAGTGAGAGCCTGTAGACCTAGCATGAATTTCTCTCTATGCAAATTCTCTTGGGGGCTCACCTAGTGGATAGCTTGAGGTTCCATTAGCCCAGAGTGAGCATGCATTGTTTGCACAATGGACATCATGTTGCACTTGTGAACATTCTTGGACAAACAGCTGAGATGTGTTCCACATCGCATTGGACAGTTAAGGCTTGAATCGGTCCTTTCTTTAGGACAAATAATCGAGGCATGTTCCACATCGTGTTGGATAGTTGAGGATTGATCCACCTTCTTTGTTTTTATCTTTTCTTTAATTATTTGATGTTGTATGATTGAGTGATCTTTGTGATTGCTGCATACATATGTTTTGAATGTCTACTTTAGTACGTGTTTTCACTTGTGCTCATCCTCTAACTAAAGTGGGGGCTAAATTTAGTGTAGAAAAATGTATCCCTTTACATTTTTACACTTAAGAATTAATATTAAAATAGACTTAATTGTGCCTTACTTTTGGTGTTATAGAGTGTACCTCTTTATACTTTCACTCTTATTTAGGGATTCTTTAATTAATTGATCCTAATGTTCCTTAATCAACCCCTTTAATTCAAATCCAAGCCTAAATAATTACATTTTACAAAGAGGAAAACCAAAATTTATTAATACCTTAACATAACACTTGCCATTGAGCAATGTGTGTCCTAGGTGAGTGGCCTAAGACCCATTCACCCATGGGTGAATGGGTCCTCCCTTAGACCTAGGACCTAAATTTAAATTATGTTTTTGGAGGTATTTTAACATATTCAAATCCATATTTAGATGTTGACTTGTGTTATTTGAATTTTGGGAAATTAATGTTACATACCTATAAATATAAGGTCATTTCACTATGTTTCATCTAAGATTTTGAAGAGAGAATTCCTATAGAAAATTTTATGATCAAGAGCATTTCAAGAGAAATTCAAGGCATTCAAGCACATATTTATTGTAGCAATCAAGATCCAATTATCACATCAAAGTCTTCTTGCATCATGCATGTTATTGGAGCTAATATGGTGATGTAGAGTTCATGATCCATTCAAGCATTCAAAGAATTGTTTCAAATCTAGATTCAAGGTTTACGATCCACATCCATTGAAGCCATTTCATGTAAGTTGCAAATATACATTCCAAGGTTCATTTAATGGTTTGAGTTGTGACATAGAGGTGTTCATTCATCATTCCTTTCATGCTATTTCATTTCATTTCAAGGTTTGATTACCAAAATGAGGTTTGAACAAGGAAAATCCCCATTCACCAAAAATAAAAAAAAATTCCCTCTTGATTTGTGTTTGTAGATTTAGGTTGGATATCTCTTGAAGAGAAAAATTGAAGAAGTTGTCAAAGTTGTCATCTCATAGAAACTTGATTACAAAATTTATTTATGGCTTTTTGAACTTGAAACCTAGACAAATTAAGAGATTCAGATCTATAGTAGAGGCTCCCGAAAGTTGTAGACAAACCCTAACTCAGGACCCATATGCCTCTAGGCGAATGAGTCCCAGATCAACTTCAGAAAAGCACTTTTGGTTACTAGTACACTCCCGAAAGTTGTCATCTCATAGAAACTTGATTACAAAATTTATTTATGGATTTTTGAACTTGAAACCTAGAAAAATTAAGAGATTCAGATCTATAGTAGAGGCTCCCGAAAGTTGTAGACAAACCCTAACTCAAGACCCATATGCCTCTAGGCGAATGAGTCCCATATCAACTTCAGAAAAGCACTTTTGGTTACTAGTACACTCCATTCTGCCCTTCTCTGATATGTGATTTGATTTTTGGTTCCATTAGTGTTGAGATTAATCTATTAGACCCAAGTTGTAGATTGCATTTTGGAGTTAGTTTACTACTTTTAGTTTTTCTCCCCAAAGTGTTGTTTAATCAAGACCCCTGTCCTTGCAAAAAAAGGAAATCTGTAGATTCACACTTTAACTTGATTCACCTAAGGGTTAATAATTTTAGGGTGTGGATCTCATTTCCTAATGAAATAAAGTAGAAATAGGTCCCCAATCGGTTCATCAACCCCATCACTTTTTTCTTTATTTCAATATCAACATAACATATTTCCATTTCCACATACTTAAGACTGCTTAAAAGTATATAAAAGTTTAAAAGGTCCTAGGAATGTCTTGAAACTTACTACAAAGAGATAATGAAAAGTATGAAATTATGAAAGGAAACTAGCTAATTATGGAGCCCATAATTTATATGTATATATGTATTTTTGCATACATGTACGTATATATGTAATGCCACTTTTTCTCCAAAGTTATTTAAGTATTAGCAATGGATTTAGTGGATTAAATATTAGAATTAAGATAATTTACAAGTTGCAATATTGTCAAAATGGATGTGAATAACCAATGCAAAAGACAATATATGATAATTTAGTAAGAATTCTAAATTGGATATGTAACATGATAAATTGAATACACATCCATATAATTCATATAGATTAACACCAAAGCATACAATTAATATTCTCAATATATTTTAGAGTCAATGATTTTAATAATTTGTCTGAATAACAACACTTTGAAAAGACACTATCACTTTGGGAAGATGTTGGTGGTAATGGATCTTGCTATGGAACAATATAGGAGGAACAAAGCATACTACGTTGCTCTGCACGAGTGTTGGTTCAATAGAACAATGCTCAACACACATGTAATACCCAAGCCCTGGCCAAGACGATCTTGGATGTACTTTGTGCCTCGGGTTGGACACATTCTCTATGCCTCCTCTTAATGTCCATAGCTCACTAACCACTTTCTTTTTCCTTGAATGTTCCCACTCTTTAATATTCTCCATGAATTTCCAAGTCTCAAATAAATTCTTTATACACGCCTTCAGGGGTGGTTTCTAAACCATCACACCCTTTCACAAAGGTTTCCTTCTAATAATTAAATAAAATTATTATCCTTTCCCTTTTTAAAGAGTTTTTATACATATTAATATTTCTTTTAACCAAAAGGATCATAATATCCTTTATTTTCATATTTCTCTTTTAATTCTAAAGGGTTATTTCATAAATTTCTCTTCTCTTAGGGAAAAAGTCACATAACAATATACATATATGCATACATGCATAGATACATACATACACAAGTGCATGTACACATGTGTACATATATATAATTTGTCTATATTTTGACCCTAAAATCTTTAATTGAAACCCTAACTTAAGATACACATATGTGTACATATATTTACATATATTATATACAATATGCATGCACATATGTATGCATACATAAATTTATGACTTGGATAGATCCAACATATATTTTTTTAAAATTTTAATCCATTATTTTATCTTACCCCCCTGAAACGTAGGGTTGTGATACATATACTAATGGAAGTTTGATAATAGATAATTAGGCAACATGATCAAGTGGGAAGTGAGTTATATATCATTAAAAAAATTAAAAGAAGAACAATTTCATCATTCTCATAAATATGAAATTATGCTAAGGGAGATACAAAATTTTAAGTGTTGTTAGTAATGAGTTGTCTACTATTTAAGTAGTAATGAAGTGGTTACAACATGAGAACATAGTAGGGCTTGTGATGTAAAGGATAAATATTCATGCCATAAGAAGAGACAACAACAATAGGCCTATGAATAAGGAACTTATGAGCCATTTATAGTGGATGAAGTTATACCTATTCCTTAATTTGGTGTGAGAAAGGCTCTAGGCCCAAACAGATGCCAAGTTCCATTTCCATGACCATCCACTCCATTATAATAAATGGATTATCTAAAAAATCCTCCCCACCAAGATGGAAGTTATATAGGGTGACCTACTTTCACCTTTATTATTTTTATTTATGAAAAAATTATAGGAAGGGCCCTTAAAAGGAAAGCTATATCACGTAAAAACATAGGACTATAATTTTCACTAAAGCTAAAAAATATAACTCACCTCTATTTTGTTTATGATGTAATTCTATTCAACAGAGCTCTTTCGGTAGAGAAGCTAGATAAATCAATAGAGTGTTTGAGAAGTATGAAAGGGTGGTATTAAAAATAATTAATCCTAGAAAATTATCCAATATATCTTCTTTCTCAATGATTACACATAAGAATCTCTTAAAATATACAACACATCCTAGAGTTTGAGGGGTAAGATACCTAGTTCCTACTTGGTTATACCACTATTGAATAATAAGAACTCAAGTGTGTCAATTAGAAAGCATTTATTGATAGAGTTGATAATAAGTTCTCTTCATGGAAGGGGAAGTAGTTTTCTTTGACTAATATACATCTCCCCATAAAAACACTCATCTTGGTAATATCAATTTATAGTATACCAATCTTCCAAACAATGATTTTTTTAGTGGCTAATAGTTTGAGCTACAATGTGACTTGAATTGCCACATTTTTACAAAATTTTATTATAATCTTATTTAAATCGCTAAAAATTTTAACTCAAAATTTTTCCACAATATTCAATACATGATTAGATCAGATTCGCCTAAATTTTATAAATTATAGTAGAAATCTACATTAATTCACCAATAGTATATCATAATTATTAGTTGCTTTAGAATTGTATTTCTAATCTTTAGTTTCCACCATTAATTTATAATATAATCTAATGACCCTTATATTCCATGAGGTAAAATGTACCCATGATCTGTAATGCTCATGGGGCCCACAATTTTGGGTTTCATGAGCATTATAGATTGTGGGTAAATTTTACCTTACAAAGTACAATGGGGTTCGTTAGATCAATGATCTAAAAGTAATTCCGAGCCCCATGAGAATTATAGATCATGGGTACATTTTACCTTGTAGAATACAATGAGGGTCATTATATTATATTTTAAAACAATAGTGGAAAGTAATATTAATATAGTCTACCCCTTCAACTCAACGATAATTTCCACCCTTGGGTCCCTACTTTTCCATGAGAATTATTTTTAGATTGGATAGATTCACCATCATAATTATTGTATTTTCTTATTTTTTTCAAGATTTGCCAAAATTTTCTACAAATTTTTAGTGATGTAAAAAATCGCCAATAAAATTAATATTTTTTTTCAAAAAAAAGGAAAGTTTCTCCAATAGAAATTAATATTTTTTCTTAAAAAAATGAAAGATTGGCAAAGATTTTATATTTTTTTGAAGGTAGTTTCTTAAAGTTATCACTACTTCCAAATACCTCTAATGGTGTTGCCAAAACTATTTTGTCAATTCATAGATGAGATTTTATTTTGTAGTGCTAGTGGCCAACAAAAATACTCTAGTTAAATGGAAGAAATTTTGTAAGCAAATTAAAGAAAAGGGTCTTAGTTTTAGAGGCTACAAATTAATGTATAAGGCTCTAATGATGAAGCTTATCTATAAAAGATACAAAGAGTGATAAAATTTGAAATTTTATGTGGAAAGAGGAAAGGGAAGTATATTGAGGGATAATTCAAATAGAGGCTTTACTCTATATGCCACTCCTAGTGTGGTAGGAATCTATAATTTATTGTGCATGTGCAAAAGTATGGTGATAAATTAAATCAAATATAAAATTCGGGTAGAGGACAAGGCATAGTTCTAGAACTCATGGGTAGTAGAGAATCCCTTCTTATAATTTGACTATACATCTACTAGATAATAATTTTGACTATTTATTTAGGCACAAGAAGGACTATGTCAAGGAAGGTGCTAATGGAAGGAAATGGCTCACCCTCCTCCTACCACCTACAAACCTTAAAAGTTCTTGTAGTAATTAATGGAGGTAATAGATAGATGGCTCTTTAGCTCAAGTACTAGGAAAGATTGGTCAGTATGGAGAAAAAATATTCAGAGGAAGTAATAATGTGAGATATGCTGAATGAAAAAGACAACTAAGAGGGGGGGTGAATCAATTGTGTCCAATTAAAACATCAAAACTATCAATATTAATCAGATCCACATGCATTCATTAAACCATTAATCTATTATAATGTTTAAACATGAAATGCATATAACATAAACTTAAATAACAACACCATACACAAGAGAACACCAGATTTATGTGGAAACCCTAGGAGGGAAAAACCACGGTGAGGATTAGCTCATGATATAAGTAATTAAAAAATAGGTACAAAGAGGCTCACTACCAAAATAGGGCACACTGTCTAGAAAGGCTCACAACCCAGGCTCACTATCGAAATAGAAAGAAGAAAGAAGATAAGATGTTACATAAAGAACATGATCTAAATGCAACATAGAATCCACCACAATGTCTCTAGGGTAAGTGCATGGATTTGTGACACAATTTTGGTTCTTAAGATGCCACTTTTTTTTCTGAAATAAGAAAAATTTGATTTGCACGAGAAAATGAAGATAGTTACACTCAAAATTTCAAGATGTAGTAAGAACAAAAGTTGAAGTGCTCTGAGTCTTGTTTCTAAGTTGTGATTTTTTTTTGAAATTAATGAAGATTAAGAGTCTCTCAAAAGGGGAAAGGTCCTATTTTTATAAAAAAAAACAACATAGCACCTGAGGGCTCCCCCTTTTTGATTAACTTTTTTTTAGAATTTCAAAAATCCGAGCGGTGAGAAATTAGCTAACACCATGTAGTTTATCCTCGTTCTTTTGGATAATTTTTTTTAATGAGTATATAATATTTTATGAATTTTGAAAGTGGAAACATCCTGAAAAGTTAAAATTTGATTTGTGCTCCCCCCTAATTTTTTTGAAAACTAATTGAAAATTGAATTTTTTTTCATCATGTGTAAAATGGAGTCTAGTTTCAAAAAATGTAATTTGTTTCATGTTTCGATGAATGAGTAAAAATATATCCTAAAACCAACACATGTTGGTCTTAGACCAAAAATGAAGGCATTTACAATAGAAGCTATGGATCAAAACCTTAATTGAATCAAAATGAAAAAATAATTATATATTTAGATAGCTAAGAGAGAGGTTAACGCTATCATGGTGTTTTTTAAACTTGCATTGAAAGACATGCAAACGTGACAGGGAGCACAGATGAAAATATGAGGAAATTTAGAAAATCTTGTAAATTCACTCATCCAAAGTAGGTCATTTGGTGAGTGCCAAATTTGGCACTCACCAAATGACCTACTTTGAACAAAATGTAACTTTCCCCTCTCTTTGGTCGACCACTTTGATAATGTTGAGAGTGCACGATTTATGATTGTGGATGGATAGTTGAGTTTTTACTTTTCATACACTCTCTGCCTCATTACCCTAATTGGATAACTCTCTATCCCTCTGAAGTATCTCTCTCTCTCTCTCTCAGGTCTCACTCCATCCCATGCTACCTAGACTACTCTCTCACTCCAATCCCCTCTCTCAGGTCTCATTCCATCCCACCCTACCTAGATAATTCTGTCTCACTCCAATCCCCTTTCTCACTCACTCTCTCTCTCCCCCTCTGGGATTTTTGTCTCTCTCACTCCATCTCCCTCTCTTAGGTTGTTATCTTTCTCTCTCTCAATTTTCTCCCTCCTTACCCCTCTCCCTCTCTTAGGCCTCTCACTCACTCCCTCTATCTCTCTCCTAGTCCCTCTTTCTCTCTCTCACTCCATCTATCTCTCTCCATCTCTCACTCTCTCTCAGGTATCTCCCTCCCCCCTCTCTCTCTCTCTCACACACACACACTCCCTCTCTCTTTCCCACTCCCTCTATCTTTCTCCCTCTCTCTTAGGTCTCTCCCTGCCACCCGCTCCCCCTCTCTCTCTCAAGTATCTTCCTCCTACCCACTCTCCCTCTCTCAAGTCTCTCTCTCTCTCTCTCTCTCTCTC